>CM028687.1:60826014-60894270 GCA_016771965.1 Brassica carinata | reverse complement strand
AAACATTTCTCAGTCTCTGCAACAATGGCTGTCTTAGTTCTCTCTGTCCTAATACTCTCATTCTTTGCAGCAACTCCATTCACATATGCAGGTTAATATCTTCAGCATCATCTCTCTTCATTAATGTGCCACGTGTTGGATTCTTATCATCTTCGTTTGTTTTTGTTTCTTCGCAGATTCTGGGATGATCGGAGTAAACTACGGCCGGATAGCGAACAACCTCCCGGCGCCGGAGAAAGTGGTCGAGCTTCTGAAATCCCAAGGAATCAACCGCGTCAAGCTTTTCGACACCGACAAAACCGTCCTAACCGCGCTCGCGAACTCCGGCATCAAAGTCGTCGTCTCGCTCCCCAACGAGAATCTCACCGCCGCCGCCGCGGATCAGAGCTTCACCGACAACTGGGTCCAGGAGAACGTGAAGAAGTACACGCCGGCGACCGACATCGAAGCGATCGCCGTCGGGAACGAAGTGTTCGTCGATCCCAAGAACACGACGAAGTATCTCGTCGCAGCTATGACGAACGTTCAGAGCTCTCTGGTCAAGTATAATCTCGCCGAATCGGTTAAGGTCTCGTCGCCGATCGCGTTGAGCGCGCTGGCGAATTCGTATCCGCCGTCCGCCGGTTCGTTTAAACCGGATTTAATCGAACCGGTTATTAAACCGATGCTCGATCTCCTCCGCAAAACGTCGTCGTATGTTATGGTGAATGCTTACCCGTTCTTCGCGTACGCGGCCAACGCCGATAAGATCCCGTTGGATTACGCGTTGTTCAAGGAGAACGCCGGGAATGTAGATCCCGGCAACGGTTTGAAGTACAACAGCCTCTTCGACGCGCAGATCGACGCCGTCTTCGCAGCCATGGCCGCCGTTGGATTCGACGACGTCAAGCTAACGGTGACGGAGACGGAACGCCGTTAAAACCGAAGGAGCCGCTTAACGTCTATCTCTTCGCTCTGTTCAACGAGAACCAGAAGACGGGGCCCACGTCCGAGAGAAACTACGGGCTGTTTTACCCGAACGAGAACAAAGTGTACGACGTTCCGTTCTCCTCCGCCACGGTGACGCCGGTGAGCGATAGCAAAGTGAAGGTTCCGGTGAAGACGGGACTGGGGCAGACGTGGTGCGTGGCGAACGGGAAGACGGCGAAGGAGAAGCTCCAGGAAGCACTGGACTACGCTTGCGGCGAAGGAGGCGCTGATTGCCGTCCGATTCAGAAGGGGGCCACGTGTTACGATCCGGAGTCGTTAGAGGCGCACGCTTCTTACGCGTTCAACAGTTACTATCAGAAGAACGCACGTGGTGTCGGCACGTGCGATTTTGGTGGTGCAGCGTACGTGGTCTCGCAACCTCCCAGTACGTATTCTATCTATCCTATTCTTTCTCGAAAATTATCATACGCTAATCAGATTAGTATAATGATTTTTCACACTTTTGCTCTTATCAATATTATTATTTTTATTTTTATTCTTTTTTGTTGTTTCTTTCGTGTTTGCAGAATACGGGAAATGCGAGTTTCCAACAGGGCATTGAAATGGACATCGAGGATGGAGCGGATTCAATTAGTTGCTTTTCTCGTTAGTTATCTTAGAGTACCACTGTTTTCTCATTTGAGTATCTGATTATTCATTTATTTATATGCGTAGAATTCATTTCACTATTGTATATTTGGCTGGTTTCATCGTATAATATAGTTCTCAGTATTTTTTTTTCTTAATTTCAACCTCTACGGACGACGTTTATACATACATACATACATGAAATCAAATCTCATACAGTTGCGTGACATTTAATTACTAGATGCTCGAATGATATTAGTTTCAGTGCAATTATGCTCAGTTAGCAACCAATCGGTTAATATATAGCCTATGCAGTGGTTCAAAGTTCAAACAGAGAATGAGTAAATCATACCATTTTAGCGCGTCTCTAGGATGAACATCTGTTGTTAAGAGGAGAGTTTTTCAAAGATGGACACTTCAAAAGATTCGGTTGGTGATGCTCCACTGTTGAAAACCCTTTTAGAAGTAGTAGAGATGACTGAGAAACAATTAGCAGAGGTTTATTACATGCGTTTTTACTGAGGCAGAACAAAGATCATACGGTGAGACTGGTGCTGAAAAGGCAGTATCATTCTGTGAAACTGCAGGTGTTTAAGAAATCTGGATTGGTGAAAGAAGATCCTTTAAATGAACCCTTTGATCAAAACAAACATAACGCAGTGTCCCAAGTCCCAGATGCTTCAAAGCCACAAGGCACATTTGCCAATGTCATAAGGATTTGCTCTCTTTCTTTCTTTGGTAACTCTTTTAAGTACTATATGCTATCTTTTTGTAATGGTTTGTTATAACTTCACACCTTCCTGAAAATTTGTTATTTTTATTTTCTTGAGAAACAGAGAGTTCAGCCCTGGTTCTCAACTTTTTTTTTCTTTTTTGCAATTTTCTTTCATGAAGATATATAAATGGAACATCAAGCCCAAAAGGATGATATGATATGATTCTGATGGAAACAGGCTCTTTGGTCATACATTATATAGCTTCCTCTAACTAGAGACACAAAAACCTACGGATCCAGAAGGATCAAAGTGCAATAAAAGCCTAGAATAAGTCACAATATTATGAGACATTATGGCACCATACCAAATCTTGAGACTTTTACTATGATTTCTCTTCATTCTTCAGTCCCTTGAGAATTCAGACACAGTCCCAGTTTCCAGTGACGAGTTGTTTTTGCTTCCTGCATGCAGAGGAAGTAAAAAAGAACAAGTTAAGAACAGTGAACAAAACTTCGAGAGTTCATACCATACCAGTTAAATTTGCTGAATTTTGAAGCTTATTACCTTAGCTTGGTCGGTGTCTGTCACGTTCATGTCCAGCTCAACGCCTCTGTGAAACGGAGATTCAGTGTCAAACTCATCACCCTCTTCCCCTAAAGCTTCAAATTCAGAATCCTTACTGGCCACTTTCTCTCTACCCTCAAGCATCGCAATCTACAAATCGATAGACTCAATTCCCACACAAGGAAAAAAAAACCCTAAAATAGATTTTTTTTTTTAAAACAATTTAGGAAAGCTTACCGGAGCGTATCTGAATCTTCGCTTAGGCGGCTCCTCCGTCTCGCCGGAGGCTGTAACCGTCGTCGAGGATAGTGGGGTCCACTTGTGGAGAAGCAGATGGTGCTGAGAGTTGCTCCGACCGGTGGGTTTAGATGCTCGGAAAACGCCGACTGATGAAGTTGAGACACGTACCCACTTCTTCTTCCACTTCCTTACACGGCCGTTGAAAACCGCCGTCGCGGACGGGCCACTGTATCTCGATGATGCCCGGCTCAGTCTCGAAGCTACGCCTTCCATCTCCGCAGGCAAATTCTCTTTCTCCGAATGTCACTGTCACTGGTCGGACAAGAATATATGGTTACTTTATTGAAACTCTCTGTTACTCTGTCCGTGGAAACGCAGCGTTTTAGGGACATATATGTAAATTACACAGTTTAAGGAAGGCCCAGCTTCCCGGTGATCCACGGGTCAACGAAACCAAAGCTCCATTTTTTTTCTTCTTTCAATTGCCTATATATTTTAACCAAGTTTTGATCGATAAAAAATGTTTTTCCAAAAACTAACTTTATTGACTGTCAGATTTGACCAAAAGAAAAAATCGACTGTCTGATTTACATGAAAAAATATTACATTTTTCATCCTAATTTATTTCGGTAATACATCTGCACGGACATTCATGCTCAAATGAGAACGTGTTGCATTGAGGTTTTCGTATGAATGAGAATGGATGCAATGATCAATCTGTGAAAGTGAGTGTTTAAGTTCTAGCAAGTGTCAGTGAAAATATTATCTATGTCACACATAAACTAAGTATTGCATATGTTAGTTAAGAGTGTCAACATCAACTATGGCTGCAACTGGATCTACAAAATTTGGAATTGGAATATGTGGAATGGATCATTTCATTTAATTCTAGAAAAATATCACCAGTTATAATGAAAGATCATTCATAAAACATTCCTAATACTTTTTTGGAATAAATGGAAAGACAACAATTGATTAACAAAATCATTCAGCAAAGTAGATGTTGAGGAATAGGTGGAATAAATGGAAAGCCTAATTTTATTTTTAATTCAATTAATATTTAATTTTTATCTCTGTTTCATTCCTTTTATTTCTATAACAACTTCTATTCCATTTATATTCATTCCATTCATTTCAATTCCTTTTATTCATGGTATTCCACAAAATGCTTTCCAGTTACTGTCTATGTATGTAATATGGTGTGTAATGTAAGATATTATTTGTGTAGTGTGTAATATAAGGTATCAAATATTTTCAAAATTGTTGTCAAAGAGTCCTAGGAGAGTTCACACATATACTTTTGTCTCCGTGAGAGAGAACACAACACAAAACAAAACGAAAAACATTGTCAAAAACTTTTGAATGTAGTTCCCAACAGATGAATTATTTAAAGTGGTTGAGGACTCGATCACATAATTCAAGAAACATAAACACGAATGCGATGAGGAACGTGTGAAAGATCAGGTTAGTTCTCTCGTCAAGATCAGGTTAGTTCAAGTAGTATCATTTCACTGAACTATAATAAGATAGCTGATCAAGAGCAAGGTTCGTCTTGAATTCGTGGTATAGGTTCAAGATATTTTAGGAGCAAAGGTGCTAGTGGTTGAAAGAACGAGCTGACATTCAATACATCACTCCTCGATTTAATGCTGGCTTTAAGCATGTGTTTCAGAGTGCTTTTGCACAGCTTTTTTTTTTCCCACAGATTAGAGTCCTAATTTGCTAAAACACATACTCCCTCTGTATCTAAAAGATGTATGTTCTAGAAAAAAAATTTGTTTTAAAAAGATGTATTTTTCACATTTTCAATGCATTTTTTGTCAACTAATTATGAAAAATTATGAATCTCAAAAATATTAATTGCATTTCTTGAAATCTCATTGATTTAGAAATATAGGAAATATAAAATAACAAAAAAACTATGCATTAATAACTAAGTTTTAATATGTTTTATTAAAAAATGTGAAAATCTCAAAACATATACTCCCTCTGTTTCTCAAAGATGTATGTTTTGGTGTTTTCACACATATTAAGAAAATACATTAATCATGCATTGTTTTTAGAAATTATCAAATTCCAATGCATTTTAACCAATAGTCTTTCAGTAAATTCAATTAATTTTATTGAAATTTATAATTTTTGTATAGGAAACCTAAAAAATACATCTTTTTGAAACAATTTTTTTTTTCAGAACATACATCTGTTTGAAACAGAGGGAGTATTATTTTGAAACAGAGGGAGTATATATTAAGGTTATAGTTTTAAAAATACAAAAGTAAAATTTAGTAAAGAAAACTACTCTCTACTCTGTACTATCCCATAAAATATGTGAGCCGGGCCGGTTGATTATCATGGGTAACGTATCATTCATGATTGCCATGCCATGTTCTGTTTTTGTATGAGCATTTTGTTGTTGTTGGAATTATGATTATTTTGTGATGAAATGAAGCCTTTTACTATATTTGATGGCAATAAATTATTGCCATTCTTTTGTATTTAAATGTTTGATGTCTAGGCATTTCACACATCCTTAAAGAGTGCAATTTTTAAGTTTTATTTTAATTAGTTTAATGCTTTATTTGTTTTTCAATAAAATTCAACTACTCATATTTTTATATTTTAATTTAAAATTAAATTTATTTATTAAACTCTATGACATTAATCTGTTATATACAGAAAAATAAAAATTAAAACATCAACCATTCAAATTTAAATTTTTATTTTTTCATGTATCGACAGATAAGTCCCAGCATAAAATAGAATAAATAAAAAGGTAAAAAATAGAGTAAAATTAAAAAGAGAATAAAATATTTTTCTACCAAATACAAGAGTAAAATTGTAAAGTGTTTTTTCAACTTTTCTACAATACACAGAGTAAACATGAAATGATAATAATTTAGTTGATTGGTAATTTCATAGCTGAATATGAAGTAAACAAAATTTCAGACAAAAAATTAGTCTATAAATATCATCCAGTTACACCTCTAAGAATTTTACTATATTTGACATTCGTTTGTAATATTAATGCATTAGTTGCAATAAATGATTTCTAAGAACACATTTTTTTATTTTGCAATTTGTTCATTTTGATTTTATTGTCTATGTGTTCTATCAGTATGTGGCATAGTATAAGTATTTAGGTCGATTTCATATTTAAGTTGCCAACTAACATTAACCATGATATGTTTATTTTGTCACGTATTTATTTGACGCTTGACTAATCTAAGGGCAACTCCAACGTGACGTTAAAACGCCATTTTAGTGTCAAATATTAACTTTTCCATCTCCAATGAGATGGCATATGCGACAGTATTATAGTGTTTTGGTGATTTTTCAAACAGTGCCACACTAAATATAGTGTGGTACTGTAGCGACGGAAAAACTTTTTTTTTTTTTGAAACTTAACTATTTGTATTTACTTTTAATAAATAGCAAATAAAATTCACTGATATGTATTTAATTTTTCAAACAGTGCCACACTAAACTTTTTCTTTTGAAACTTAATTATTTGTATTTACTTTTTCAAACAGTGCCACACTAAACTTTTTTTTTTTTGAAACTTAACTGTAACTTATTTTCTATGCAATGTATTTTCGTTTGTATATTTTTATTTGTTTTAATTTCATATGTATTTTCATTTGTATGTTTTTAGTTATTTTAATTTCGTTTGTATGTTTGTTGTTATTTTAATTTCATATGTATTTCTAAAGTATTATTCAATAATTATAATTATTGTTTTACACTTGTTAATCCTATTCTTATTAAAAATAGTTATTTGTATATGTTATAAGAATAATGAGCATTAAAATATTAAATAGTTAAGAGAATTTTTTTTAATAATATAAAATTAGAGAATATTTTTTATTGTGATATTTGGTGTTATGGTTGGAGATGAAAAGATATTTGATGTTAAAATTATGCTAAAATGGTGTAGTTTTGACACTAAAATAGTGTGATGGTTGGAGATGGCCTAAGTATCTAACGTTCCCTCTGACCTCATCATCACTTTTGCTGCTCGTCTTACGGGTATTAACGAAACTACCCCTCGTAATCGTGTTCAAACTCAAAAATGAAATACATAAATAAAATTTCACTAATCCTAAAACTTCTTACTAACACCACTTCCCCAATAATAATCTAAAAATCAATAATCATATTTCTAACTAGTCCGATAGAGATATTTATGAATTAATCAATTTTACAAAGAATTCCATCATTTTATACAAAACTTGTACTTGTACATAGTACTCCATCCGTTTTCTTTTATAAGTCGTTTTAGAACCTTGCACATAGATTAAGAAAAACATAAATTTCTTATTTTTTCTAAACAAAAACATCATTAATTATTTACCTAACCACAAATCAACCAATGAAAAAATAGAAAGACATATTATCATTGGTTATACAACATTAACGGTTAATAAATTTTACATAGAAAACCGAAAATGTCATATAATTTGAAACAAAAAATTTCCTCTAAAACGACTTATAAAAAAACGGAGAGAATATATTTTTGGATAAAGATACATTGTCAAGAGTTTTTCAAACTGCATTTATAATTATATTTCTTACAAAGATCTTTGAGAAACAATTTATGTCTATCTTTGTGAGAAAGTATCTAAATGGATGAACAAATAAGCAAAGTATAATTAAACAAGCAAAGTAACATGTGTGGTCAAACAAGCAAAGCACCAAAGTCAAGGAAGAGTAGAAGACACACATCTGTCTGTAAACAGTGTCATGTTGTTCTGTAATAAAGCAGGGAAACTAGGGGTTAAAATATTTTTTTTTCGGTTGGCTGTTTGTTAATTGGAGTTTCCATCGTACTACAAAAGTTATGGGTCCCACACCACCTCCCCGTCTCTTCCACCTCTCCCATCCATAGATAAATTTGTTCCCCTTCAATTACATTTTCTCTCACTCTCACAAGTGAGTTTATACTGTCGTCACAGTGCTTCAGATCTAGAAGAAGAAGATCAAGAGTGTTGGAAGTGTCAATCTCGGTAACCAACCCCTCTCTCTCTCTTTTTTTTATTAATATGAGATTTTCTTTCTTTTGGTTTTTGATTGCTTTGGTTTCATTCACCAATGCTGTTTTGATTCCCTTAAAGTTTACAAAAAAAAAAGTTCGTGTATTACAGATATCATAGGATTCATTTGAATGTTTGGTCTGTGAAGTTAAATCTTTGAGCTACTGTGTTCATTAAGCACTGCGTGAAGCTATTTTAGTCAAACTGGAACATTTGTTTTGATCCTTTCTGCAGGAAACCTTCTGATTTCGTAACAAATAATGGTCACTGATACTGAAAGTACTCATCTTGGGGAGATTACTTGTGGTACCTTACTTCAAAAGTTGCAGGTAAAAAACCTCACAATCATCTCCCCCTATCTATAAGCTGCATGGCTTTTACTCATTCTTTTGTGTGTAACGTTTAAAAACATTTTTTTTTTGTTCTACAGGAAATTTGGGATGAAGTTGGTGAGAGCGATGAGGAACGAGACAAACTGCTACTTCAGATAGAGCAAGAGTGTCTTCATGTTTATAAGAAGAAAGTAGAGCAGGCTGCCAAATCCAGAGCTGAGCTTCTTCAGACCCTGTCAGATGCTAATGCTGAACTTTCCAGCCTCACAACTTCTCTTGGAGACAAAAGTTCCCTTAGTGGCATTGTAAGTTTTCTTCTTGTACCAAAGTTTAGAAGTGGAACCTTTTGTGAGTGATGGTACATGTGGTTTTGTTGCAGCCGGATAAGTCTTCTGGAACGATTAAAGAACAGCTTGCTGCTATAGCACCGGCTCTTGAACAACTGTGGCAACAGAAAGATGAGAGAGTCAGAGAGTTCTCTGATGTGCAATCACAAATCCAGAAGATATGTGGAGAGATCGCTGGTGGTTTGAGCAGTGAGGTTCCTATTGTCGATGAGTCTGATTTGTCCCTCAAGAAACTAGATGATTTTCATAGCCAACTCCAAGAGCTCCAGAAAGAGAAGGTAAGAAAATAAACATTAGTTGAGACATCTCAGAGAGACATAACTAACGTGCCTTTTATTTTGGCAGAGTGACAGGCTGCACAAGGTGCTCGAGTTTGTGAGTAGTGTCCATGACCTATGTGCTGTTCTTGGTCTGGACTTCTTAAGCACTGTCACAGAAGTTCATCCGAGCTTAGATGAAGAAACCAGTGTCCAAACCAAGAGCATTAGCAATGAGACGCTTTCCAAGTTAGCTAAAACCGTCTTGACTCTCAAAGATGATAAGAAGCAAAGACTTCAAAAGGTAAAATAGACAAATCTCTCTGCATCATTATCTGAGATGAAACATATGCTAAGATGACAGAGATTTTGTTTTCAGCTTCAAGAGCTGGCTACTCAGCTAATTGATCTATGGAATCTGATGGATACTCCTGATGAGGAGAGGGAGCTTTTTGATTATGTTACTTGTAACATCTCAGCTTCAGTAGATGAGGTCACTACGCCAGGTGCTCTTGCACATGATCTGATCAAGCAGGTATATTTACATTTGCATTGATCAATATATTAAGTATTAGTTACTCTTTTTCTAAAAGCTTCATGTGATTCTTGAAGGCTGAGGTGGAAGTGGATAGGCTTGATCAGCTGAAAGCTAGTAGAATGAAGGAGATTGCTTTCAAGAAACAGTCTGAGCTTGAGGAGATATTCGCTCGTGCTCACGTGGAAACAAACCCTGAATCTGCCCGTGAGAGGATCATGTCACTGATTGACTCTGGAAACGTTGAGCCTACTGAGTTATTAGCAGACATGGATAGTCAGATAGCTAAGGCTAAAGAAGAAGCTGTTAGTAGAAAAGATATTTTGGACCGTGTTGAGAGATGGATGTCAGCTTGTGAGGAAGAGAGCTGGCTAGAAGACTACAATAGGGTAATAATGAATATCTTTTTCAAATACTATTACACATTTAACTTTTGAGTTGGTTCTTGAGCATGGTTTTGGTTTTTGAGAACAGGATCAGAACAGGTACAGTGCAAGCAGAGGCGCCCATTTGAATCTCAAGAGAGCTGAGAAAGCACGTGTCATGGTTAGCAAGATTCCTGGTATGTGTAGAAGAAGTTAAATATACACTTGCAGATTTCTCCTTTATGTCCATTTCTTATAAGATCTTTTTCGTGTTTGTGGAAAAGCCATGGTTGACACATTGGTTGCTAAGACCAGAGCTTGGGAGGAGGAACACAACATGTCCTTTGCATACGATGGTGTTCCTCTGCTAGCTATGTTAGATGAGTACGGTATGCTTAGGCAAGAACGAGAAGAGGAGAAACGGAGGCTGAGGGTAAATTCATCATTACTAGTCGTTTAATGTCAGTCAAGCAATAAACTCATCTTTTGTTTTAATAAACAGGAACAAAAGAAGGTTCAAGAACAGCCACACGTAGAGCAAGACACTGCCTTCAGCACCAGGCCAAGCCCTGCAAGGCCGGTGAGCGCAAAGAAACCGGTGGGGGCACGAGCTAGCAACGGAGGAGCCAATGGAACACCAAACAGGCGTCTGTCTTTGAACGCAAACCAGAACGGAAGCAGGTCTGTTGCAAAGGAAGGAGGGAGAAGGGAGAGTCTCAACAGGCCGGCTGCTCCTACAAACTACGTTGCTATTTCGAAAGAGGAAGCTGCTTCATCTCCTGTGTCTGGTGCTGCAGATCATGTTTCAGCTTTACCGTGAAGATAAGAAAGGAAAAGAGTGTAGTTTTTTTTTTTCCATGTTTGTGAAAGTTGGTTTTGGGGAGAGAAGGTTCTATGAAACCACCTGAGAAAAGACAAAAAAAAAGACACTTGAAAGTTGAATGGTGTAGTAGAGTGTGTATGTGTGTGTGTTGTTAGTGTTGTTTGATAGTTGGTATCATCTTGACTTTAAAACCCACCTTTTTACCTTATCTAAGGGAGAAACAAGAAAACCAAATTTCTTATATTCTCATTAAACAGCTAGAGGAGGTATTATGTCTTAGCTTAATCTAATCATTGATTAATTAGTGATGGTATCTTGAATTTGAGTAGTTTATGAACTTAGTGTATACCAAGCTTGAAAGGTCCAAACCTCCAGTTGAAAAGATAACTTATTTTTAATGGTGAAAGTGTTGCATCTATTACTAATAATCTTTTGGTAGTATTAGTAGAAACAAGTGATTGGTCAACCCACGTTGCCAAATGGAACCTGATCAGTTTATGTACCTTTTTCAAAAACTACATCAGTGCTGATGAGTTTCGGCTTTGTTAGGTGGTGATAAAATTTCTGGTTCTAGTTGAGAGACTGAGCGGAAACATAAAAAAGCTATTAAAGACGGAAGATAGCCCACTTCGTAGCATTCCCAACTCGATTCTACTCCCTCTGTTCATAAATAAAAGATGTTTAGGTAAAAATACACATATTAAGAAAATTACTTTTTGTGTTGAAAGTAGAGTTAAAATTATAAATTAATGGTATTTAACCAATTACAAAATAGATTATATAAATATGATTGGTCACATAGGTTTTAATAAAGTACAAATTATCTAGAAAAATGAAAACATCTTTTATATTGGAATATCAAATTTCTTTAAAACATCCTACATTTAAGAACGGAGGGAGTATATTTTACTCCGAAAATTGGGAAATGGAATAGTGAAAAAAATAAAAACTTATTTCATTTTATAGAGTAATTATTTTGTTTTTTTATTCATTATTCCATTTCACATTCCATTTTGAAATAAAAATATGAAGTCGAATTAGAGATGCTCTTATACAGTTCTGTTGGCGTTGATGATTTGTACATTCCTTCCAGTGGGCCTAGGTGCTCAAATACTAGTTTCTAGATTCTACATTTGATTATTAATGACACATCCATAGTAAAGAAAAGGTTCAAATGAGTTTATAGTCTTTGAGATGATTCAGAGATCCGAATCTGCACTTTGTTGCAATACATGGATAAGCATAGACCTACTCTCGTTTTTTTTTTTCTAGTAGTGTTTAGACGTTTTGACTCAAAATATAGCTCCGTTTTATAGATGAGTACTCATGCTTATTAGCTCAATTAGGACCTGAGATGATTGCTGATGCACACAACTATACAAGGCTGCAGGATTGCGATGGTAGCTTTAGCCTTTGATGAAAATCACAGGGCTATGGAATCTCAGGTGTTATCCCGTGAAGACATTAACAACACTATATTCTTCCGAGCATCTCAGCTGTTTGTGAATAGAATGACAAGTGAAGATACAAGAAAATTTCAAGAGGCAATTTTTTTTTTGATTTATTCACACGGATATATAGGAATTAAAAACACGATAAGCCGTTTAAAGATCGAAGATACACAAGGATCAAACATTAGCTAGCTAGCAACTCGGCACATAAGTATCTCTAGTTTGAAGTTACATTCGATTCGTTCTTTTTTGGTATGAGTAGAGGAGTCTACTACTCTCCTTCGCTTAGGATAGGGACAATCAGAGGTTTCATCTGCGCAAGATACACAATTGCCCACCTGCCCCATAGTCAAAAAGACCACAGTAAGAAAGCTACACTTGATGTTCAAAACGTTAGCATAGGCAAAAGATCAATGTTCCATATCGTAGACACATCATGGCAATAAAGGATAAGGAAACAAGAATAGGTAGAAAGCAAGAGAAAGAGAGTGTTATAACTTACATCATCCAGCAACAGACTGTGGCAGTAATAACCAATGTAAGATTTAGCCTGGGGATTATCAGACAAACAAAAGATTAATTATATACTTTTTTACAAGACAGCAGAAACAAGGTAGACAGATCAAATGAGAGCTCCGAAACGACATGCAACTAAATCAAATGAAAGTAAGAGATGAATTGAAGGGGAAGCATACAGATTGGTGGAGGGGCCTCTATTGAAGCAGATTATAACGCACAGAGAAGCAATTATCCCGACGGCTACGAAGATTAGGGTTGCTACAAGGAAACCCATCTTTTGATCTCACTGAGAATATTTATGTGACGTGTACATGTAGTAGAAGCCTTGGGGCTTGGGCGGCGAGAAGAGAGTCTGTCACGGATTAAAATGAAAGCTTCCTCTTGGAGAAGAACGAAAGACGATGGTGCCTTGCCTTCTTGTTCGTGTGAATACGCTGATCTGTATTTGGACCCGTGCGGAGTTTCAGATGTTGTGCGGGCAAAAACCACACTTGAGCCGGGCCGTAACTCGGACCCGAATTCAAAACTAAACAGTATATCCGAATGGATCTTATTATCGGTTTATGTATTTTTTTACTGATTTAGAAATTTATATAAAATTTACGAATCCAAATAAATTTTATTTATTTTCAAAGGACAAACAACCTTATTAGATTAAGATAGTTTCAACTTCGATCAAATGAGTCAGAATTACAAGATACAACTCGTTAAACAAAGAACAAAATGGAAATAGAGTTCAACAAGAATAACCAAATAGGATGTAGTATCAAATAGCATTTGTTGAACCTTTTTTTTTTTTTTGCATTTCTTGAATTTTTTTCTAAATTTTTTTCCAAAATATAAAGGAAAATAATTTCTTGACTGCTTAACTTGAAACCAAACATAACAATATCCACAATTTTCACTTCAACCAATGCACCGCTATCTTCGCTGCGACTAGTGTAGCCCGCCCTTTTTTTTGTCACTAGTGTAGCCCACAAGAGTTAGAAAATCTGTAACATGGACGGAAGAGCTTGATAGCCAGAAGGAATATCCTTTCCTATCAGCACGTCTTGTAGGGTGAAACCACTCAACACAATCAATTCCTCAAACAATCATACAATTCAATTTGTATTTTATGAGATTTTCCAAGACCTCACACTTCTAGTTCCTTTACATTGTTTTTTTTTTTTTTTGCTTTCTACTCTAATTTGATTGCAATTGAAAATACAACAAACCTCTTCCTCTTTTTGTTCTAGCTACACTTCACTCTTCCAAAGTTATAGTGTAACATTTTTTTTTTGTAAACTAAGTTGTAGATTCCCTCAATTTAGATCGATACTGATTACTCAAGTTTAGTAGATATGACTACAAACCCAATTGACGAACTGATTTTCACCTTAGAGATTCGTTCGCCTTTTGCAAGATAGTTTTGGAAGTTTGAGCTTAATTCATATTCTAGATACCAAAAAGTTTATGGAGATCCAATAGCAAAAAAAAAAAAGATAGAACTAAAGATAAAGTATTTTTATGCAAACTATATATAGTTGGAAAGAGTTGTTTGTCAGAATAATTTTTAAACCGATCAAAATTTAGTTTAGACAGATCAACTGTGTCTTTTTTTTTTTTTTTTTTTTAAATGGATACTATGAACGTGATGATGCGTGTTATATAGGAGAGTTTGATACGTCCGCTATTTCTCTTGTTCCCTATGATCTGACTTAACTAAAGACAAATTTTTTCATAAGGAGTCATTAAAAGAACACAAGACAGAGAATATCCAATAAAAAGGAAGAGCGAGTACACATTAGAAACCACAAACAACAAGGACTTCTATCGCCTGAATCACAGAAAAATGAAAAACTTGCGTTTTCACGAAATCAGTGAGCAATAATATCTCACTAGCACGTCTCTCCATCACGTCACTTCTTGTGAGCTGAGGAAAAAACAGCCAACCAGTAGTCACAACCACAAACCAAACCGTGATCAGCCGTGACACGGCCGGCCTCACCAACCACCGCCGCGCAAACTCCGTCCTCTTCATGGCCATTTCGGTCGCCGTACAAACTCCGTGTAACACAAAGAACAACGTGATTTCCCATGTAGGCATCTCACGTGTTAAAAAGAAGAAAACCACCTCATGACCCAAACCGGAAACTAAGAACGTTGCGAAAACACCAATCAACTTAGCATAATCAGAGCTCATTATTAAGTATTCGCAGACTCGCCTCACAGGATAGTAAATTCCTAATCGGAGAACGGAAGAGACCATGAGGTTCCATCGACGCCCCCAAAAATCTTGAAGAGATGTGGCTAAGTATGGTTCATTAAACTGTGGCTCTACCTCGCACCCAAGAGTGATGGTGACAAAAACTTTGAGAAGCGTTAAGAGAACCTCAAGCTCCAAGTATATATGCAAAGGGTGGAGCCACAACTCTAGAAACGGATGGAGAGTTTGTTTGTAATTATACGCATGTAACACCACACCATAGAGTGCAACTTTAACGGTGAATAACCATTTGGGAAACCGAGCTTGAGATTTAGGGCTTTGTTCAAGCTTGACTGGGAAGCAAGTGTAACATACGAATTTGAAGAGATTTGAGGGAAGTGGGTAAAGAGGACCTTGATCGAAGCAGAAGAGGATTAGCTTTAAGTTGCCAACCCCTGAAAAGAAAAGGGCAGTGGAGCTAGATAAATGGATAGAGGAGAAAAAGAGAGGAAGAAGAACGAAGAGAGCACAAATGGGAAGAACAAAGAGTAATCTAGGTAGACCAGCTTTGATTCTTGATGGTAAGTAGTAACAGTAATATATACAGATTACTGCAGAAACCCATACTTTGATCAATGTCCTGAGTTGTTCTTCCATCAGTCAGGTTTTACTTTATTTTTGTGTTTCAGGAATTTTGTCAATCACCATGCTAGATTTTAACTTACTCGCTGCGTGTATAATAAGCAACCAAATAATGTATATTTGAATTTTTTAAAAATGAAGGCATGAGATCGTACAGCTACAAGATCGATGGGAAGAAGATTCTGACAACGAACTAGCTTTGGTTCTACGTTCACTCTTCTGAGGCTGCTTTCAGTGTGCTTCTTTCTTCTTCTTAGCAATTAAATGGAATCAGTGAAATCTACGACAAGAGATAATAATAATAAAAAAAAAACTTTGGGGCTTGAGGTCATAAGTCATAAGACGATTCAACTAATAAAAGCCATAAGAGACGGTGGAGTCATTCTTTCATTCAAACTTGTCAAATAATATGGGAGTATGGGACTAAGGTTCTGCTCAGAGGTTGGTTAAATGTGGTTTCTAGTCCTCAGAGATTGAAATATCTAAGTTTAAAGCATAAAAGAAAATTTATATTTACAATTTAGCAAAAAAAAAAAAAAATTATATTTAGTTGTTTCTAACCTAATTTGATACATTAAAACGATTTACGGTCACAGAGTTTGTTTACAAGTTTGATAGAGACCATAGAATATTACAACATTTGCAGGCAAAAGAGAGCGTAATTAATAACACATTAAGCTAAAGATTGAAATACAACCAACAAGTTTTAGGAGTTTTGGCTACCTTGATCTATTCAAAAGTGTTTTCTTCTATTTTTTTTTTTTTGATTGGTTTAATTGATCTTTCACCTCTAGTCTTTGTCATTAGTGTTTGTAGTTTATATTCTTTAGATTAGTCAACAGAGAGTATGATTAAATGTGGATTAATTAAGTCATCATCTTCAGAATTGATCGTCTTGGTGATGACCATGGATGAAGTTTCCTCCATGCGGTTCATATTTAGTTGTTGTCACTAGGATATTTTATTTGAATAAACGGAAGCAATGCAATCTAAAGTTGACTTGGTATTACAATTATGTATGGAGAGGATAGAGGCCTAACATTAAAATCTGTATAAATGGAATCAGTGAAATCTACGACAAGAGAAAATAATAGCAAAACTTTGGTGCGTCGGGTCATATAACTCACTAAGTCAGAATACTTTTTTTTTTAACACCCATAACTCAGAGTACGTAGGATTAACATTAATTACTTAATTTGTTTATATTTTATAACTATAGACAGGAAAAAAATATGAACATTTTGGAGTTACGTTGGTAAACCTGCATTTAAAGCACTCGTATTTGTCAGACTAACGATGGTAGTACTTTTTTTTTTTTTTTTTAAACACAATCTCATTAATCTAAGAACTTCAAATCCCAGAGGGGTTCAATACAAAAGAGTGCTCATATAGAGCTTGTTTAGCAAGGCTATCAGCAACCTTGTTGAAATCCCGAGGGATCCAAGTAAAAGCGATGGACATAAAAGAAGTAGAGAGGGAGAGAATGTCTGCAACAATCCCATAAATCTCTGCTATTGTGTTCCCACCATTGATTGCTTTGACTAGCTGAGAAGAATCTACCTCACATCGGAGCTTCTGGAGTCCCAGTTGTTTACATTTTAAGATCGCGGCTCGAAGGGCTAGACCTTCCGCTATGAGGGGTGATGCTACGAAGGGAGCGACTGAGGCCTGGGACCATTGTTCCTGATGAGCTGAAATATGGATTCCCAGTCCTGCTGTCCGTGTGGTTATGTTCCATGCCCCATCCGATTGAACGACGGCTGTATCCGCTGCTGTGACTAGAGGTAGAGAGAATGAGTGAGGAGAGTGAGAGACCTTAATCTGGGCAGTGGTCCATTCTATAGCAGCTGATATCGCTTTTGTTATCACATCTTCTGGATCACTCTGTTTTTTGTTGAAGATTATCGTGTTCCTCGCGTTCCATAGGGACCACAGGATCCAAGGGGCCAACCGGCCTAGCACCAGCCCCGTGGGGGGGAGAACATCAAGAGTACACAGACCAGGCCAAGCATTTGCTAAATCTATTAATCCACTCGAATCAATGCAGAGCTTAAAAGGGGCTAGCTTCCAAACCTTTTGAGCAAAGGAGCAGTGAAGAAGGAGATGATTGATAGATTCAGACTCGCCACAGCGGATACACTTGGGATCGACCGCGATATTGCGGTGTAAAAGTTGCTCTCCTACTGGTATGGCTCCGCGTAAAGCTTTCCAGAGGAACACCTTGACTTTTGGTGCCGCCTGTAGGTTCCATACTCCTTTTTGCCAATCAAAATCAGCAGGTACCGTGGGAGGTGCCGGTATTATTTGATTGTCTTCGAGGCCCGCATGGTACCCTGATTTAGTTGTGTACTCACCTAGGAGTTCGAAGCCATACTAGCTTGTCCGGAGCCCCGGAACAGCTTGGCTTGATGAGGAGTATCTTGTCCTCAGCGAAGGGAGTTATCAGCTGAGTCAGCTCCCGATTCCACCCTCCAGAAGCTTGGTCAATGAGCTCGGAAACTGTAGCGTTCTGGAGTCCTTCTGGAGGAGGGCCGATGGGGCACTCCTGAGAAGACAGACTTAACCATGGGTCATTCCATATCTTGACTGATGCACCATTACCTATAACCCATCCTGCGTTTTTCTTAATTAAGTCCCGGCCTATCAGAACACTCCTCCAGCCATGCGACGCTGTGGAGCGGCATTGGACAGAGAGAAAATCATCGTCACAGCAATATTTGCCTCTTAGAATCCGGCTCAGGAGGCCTTCAGGATGGTTGAGGATCCTCCATCCCAACTTTGCCAATAGGGCTTCATTGAGGCTTTCAAAGTCTCGGAACCCAAGGCCCCCTTTTCCTTTTGGTTGAACCATGGAATCCCATGCAACCCATGCAATTTTGCGTTGCCCATCGCCACTATCCCACCAAAATCTCGTAAGGGCTGATTGAATTCGTTTGATCAGGGATTTGGGCAGCTTGAAACTGGTCATCGCGTAGGAGGGTATCGGTGTTAAGACGCTTTGATGCATTGTCATTTTTCCTGCTGTAGATAGGAACTTTGTAGACCACCCGCTCGCCCTTTGTTTGATCTTGTCTACAATCGAGGTGAATAAATCTCTCTTCCTTCTACCAAAATGCTCTGGTAATCCTAAGTACTTGCCAACTCTGCCTTCTTTTTGGATAGATAGAATATCCTTCATTGCCGCTCTAATCTCTGGTGGTGTTCTTTTAGAGAAGGAGATTGAAGATTTATCAACATTAATTTTCTGGCCTGATGCTGTCTCGTATTGGTGTAGGATCTCTCTCAAGGCCAGTGAGCTCTCCTGTGTGGCTTTGATGAAGAACATTGTATCGTCGGCAAAGAGGAGGTGGTTGATCCGAGGGCATCCTCTTGCTACCCGTAATCCTTTGAGGAGGCCTTGGTTCTGAGCTCGGTTACACAGCCCCGAAAGGACCTCACTGCAAAGGATAAAAATGAAAGGGGAGAGGGGGTCGCCTTGGCGAATTCCCCTGCTCGGTTTCACTCGCCCTGTCGGTGCACCATTAATGAGGAAAGCATAGGTGACTGTCGTCACACACTCCATGATCCATCCTGTTATCTTAGAATGGAAACCGAGTCTTTGCAGCACCGATTCGATAAATTCCCACTCCAGCCGATCGTATGCTTTGCTCATGTCCGTCTTAACCGCCATTGAGCACCTTTTCTTGGCTGATGACGTCTTCAAGTAATGAAAAACTTCATGGGTGATGAGGACATTATCAGAAATTGCTCTTCCAGGTACAAACGCAGATTGGTTTTCTGATATGATCGAAGAGAGAAGAGGTTGCAGCCTCCTTGTGAGGATCTTCGAGATAGTTTTGTAATAGACATTACACAGAGCAATCGGTCTATAATCCGCGATTGTCCGAGGGCTTTGGATCTTCGGGATCAGGCGGATCAATGTCTCGTTTATCCTTGGGTGGAAGCAGCCCGAGATAAAGAAAGACTGAATTTCTTCAACAATCTCAGTCCCAATGGAATCCCAATTGGAGTGGAAGAAACTAGCCGAGAAGCCATCAGGTCCCGGAGCCTTATCTGCATGGATGGAGAAAATGGCATTTCTGATTTCCAGTGCCGATGGGATCTCTATGAGCTTTGTGTTTTCAGTCTCGGGGATCATAGGTTGGAGGCTTCGTTCAACTATTTCCCTTCTCTCTCCTTCCACACCAGAGAAGAGGTTCTGAAAATAGTTGATCACAACACTGGAGATCTGATCTTCCCCGTAATACACGTTATCCTCGCTGTCCTCGATTACAGAGAAAGCGTTCACGCGTCTCCTGTTCTTTGTTGTTGCATGGAAGAAGCCTGAGTTTTTGTCTCCCAGCTGGAGCCACATTAATCTGCTTCTCTGCTTCCAATAGGCTTCCTCTGCTACATAAGCGTTCGTCAGCTCCGATGTTATCTTGTGGATCAACGCAGTATCATTCAGTGGACTGGTTAAAGCGGCTTCCAGCTCCTCCTTCTTGCGTTCAATTTCCAGTCTACTGTTTCGCTGTTGCGTCTTAGTCCACACAGTGATCGCTGACCTTGTGAACGCTATCCGCTCCATGACTGATTTGTTTTCTGCCTTATTCCAGGTTTCTTCGATCAGCTTCTTCACTTCAGGGTTGTCCTTTAGACGGCGATCAAACCGGAAAAGCCCTCTTCGTTTTTTCTTACATGGTTCGAACACTGACACCAGTGGCTTGTGATCAGAGCCCTCATACGCTAGGTAGGTGCTTCTGACCGTAGGGAACCAGTCGGCCCATAAGGAGGTTTTGTCAAACCAAAATTTCACCCAAGTAGTTACGAAGAATCTACCATCTGATAGGGAAGGGACAAACAGGGTTGAATCGAAGTTTTACAATTGCTATTATTTTATTGCTCACTGAATCACTTATCCATCCTTATACAATTTTCCTCCAAAAAGTTTTCTTATTTTGCAATATTCTTTTTATACTCATAAATTTTTCATAAACGGTAATTCAAAGTTTTTGATAACCCTAAATAATATCACCAAGCTGGCACTACCCTCTCTGGTGGCAAACCAGGTTGTTAGCGCAGTTGTAAAACGTCTACTTCCTCCCATACGCAGAGATGATATCCGGTTCCTCACTCCTTTATCAATGAACTTGAGTAAAGAAGTCGAAGTCTGATGTACTTCTCTATGTTTCCTTCCATTCCTTTCTCTCCATATTATATGAATAGAGCTTTGAAAAGTATATCTAAGAAGAAACATCTCAGTGTTGTTTCCTCCACTTCCAGCCAAAATCTCCAGAATACAGCTCCAGTGTTCTTTCTAGGTATTCTTAAACAAACTCAGATCAAGTCACACATGATGAAAAAAAGTTTTTATTTTATTAGAATAAATTTATCATTCTTTCAAAAAAAAAAAACTAATATCACCAAGAAAACTAAAAGTTGAGCTTGAAGAAATCAAGAAACAACGAGGCTTCATAAACGAAATTTTCAATTACGTTGCTCCGTATAAGCTGAGGGAAAAACAACCAACCAGAGGTCAGACTCACAAACCCAACCGTTAGAAACTGCGACACGATTGGTCTCACCGGCTGCCGCCCCACAAAAGTCTTTTTCTTTCCCAACACTTCAACCATCGTGCAAACTCCATGCAACACAAAGAACCAAGTGACCTCTCCTGTATGCATCTCGCGGGTTAAGTAGACGTATAAAAGCTCATGCAACACACCGGAGGCTATGAAGGTCGCCAAAACTCCAATGATCATAGCCCACTCGGTATTTACAAAGTGTTGGCATATTTTCCTCACCGGGGTATAAACGCTTGACCGGAGGATATCCGAGACCATAAGATTCCACCGGCGACCCCAAAAATCTTGAAGAGAGGTGGCTAAGTACGGTTCGTTGAACTGTGGCTGGAGGTCCAGACCAAGAGTGAGTGTGACCATATATTTGAGGGGGGTTAGGATCATCTCATGCTCTAGGTATAAATTGAGAGGATAGAAACCTAGAAGTAGAATAGAAGGGAGATATTGTTTGAAATTATGATACACATGTAACACCACAATAAAGATTACAACTTTAATGATGAAAAGCCATTTGGGGAAATGAGTTAGGGATCTAGGGTTTTGTTGATGCTTGATGGTAAGCAAGTGAAGGCAATGAATTGGGGGAGATTTGAGGGAAGTGGGAAAAGAGGGCCTCTATCAAAAGAGAAGAGTATGAGTTTGTAATTTGCAACAGAGAGAAAAAAAGCTGTGTATTAGCAGAAAGTAGAAGATGAGAGATATAGAGGAAGATCCAAGAACATAGCACAAACGGGAAGAACAGAGATTAATCGGAAAACGCCAGCTTTAATTCTAGTTGATAAGAAGTAACAGTAAGATACTGAACTTATTGCTGAAACCCATACTTTGATTAAGTTCTTGAATTCTTCCTCCATATCTAGGTCTGGGCGTTTTTAACTCAACCCGAAGTATCTACCTAGACCCGAACCGGAAAAACCGAAACCGAATCCAAACAGGTATACAAAAATATCCGAACAGGACTTATGAACTTAGTACTTTTGAGTTTGGTTATAATCCGAACCGAACTGAAATCCGAATTAGGATCCGAAAATATCCGAAATTAGTTAAATATGTTAATATTTCTATATATTTTAAGGTGATTTAGATATTTTAAAGTATTCAGAATATTTTTGTATTTTGTTTTATTTGTTATTTTTAATACTTTTTAGTTAATTTAGATAGTTTAACTAATATTTAACTAGATTTGTAAATAATTTATATTTTTTGAAAAGAAAATTTATCAATTTTTGAGGTTTAAAAATATTTTTTTGGACGATTTTAAACATTGGTTACATCCTGATGCACCCCAAATCGGGAAGGATCACTTTAGCCGGGTGTTGGATATGAACCGAGAAGGCAAAGGCACTTCTGGAACTGGGATGGATTGAATGGATCGTCAAGAGGTGCGGAATGACTCTTGATATACCCACGATCTAAGGCTAACCACCAAAGAAAGGATGTAGTGTGTTGGCTGACCACCAAATAACACACAAAGATGATTGGCTGACCACCAAATCAACAAGCCGGTTCACACCGATGAACTAGCTAAGAACTCTCTCTCACTTAGAGAAAAGAAGAACAAAAATGAAACCCAAAAACTCTCTGATTTTATTCATGGACTGAAGTTACATATTTATACTCAAATGAGTCAAAGAAAGATATAAATAATTGTGGAAAACTAGAAGCATAAAAAACACAAACAAAGACTAAGCTTTTTATGGAAAACCGAAATGTGGACTATGACTTTTGACCAGAGTTTGAATGCCTCTTTCCTAGGCACGACTTTGACTCCTTTTGTTGATATTTCTTGATGCAAATGGGCAGGAGACCATCAGCAAAGGCCTGGTCGAATTTGGTGTAAAACAGACCCAAATTGAATTTGTTATGAATTTTTCCGTGGGCTGAAAAAGGTCCATTTCGCCCAGCAACTAAACCAGCTCCATCTTCAGTGTCACTTAGCTCATTCAGCTCCAAGCTAGTGTCACTTAGCTCACTAAACTCATCCAGCTCATCACCTTTCACTTCAGCTGGTTTCAGCTCATGCACACTCTCTTCAGATGGTTCCATGTACTGATCCATGAACTGGGGCGCATCATTCCCTCCTTCTTCAAAAAGATTTGTCCTCAAATCTGAAACATTAAAAAGAAAAGGATTATAAGCAAAAGAACCATAATCAGAACATTGCTCACCTTGAGTTTGATCCGGTTTGTGAACTGGCAAAAGCTCTTCCTTTTCTGGTTCGGTTTTAAGGTTTTCATTCTCCAAAGTCACCAACGGTTTTTGCTTTTGACACTTGTTAGCATAATGACCGATCCTATGGCATTTGAAGCACCTGGTAGAATGAGCTTTGCTTGTGGTTTTCACAGCTTTGCTTTTATCAGAAGAAATCTCATTAGTTTTTAAATTGGAATTTGAAAAAGAAGAAAGATTACCTCGTTTGAGATCATGCTGTTTTGGTGCTGAAGAAGTGTTGGTGTTTCCCTTCTTTTTGAGTTGCCGGATAGCATGAATTGCCTTATGTAACATCTTCTCCAAGCTGGCATAAGTCTGAAGCTCATTCTGATCAAACATATCACGGTTGCTTCTCTTGGCTTTGGTGAAGGGACGATCACCACTTATGATTCTCTTCTCATCATCATCGAACCTGTTTTGCCTCTTCCTTTGGTTTCTTTGTTTCTGCACAAAATCAAACCCATTAGAAGCAAACTGTTTCTTATTTCCAAAAATCATTTGCTCTTTTTCTAAAACGGTTTTAAAAGGAAAGTAAACGTCTTGTTGTGGTTTTGATTTCTTGAGAAGTCCAAACATCCTGAAAACACTTAACAAAAGAGTTAGCAAATAAAAATCCTCACACTCTCAAAGTGTTTAGCTCACGATTTTTAGATGATCACTCAGAGTTCTTTCTACTAGTTCAATGGATGATAGGCAGTCAAAATTCAGCAATCAAAACCAAAAACAAACTTTGTGGGAAAAGATACAGAAAGAAAGATGAAGAGATTTTTTGTGTGGATCCGCTTTAACTGTCCTAAGGCTGGGTTTCTCTTCAGCCAGCAGGGTTTCTCTTCCACCACTTCCCAAGGATTTCTCTTCAGAAGTGATTCAAGCCAAAAGCGTTTACTCTTCTTTTTTTTTTCTTTTTTTCGGATTTTTTTTTTGAATGATTTTTTTTTAAAGATGGCGATCACAAGGGAGTAAAGGAACAGCCCGGATCCAATAAGAAAAGAAAAGAAAATGATGAAGAGATGAGAAGATGAAAAGAAGATAGAAAACAAACCAGCCAAAGTGGCTCTGATACCAAATGATGCACCCCAAATCGGGAAGGATCACTTTAGCCGGGTGTTGGATATGAACCGAGAAGGCAAAGGCACTTCTGGAACTGGGATGGATTGAATGGATCGTCAAGAGGTGCGGAATGACTCTTGATATACCCACGATCTAAGGCTAACCACCAAAGAAAGGATGTAGTGTGTTGGCTGACCACCAAATAACACACAAAGATGATTGGCTGACCACCAAATCAACAAGCCGGTTCACACCGATGAACTAGCTAAGAACTCTCTCTCACTTAGAGAAAAGAAGAACAAAAATGAAACCCAAAAACTCTCTGATTTTATTCATGGACTGAAGTTACATATTTATACTCAAATGAGTCAAAGAAAGATATAAATAATTGTGGAAAACTAGAAGCATAAAAAACACAAACAAAGACTAAGCTTTTTATGGAAAACCGAAATGTGGACTATGACTTTTGACCAGAGTTTGAATGCCTCTTTCCTAGGCACGACTTTGACTCCTTTTGTTGATATTTCTTGATGCAAATGGGCAGGAGACCATCAGCAAAGGCCTGGTCGAATTTGGTGTAAAATAGACCCAAATTGAATTTGTTATGAATTTTTCCGTGGGCTGAAAAAGGCCCATTTCGCCCAGCAACTAAACCAGTTCCATCTTCAGTGTCACTTAGCTCATTCAGCTCCAAGCTAGTGTCACTTAGCTCACTAAACTCATCCAGCTCATCACCTTTCACTTCAGCTGGTTTCAGCTCATGCACACTCTCTTCAGATGCTTCCATGTACTGATCCATGAACTGGGGCGCATCACATCCGATCCGAACCGAACCGAACCCGGAAGGACCCGAACCGAATCCGATCCGATAATTAGTAAAACCCGAATGGTACTTCAGAGCATAATACCGAAAATCCGAAAATCCGAATCAACCGGACCGATACCGAACGGACCACCGAACGCCCATGCCTATCCATATCTCTGTTTTATTTTGTTTTCCCAATTGCCGAGGTTTTTGACACCATCGAGGGAGGTTTTAACTTTGTTCCTACCTGGATGATAAGGAACTGAAACGAAACTAAGGCATGTGTGTGTTATAACTTATAGGTGGATAATGGAAAGTGGGAGAAGACTAACTTTTGCTTCTACATTAATCCAAGATCTGTTTAGTCTTGTAATGCACGTTTTTGTTTGACAGATATTAACGTACGTAGCGTAGCATTCAGTATGGGATTCAAAATTGTGTTTTTAGCCTGCTTTTAAAAAATCTATGAGAGAGAAATATATATATTTTGGATACAGATTTAAGAGAAAGCCTGATTTGCTAAGAATTGTAAAACTAGTTTGATAAGTATTAGTTACTTTTGTGTCAATCTGAGACTTAAGCTCAGTGTATAAATATTTTTGTTACGTGGATTAACAAAACAACTCAGCACTGTGATAACCATTTCATCATAGCATCAAAGAAAATTTATGTCTAATTTATTTATGAATGATGTCGTTAAGGTTGATTGAAACTTTTCTTTCGCCTAAAGTAAATAAACTTATATTTTAAATTTGAAATAAACCCTCCAGGATTAAGATGATTTAAATAAACAAATCTACCATGCAAATTATAAATGGCGTATTTAATATGAATGCCTTTACAAAAATTAGAAATGGTGTTTCAGTCCTCGTGGTCGAGTGGTAAAGAAACGGATTTGGATTTAGGACGCAGACACATTTCGGATTTGATTTGCTGCGCAAAACTACAATACAATTATCCTAGACACATATAAATGAATTCTTGCTTACGACCTATTTGCACACCCAAACAAAAGATCTATCCATTGAATGTATTTTTCTTAGATATTAGCGTGAACTCTTCCATAAAATTTAGATTTATCCTGCAGTTTTTTTTTTTTTTAAGGATTTGAAATTGATGTTGTGGATTTGATGGGGTTGATGAATCTGTCTTAGAGCATGTTTATTAGTGAAACCCTTAAAGTGGGTTGTTATTTGATTTTTTATTATAAATTTTTTTTATTTGATATTTAAAAAAAAATAAAAAAATAAAAGGTTAACAATGCAGAAAACAAAGAAGGAACATACCTTATATTACACACGGGAGGGTGTTTGTTAAGAAAAAATGGGATCCACACATATTTTTATTATTTTTTAGTTGTAATTAACCTAAGATACCAATTTAAGATACATCAATAAACATGCTCTTAGTTTCTTAGGAAGTTGGTGTAGCAAATCCAAACCTTAAAACCAAACCCTCAGAATAGGAGTTATGCCAGTTCTGTGTATCAGAATTAATCTAGTGTACATATTTATATCGATGAGTTCCACAACGTGTGTGGCTAGTTAAGGAAGACATTCTTCCATGAAAACAGTTATTTTCTCCCGCCAAATATAATACAAGAAAGTATTCCAAATTATCATAATTTTTAGCATAATATAGTCATTTGATTTAAAACGAAGTGTAGTTTTCAATTATTTGTTTTAGAAATGAAAAAGATGAGATATTAAAATTGTAAATAAAATGTGTTTTTTTTAGAACCTGTATTAAACAGCATTTTATTATAGCTTAGCTGATGCCGTACCATATATATTACGATACGTGCGCAAAAGCAATCAAGAGTGTCCAAATTAGTTTTTAAATACTACTCAGGAGATAACTTTTGATTGAGAACAACAATGTTTTATAACCTTCAGAATAAATTAATTGAAAATCAATTGAACCAAATGGTGTTAACCAAACCCATACCACGAACTGTGGAGTCGAATAAAAGGAGAAATAGGCAGCATATACAATCTGACGAATGATTAATATGGTCAAAGAAGTCCAAACCTTGGCCCTCGGATGATCAGTTACCGAACCACAGTAGATATAATTTAACAGCAACTAATAAACATGTTAAGTTTCAAAGAAAAAAATTAATAAACATGTTAAAGAAAACAAATTTAATGTCCTAGTCTTTGGAAATCAAGCTGAACCAGTGCCTACAATTGTATTTCTGCTACTCGCTTCGTATTTTCCGGCTAATGAGTCAAAGAAAATCGCGGCGCCAAATCCAACCGCGAGATCAATCGTGTAATGTCCCCTCGTCCCTAGCAACCTGATCGACTGTAATACATTGAGGATGTCAAAAACCATCGCAAGTCTAAACCTCTGCATTCTTCTCATGTCCAAAGATGCGATGGTCGTGCAAGCGACGTGACCCGAGAAGAAATAGAAGAACGAGCTATTTCCTACCGGGAAATCGAGTTCTGATCCTAGATACTCCTGTTAACAAGAGTGAAAACAACGTGCAAAATTGGATTATCCCAATAGATGAGCTAAATAAAAAACCTTAATATTCAATTTTTGGCATGTAAATTAAGATGGGCAACAAGACGAGACACAAATAATTTCTTGTAGCGATGTGACATCGTAAAAAATAAATAATGATATCAAATGATAAGTAGCTGTTGATAAACATCGCTGAACTATCAACAGGATTTTTTTTATGATAACAATGAATATGAAGATCGGAACCTGTGAAAGAGGGAGCCGAGTAGAGTAACCGAGGACGCCACGACAAGTGAAGAGCATTAAAGCCGTGATGGTGGCTCGTGGCCTTCCTTCAATTAACCATGTCCAAGCAATATACGATATTTGCATCACTACTAACACCTGCCTCTCCCCACCAACCAACATAAATACATTTATTGATTTTTTTTTTGAATACATTTATTGATTAATAACACATAATGTCGAATTTAAAAATCTCTTCTTTTCTTTCTTTTGCATGTGATTATGTTGTTCTCTAATCAGCAGGCGCCCTTTTGTTTATCGAGTTTACAGCTGAAAACAATCTACTATATTGTCCTGTACTAGCTAGATAGTGTGCTACTTGGTAATAAAGAGACAAAGAGATTAAGTACATTAATTAGGTTTTTACTTTTTTTTCCCACTAGTTATTTACTAAAGCAATACTATATTTTCATATAAATTTCAGTTGGAACAAAAACACTCGGAAAACAAAGAAACTATCTGAAGCTTGTTATTTAAGAGCATCTCCAATGTAAAATTCTATTTTTTCCTTCAAAATAGAGTAAAAATAGATATGGAGTAAAAATGCTCCAACTCTACTTCATTCTTCACTCCATAATGGAGTCATGAACAAACAAAAAATAAACTACTCCATTTATGGAGTAAACTTCAAAATGGAGTGAGATATGAAGTTGGATTGGAGCATTTGTTACTCTATATTCACTTTTACTCCATTTTGAAAGAAAAAAAGGAGTTGGGTTGGAGATGCCCTAATCACACATTTTAAAAATGTTCTAAAATCTATTTTAGTGTAATATTTGTAAATATTTCTTGAAATTAAAGGGTTACTTTGATAAAACAATATAAGCCCTAATATTGGATATTTTAGATTCGGTTCTCTTCTTAATTGTTTCAAGGTGTTTAGAGACTTCTTTAGTCAAAAAAAAAAACATAACAGTTGCCTAAAGTCCTAAACAAATCGAAAATTATATAAAAGCTTGTCAAAATTCAAATTATTCAGAATATTTGGTTAATTCTCAAACAGTTTATTAGGATTGACAAATAAGAAAAAAATATTAGGTGAGCCGTGAGGCATAGTTTTTCCCTGTGTTTTGAAAACCGGACCGGACCGGCCGGTCAAACCGGTCCGACCGTGACTTGCTGAAGAAACCGGTTCCGGTTCAGTTTAAAACCCGGATTTGAGAAAAACTGGTAAAACTGGTTAAAACCCGGTAAAACCGGTGACCCGGGTCAACTTTAAAACTCGGTTCTAAAAAATTAACATATAAATAATGTTTTTTCAATTGCTTTTAAAATTTAATATTTCATAACTAATGTTTAATTATCATTATTTAAAATATTTTTTTATTTTATTCAATTTTCTTAAGAAAAAAATATGAAAATCTCTTTTTGGGTCTTATAACTATTCTGATTTTTCCATATTCATAAAGATTGAGATTTTACTTGTAAAAATAAATAAATATGGTAATTTTTAATTGTAAATCATTTAATTTTATCAATTTCAATTTACATAGTATTCACTTGTTCACTTTATATATAGCTAGATTTATGTTTACTGTTTATTTTTCATTTAATAAAAAAAGAATAGAGAAACATGTTATATGTAGATGTAATTTTTAGATCCATAGAGTGTAAATATATAATTATTTACATTTACTTTTTTAAAAAAATATGAAACCCGGTTAGACCGGTTCAACCAGTTAACCAGTAGCTGCATCGAGTCGGTATCCAGTCCGGTTTTCAAAACATTGGTTTTTCCTATATTAACTGTGTAAGTATTAATTAAAATTTAAAATAATTTATGAAATGTGATACTATTTTATTATTTTTGTACATGACCGAAAGTGACTTAAGCTTTTAGGTTTTCTAGACAGTCTATTTGAGAAATTCGATACATTTATATAATACATGTAATATTATGTGGACGTCTAGTTAATTTATTTAAAACGAATACGAGTTGAAGATTTCAGGTCTAGCCGTCTAGGATTTGATTTTTTTTTTCTTGTAAGGCGTTCAGTTTTTTGTTGCCATAAATAGTATAACTCTTCATTAACTAAACAAAAAAACACATTTTTAATTAGACTTGACCTAAAGAAGAGAATACCACTAATTATGGCAACAAATCACATCATTCTTACGACATACCGAGTTTAGAGCGGCCAGAACGGTGTTAAGAGTCGGTGAAGAAGCCAAGACGCGATGCAGAGACCGCGTGGCCACAAACCCAAGATCGAACGGCGGAGAACTCGCGGGAATCATCTGGGTTGTGGACTCCACGCACACGAGCCAAAAATTTCCTGCCACGAATAAACACGGTATCCAATGGTGTCTCGTCACGTGGACGACGTCGCACGCTGTCCACTTCATAAACGACGGCTTACTTCTCCATCCTCCTTCGTCTGTTTGAGACATTTTATCACTCAGTTCTTTTTTTCTGTTGGGGTGGGGTTCCAAAGCAATTCAAATCAGATCCTCAATAATGATTATTTTCGTGAGGATGTATGGAAGTTATTCAATAGGCTCTTTGTGGAACTTTTGTTCCAACATGTCTTTCTTTTTATGCTGGTTGTCACGTCTATTATACGTAATTGGAATGGATTACACCATGCATATACCCAAACTTGAAAGTTAATGCATGAAAATTGATAAGATAGCTTCTACGTTCTGTCTTATGAGGCTGGTTCCGATGTCTCTTTTCCCTACGTTATATCAATGGAATCAGTGGGATCTACGACATAACATGCATGACATATGTATGATAAGCCATTTGTACAAAGGCATAGAGAGAAACTGTCACTACAAGAAAACGCGGGCATTACAACGAAAAGTTACGAGGAAATTATTTCCTCGTAAAATTACGAGTCCATTACGACAACTTTACGACGAAATGTTGTTTCGTCGTAAAGTGGAGGTAATAATACATCGAACATGTTTCGTCGTAAAGTAGTTGTAAAGTTACAACGGCTTTACGAGGAATATTATCTACCACGAAAAGCGCTTGTAATTTTACAACTACTTTACGACGAAACCCGCTAATTACCATTCCTCGTAAAGCGCTTGTAATTTTACAACTACTTTACTTACCTAAACTTGTAACAGTTATACTTGGTCCAAACGTGTATTTAGTGTGCTTTATACCTAACTGAATTCGTTGTAAAGTTGATGTACACTCGATATAAAAGAATTGTAAACCGTAGTAAAACATTTCGTTGTAAAATACTTGTTATACCTTTACCTACCAAACTCGAAAATCTTCTATATATATGTCATTTCTCAATGCTAAAACACACCAACAAATCTAAGAAAAAAACTGAAAACACACAACTTCAAAAAAATGGTGATGGATACAATATCTACGAGATAATGAGTTGATGTATTCACATAAAGATTCCGCCGGTAGAGTGACGGAGACCTTTCGAGGGGCTAGAGACATTCATGCAGCAGGCTCTACACCGCCACACAGGAAAGCGGTAAGATGTTCTGCCCTTGTCGGAAATGCAAAAATTCAAAATTTGCACTTAGTGAAACTGTATGGAAGCACTTAGTAAATAGAGGATTCACACCGCATTACTATATTTGGTATCAACATGGAGAGGGTTATGGTGGAAATGAAGCTAGCAGTAGTAATAATCATTTTGAGGATCCCGGTAATAATGAAGAACCGAATCGAATGAGCGATGGTAGATCATGATAGGATTCAAGACATGATTACTGATGCATTTTTAGAAACAACTACAACAATAGCTCATGAAACTGAAAATGTAGAAGAACCTAATTTGGATGCAAAAAGGTTTTATGAAATGCTAGATGCTGCAAATCAACCAATCTACACTGGTTGTAGAGAAGGTCTCTCTAAATTGTCTCTAGCAGCTAGGATGATGAATATTAAAACGGATCATAATTTATCGAGAATTGCATGGATTCTGGGCGGAGTTGTTGAAAGAGTACTTGCCGAAGACAATTTGTCGGCTGAATCTTATTATGAGATTCAGAAATTGGTTTATAGTCCGGGTTGCCTTCGAGATGATAGATGTTTGCATCGACAACCGCATGATCTACCGGAAGGACGATGAGAACCGGAAGAGTGTCGATTCTGCAAGAAACCACGATTCAAACCGCAAGGACGGAAGGAATAGGGTACCGTACCAAAGGATGTGGTACCTACCAATTAAAGATAGGTTAAAAGATTATATCAATCTGAGAGGACTGCTGCATCGATGAGGTGGCATGCTGAACATGGACGTAAGGATGGCGAGATTGCTCATCCATCGATGCAAGAGCGTGGAAACATTTCAACAAAGTATACCCAGATTTCGCTAACAATATTCGAATGTTTATCTTGGGTTAAGCACTGATGGATTTAGTCCATTCGAATGTCCGGGAGGCAATATTCTTTGTGGCCAGTCATTCTTACTCCAGATAACCCGCCACCGACATGTGTATGGAACAAGAATTTTATTCTTAACCATATTAATTCTGGGCGAAGCATCCAAAACGGTCGCTGATGTTTTTCTCCAACCATTGATACAAGAGCTACAATCGTTGTGGTCGGGGGTGAGAACGTATGATTGTTCCATGAAAACAATTTTACGATGCGAGCAGTTCTACTGTGGACGATTAGTGACTTTCCCGCTTATGGGATGCTGTCGGGTGGACAACTCATGGAAGATTATCTTGTCCAATTTGTCGGATCGACGTGATGCTTTTCAACCAAGAATGGCGAAAGAGTTGTTGGTTTGATTGTCATCGCCGATTTCTTCCCATTTCCCATCCGCATCAAGAAATAAGACATTGTTTAGATACAAAAAGTTGTCGAGATAGTCCTCCTCCATATCTCACCGGCAACAGACCCAGCGAAATTGATTATTATGGCGCTCGAAACGTGCCGCGTGGAGGAAACCGCACGCTCCGGAAATATGCCTGAAGGATATGGAGTCTCTCACAATTGGCATAAGAAGAGTATATTTTGGAAGCTGCTTTACCGAAGGATCTTCTTTACGCCACAACTTGGATGTGATGCACATAGAGAAGAACTTTTGACAACATCATGAATACAATATTGAACGCCCCAGAAAGACAAAAGATAACAAAAGTCAAGGATGGACTTACCTTCTATTTGCTGGAGAAGTGAGTTACATATCAAGAGCAATGGCAGCGTTCTGTTCCCATCTTCCGGTTGTCATCGGCGAAAACAACTTTGTTTAACCGGGTCTCATCGAAGTTAAGTTCCCGATGGTTATGTTTCAAATCTGTCAAGATGTGTTGAAAAGGGTCAAAAGTTCTCCGAATGAAGAGTCATGATTGTCATGTGTTTATGCAACGACTACTTCCATTCGCTTTGCTGAGCTCCTTCCAACAAATGTACATGAAGCACTTGCGTAAATATTAATTAAGAGTATATTCCTTATGTTTATAAAATGTTATTAATTGGGTTATTTTTGCAACATACAGCAATCGGAGCATTCTTCGAGATCTTAGCACACGACGCTCAAGGAAGAAGTCATCGAACAACTTCATGAGAACATTCCCATCATATTGTGCAACCTGGAGAAGATATTTCCTCCATCATTTTTGATGTGATGCAGCATCTAGTCGTTCACCTCCCGTCTGAAGCATTACTGTGGACCTGTTCACAACGGATGGATGTATCCATATGAGAGGTACATGAAACATTTGAAGGGGAAAGCAAAAATTTAGCAAAGGTGGAAGGTTCGATCATTGCTGGGAGTTTGACAGAAACTTCTAACTTCACGCCTTACTACTTTGCTCCAACCGTCCGCATAAGGAAAAGAGTTCCTAGAAGATATGATGATGGTGGAGTACCTTCGCCATATGCCATAGACGGTGTTCCTGACATTTTTGTCAAATTGGACGATTTGGTGGTAAGCTGAAAGAAGTCTGGTGGTCTAGTGAAGAGGACAAGCATAGTGCCCACACATATATTATGCTGAACTGTGGGGATGCAATCACGTCTTCGTTTGAAAGGTAAAATTATCTTTATTGTTGTTAATTATATTTATTGTTGTTAATTATATGATATGATACATTTGTTTAATTTGCAGCATGTTTGTATCTCAAGTTGAAGAAGCAATACCGGAATATCCAAACTAAGTGGAAGGAAGAAAAGAAAAGCACTTTGTCAAGTGGTTAAAATCACAGGTATTATATTTAATTAAAATTAAGCAATCTTTGGTACTATTCTAACGGTGATGTATTTTGTAGGTTGAGTATGATGATCCATATTACCCTGTATGGTTTCACCTAATTGGTCCAAGGTCCAGAGCAAAGGTCACCACATCACATATGTACTTCACACGAGGTTTTACCTTTCACACATACAGTATGGAAGTCATCGGGCAACAAGTAACTATGGAATATGTGTGAAAGGCTAAACAGACTTTTACGGATCTTGCAGGAGATTATTGAAGTGGAATTTCCAGGGTTATTGAAGCTAAAATGTGTCCTCTTCAAATGTGAGTGGTTCGATCCCGTTGAGAATCGAGGTGTTCGGTTTAACAAATTTGGTGTTGTGGATGTCAACTCTGGGAGAAGATACAACAAATTTGAGCCTTTCATCCTAGCTTCCCAGGCCGAACAAGTTAGTTTTCTTCCATACCCTCGCCTTCGAAGTTCTTCCAAACAATTCAGAATGATGTAATATATGTAACAAATGTTGTATTTATCTTAAAAATTTGTTGTACCAAATGTTGTTTTTTATTACTTAAATGAGATACTTAATGTATGTGTACTATATATTGTCTTGTATAATATATATTTATTTGGGGTTAAAATTTTAATTTGTTGAAGTTAAGGGTTTTAGTTGGATAAAGAGGATAAAAGATAGAAAGAGTGATAATGGTAAGGATGAGTAAGTTTGGGGTTTAGGGATTTGATTTTTGGGGTTTCATACTTTTCCTCGTAAATTCGTCGCAATACAAAAAAGCGGGCCTGGTAAATTCGTCAGTAAAATAAAATAGACGGGCCTGGTAAATTGTCAGAACTTTAAAAGCGGGCCTGGTAAATTGTCAGAACTTTAAAAGCGGGCCTGGTAATTTCGCCGTAACGCTACTTAATTAAATTACGAGGACAACGCTTCTATATATATAGCAGAGCTCATTTGTTACGAAGCTTTGCTCGTAACTTCCTCTCAAAATCCTCCCCACTTGTACAAAGGTAAGTTCCTCTCTTACTTTTTTTTTTTAAGTTTAGGTGGTTAGTTTAGAGAATTAGTTTAGGTTATTAGTTTAGGGATTAGTTTAGGTGTTTAGTTTAGGAAATTTGATTAAATAATTTTTAAAGATATTAATTTTTTTAATTTTTATAGATGGCTCCTAGAAGAGGAAACCAGTTTCGATGCACCGACGATGCCGACTTGTTTGGCGATGGCACATCTTCATCTACCGGTCCGTCGTCTTCTTCGGGACTGTTCCGACTCTCAGGCATCTCGGGAGTTTCTTCGACCCTCCTCCTATTCCACCTCAGATGCCTCCCCACCAGCTCCACTGTCAGCCTCGATCAGCCTGCTCCACCGGCCGCAGTTCATCCCGATTGCGGGTGCCTGCTTATGCACCATTCGCGAGATACACCGTCGAGGATTTGCTTGCCCAGCCTGGACGAGGGTTTAGACGCTCGACCCGATAGACCCCGGGTACTTATTGGTAAGTACATTAAATTATTAAATTTTAAATTTTAAATTTTTCTATTTTTTAACAAATTTGTTATATTTGCAGGTTTGGGGCTAACAACCGTGTTGGCGGAGCGCTGAGACGATGAAGGGATATTACGACGCCCTTATCCCAACCGAGCTCGACTCGAACACGCCAAGACGACGTGGTTTAAGCAATTTATGTAATATTTACATATAATTATTTATATTTATATTTTTAAATAATTAATTATTTTTCTAATCTTTTTAAAAATTTGTTTTTTTCAGCAAAAGTGGAACTGGTCCGTAGGAATCACCGAGAGGGTGAAGAGGGAGTTCATTGCAAAGGCAAAGCCTCGTCTTTGCAACACCGTATCGGACTGGAAGGACAAGTGGGAGATTTACGGCTATGAGGGGAAGCCGAACGGGGTCACAAAGGAAGCATGGGATGGTCTCATTGCCTTTGGCAACTACCCAGCTCCATCCGTAAAGCCAACTCCTGCTCCGCTCAAGAACGAAGGATAAGGATGGCAATTTGCCCATGGTTCATAGAACCGGCCAAAAACCACATGCCGGGATTCGTCTTGAAGTTGTAAGTTTTAATTAAAATTTAAATTTAAATTCTTTTAAATTTATATTTATTAATTAAATTTATTTATTATTTTTGTTTATTAGTCGGAGAAGACAGAGTTCTGCCATCTCTCTCCCACCTATTCAAGATGACTCACGCCACCGAGAGGGTTTTGTTGATCCTGCATCCGAGAAACTCTTCAACGCGGTGGCTACTCGGATTGTAGAGCGAGAGACGAACTTACCCAACAGTCTGCAGATGGGTTACCCGTCAAGTTGTCAACCGAAGAGATCGACCGGATCTTCGAGGAGGTAAAATTTTATAATTTTTAAAAATTTAATTTTTATTGTTTGAGTATATATATTATTAACTCTAAATACGTTCTTTATATATAGGTGGCTCCTAGAAAGAAGGGACGGACGGTCGGAATAGGTTCCGTTAATGAAGTTGCAAGGGCGACTTTGTCATACCATTCGAGACGGGACCAGGACAACGAGCGGATGCAGGCTCGCTTGGATACCCAGCAGGAGCGTTTGGACTCTCTCGAGTTTGCTGGATATTATGGCGGTGGGAAACCCGACCATGCAGGCGCTTTGGCGACGACGAGCAGCTCGAGGATGCAATGTACCGGATCCCGGCGGGAACTTCTTCGACTGAACGCCGGCCAACTACTAATGATGTTGGCCTTTAGTACTTTTTTTTTTAGACATTGTTTTGTATTATAAATTTAAATATTATTTTATGAATTTATAATTTTTAAAAAATTTGATTTTTGTTTTATATTTAATTTTATTTCAAATATTATAAATTAATATAATTATAATTAATTAATATTACATCTTTCGAATTGTAAATTGTTAAGATTCCACGAAAGTCGATGTAAACTTTACGAGGAATTTACATGGCGTCGATGTAAACTCCTCGTAAACTTTACATCGACTTTACGTGGAAGTATTACATGTATTTTACAACGAAATACTACGAGGTATTTACGTCGAGATTTACGAGTGCATTACGACGAAAACTTTCCTTCCGCTTTACGAGGAAATTCTTTCCTCAGAACGTACGATGAACTTTACGGCCGAATCCTCCGTTACGACGGCGTTTAGCGCTGAGCAGCGTTTCCGTTAATTAGTCGTAAAGCCCCTATTACGACGAATTAACAAGGAATACCGCCCTCGTAAAAAATATGTTTTCTTGTAGTGTGTACTCATTGAGTCTATTTCATAAGAGACTAGCTTCAAGGTATTATCATGGCTATGCAACATCTATGGAGTCTTTTTCGAAAAAAAAAACATCTATGGAGTCAAGGATATCGGAAAGTGATATTTGAAGGAGATTGTAAGAAAGCTATTAATGCTTAAAACGGACAACTACCACATTTTGATGCATATAACTGGATTTTAGAAGCATGTTGGTGGAAGCAGAAATTTCAAGATGTGAAAGTTTTTTTTTTTCAAGATGTGAAAGTTACATGGACAAAACGTGATGGAAATAAAGTGGCGGATATAATTAGGGCTGAGCATTTTATCCGTTAAATTTGATTCGATTCGTTATTCGTTTCGATTTGATCCGAAAATTCTGGATACCCGTAAACTTTTGAAGTAAAACAAATATTAAAAATCAATATCTGTCAACATCGAAGCAAATCACAAATACTAAAATTTTTGGAAGCGGATATCCGATCCGATCTGGCAATATATAAATATATGTATATCTTGATTATATTTAAAGTTTTAAATGTATAAAATTTTATTATTATTAACATATGATTTGACAAATCATATTCACAATATTTCTTATGTAAAAGTATTACATAAAAAGAAGAGAAAAAATTTATGACAATAATAATTTTTTCTTAAGTTTTGTGTTATTATAATTGTTAACTAAGTTTAAAAAAATTTACAAAATATGTAGATTCACTAATTCTTTTAATTTTTATCTTTTATATCATGCAAAAAAATATTTTACAAAATAATTTTGTATCGAATTTTTAAGATTATTTGTATTAATCAAAACAGACGAGATATCCGTAAGTATTTGTAAATATCTGCAAATATTTATTTATTTTCCGGATATCCGTTTTTCCGAATATCCGGATTTTTCCGAAGCTAATCAAATCGAAAAATTAGATATCCGTGGCATACGAAGCAAATCACAAATACCTTCAAAAACCCGGATATCCGATCTGTGTCCATGTCCAGATATAATGGCGAAGCAGATGATCCCTTATAATAACTCATTTTATTCTTACCCATTTTGTACCACCATCCCTTTCATTGCATTTACACAATGATTATAACTTCTTGATTAATAACAGTCTTTATAAAAAAAAACTCTTATGAAAACTTTTCGTTGCAAGTGCTCTAACTTCTAGTTAAGTGCCCGGTTATTGTATTAGGGTCAGTGGCGGATGTGATAAAAAAAATTTGTAGGAGATGAATCATATGTATCAACAGAAAAAATAAAGTTAGAACATGAATTTGAGTGGGGTAAAATAACTAAAGTTTGAGTATATTAAACAGTTTGAAAAGTTAAAACTTAAAAGGGAAAGTGCCACCGACTTGGGCCATTAAACGGGGTAGCAAATGCGGTGTCTGTGTCTCTAATTGACAAAAAGTTTTTAACCTTTTTTCTACTACATTAGATATAACATTTCGAAGTATGTATTTTATCCGCGCTTAAGAACATAATAGTTTTTACAAATATTTATGAATAGATTTATTATTAATTCAAAGATTATTAAATAAATTATTGTTCATATGTTTAAAATATATTATAATAAATTAAGTAATAAATTTTCTATATATAACAAATTTTTTTTATCAATGAATAATTTTTATTACGTAAAATAAAGATTATGCATTTGAAATATTTAGTAATAATATCAAATTCCTTGTATATGACAAAAAAGTTTCATTATAATAAATTTATTTTGTATTGTATAAAATAAACTTAAAACATTCATATATGTATAAAACTATATAAAATATACATATAATAATATATCTTTATTTTCTTATATAATTTTTTGGGTAACACGATATACGCTCATGCATGTATATATTAAACTATATACAAAATATACATAAGAATTTATCTTCATTTTTATATGTAATTTTTGTGATATCACAATATAAACTATATTTAGATAATTATAATTATCAATTCAATAAATATTTAATCAATAAAATTCTCTTTTTTTAATGGTTGACTATATATTATATATTATATATTAATACATTTAGTTAATTATTCATCAAGGTAATGAATTTACGGACTCTAAACTTTGAACCGTGCACCTTGCATATGTTTGTTTTTATTTTTTATAAATAAATATTTATTTTGTATAAATGGTAATATAAAAGTCTAAAGTTTATCTGTATTAAATCATTGTTTAATATGACATATTTTAACACAATAACTATAATTTATATTGAGTAGTTTTGTTTTATCTTATGAACCGTCAATTGTATCACACATATTTTTAGAATATGATATGTGCATTCGCATAAATATATTTTTACCTTTTTTATGGATAAAAATTATAATGTATGATAACATTTTTATATATGCTATTTAAAATTTGGCATTATATATTTTATATTCTTCAAAATTTATCATACTCTATTTGCATTTGATATCATTTATATGAAAATATATGTTAATATATTACATATTAATTTATATTTTATTAATATATTATAACATATTAATTTATATTTTATTAATATATTATATACATGATAAAGTGGCTTTTATTTTTAGTTATTAATAATAAATAATGATAATACAACTGTATAATTGTAAAAATTATTATGTTCTAAATTCAATAAACTGATACTTTAATCAATTTATGTAGCTTTATGGTTATTTTGTCATAGTTATTAATTTTTATAATTAATATATATAAATCATTTTTTATGGTTATGGTTATTTTCCTAAATCAATATTAACATTTATTTTTGAGAATTGTTTTAAAATACCACAAGTTAAGTACCACTTTTCAAAAACATACTCAATCAAAAATATATTAACATTTGGGTTTAGGCCTTAGTGATTAGTGTATAGGGTTTAGTATTAAAGGGTTAGGGTTGGGTTTATATATTTTTTATAAATATTTAAAAAAATTAGCTTAGTATTATTTTATCACAAATTTATGGTATTTATGAAAATAATCATTCATTAGTGGTAAATACGAAAAGTGTATCAAATTTGTGGTAGAATTAAAATTTCTCCTTTATTTTTTGTAATGTTTATTAATTAGTTATTTAAAAATTATAATTCAATATAAATTAGTTTAAAAGTTAGTTTATGTATATTTAATAGTTACTTCAATTGATAAAAAGATAACAAATGCTAAAAAATAGTTTTGTATAGTTTTTAGTAACATTAGAATGTTTGTAAGTAATTATTTTAAGGGTTACTTATAAATGTACTTCCATTTTAACGGTTCAGACCATCAACTAATTCTAAATAAGATTGTATGCATTTAGTGTTACTAAAGATTTTATATGCATTTAAAATGATCAATACATGCCATACTGTTCGTGCAATTTCTATGCTATTATATTAAATAGGCTCTATTTCATAATGTCAAGTTCATAAGAGTATTTATATTCACATTTAATAAAATCTCATAAAACCTTTAATAGTGCTGAAATCTCTACAATATATCTATAACTAGATGATGGCCGCACACTTGTTTACCTTTTTATTATATTTTTAACAAATTTTTTAACATAATTTTTAATTATAATCTAATTTATTTAATTAATTTCAAATAAAACATTAATTAGAATATATAGTTTACCTTTTTATTATAATGCTATTATCTAATAGTTTGGCACTTGCAAAATATCTTTTTTATTCTATCACCAAAATACATGTAAAAATATCAACATTATTATAACTTAATAAATTTTTATTAATACTTTAAAATAATATAAAAGATAAATCTACGAAATCTATGAAATCAATCCCTTTGTCACCAAAATCTTAATTGCATTTTAAATGAATATCCCTTCATCGGAGTTTGTAATGACATCTATTAACAAAATCTCCAAATAACTAAAACATACTTATATTTAACTAAAATTTTATAAACTAAAAATAATAACTTATATATGTTTAGTAAAAGCTATATTTTTTAATTTTAACAATGAAAGATTGTATTCTTTGGACTCATATTTTTTTATTGGTAAGATAATTCAGTGACATAAACAGAAGTAAGATTTCTTATTAAAATAATAAATAAAAATTAAACGATTTAATATTACTAAAGTAAACATAAGATGAACAAAAATATAAAATTATTGCAAATTGTGATAATATTCTTTAATAATAATTATCTATAAATATAATAAAAATATTATTAAAAAATCACCAAAAATATCCGCTTTTGTATTATGCGTTCGTGGAACATATATGACCTCAATATTAACAAAACTCCTCTTCGGTGTCTAAATGTCTTCCAAAGATGTTGTAAAAGCAGACAATTCTTCCGGTTCTGAAACCATTTTCACCAGCTAAGAATATTTTGTTGCAAATGTCACATGAAACTGTCGAACATGACAAGTAAGCAGAACTAAAATTACCTCTTAAAATTATTTTAAAATATGACAATTGAATAATATTATCAATTAAAATTATTAGGAAAATAAAAATAAATAAATAACCTAAATTATGAAAATATGACAAATGAAAAATTAAAATTATGAAAACATAAAAATAAGTAAATTACATAAAATTATGGAAAATATGATAAATAAACAATAAGTAATGACAAATAAGCAAAATTACATAAACTTATGGAGAACATGATAAGTAATAACAAATAAGTAAATTACCTAATATTATAGAAAATATGATAAATAAGCAATAAGTAATGACAAATAAGTAAAAGTACCTAAATTTATGAAGAACATGACAAGTAATTAAATTCACTTCTCAAATAATAGTATAGATTAGTTCATTTCTTATAAATAGCCAACTAGAAGATATAAAATTTCTTAGGAAAATCTTTGATTTAGTAAAAATATTTCTAATAAATATGCTAACTTCCAAAAAGATATTATAGTATTATTAAAATAGTCAATTTGCTATCATGGTTTTAGTTAGTTAAAAATTACTATTACTTTTTATATTTTCTATAAGATGGTAGAAAAATATATACGCATCAATTATTGGGTTCTTCCTAGATAATGGAAATCCAATGAGTTTGGTTAGTGATAATCAAACTTAGAGATTAACTATTGGTATTAATCTATAAAATTAGTATTGGGATTTGTAAGTTGTAAGTATTGTCCAGATTTGTAAGTTGTAAGGCATGACAAAGTTCTCCAGCTTCGTCCTGTATCTACTTCCCAAGTGTGTGGCTTAAATTTTTAACGATAAAGGTGAAACAAGAAACGCTTCCTCAAATTATGAAGGGGAACGTTACATTAAGATGCAAAACAACTTGCTTTGACAACGTCAATAACAAACAGACATTCACTTATCAGTCTCTTATGCACATTATTTCTAAGTAGTTGAGGGGCAAACAACCAAACGGCCGTAACGAACATAAACGCCACAACCGCAAGACGTGAGACCGCTCGATGTGGCGATGGACACAACCGCATCCTCTTTACCTCTATCTCCAAACAAGTTACGACTCCATGCAACACAAATAAACAAGTGACTTCCCATGTTGGAGACTTGCGGATAATATAAAAGTAAACCAGCTCATGCATCAACCCGGAGACAATAAACGTGGCCAACAAACATTCCAGCATAAAAAGCCGGTTTTGGACCGATTAAACGAGCGGTAAAATCGCTGAACCGGGATGTGTACGGTTGGACGGAGAACGGATGGGACCAAGCGGTTCCATCTACGACTCCAGAAGTCTTGAAAAGAAGTAGACAAGTAAGGCTCATTAAATACCGGTTCTGTTTCACAACCAAGAAGCATAGAGAGAAATGCACCCACGAAAACTAAGATAAGTTCTAACTCAATGTAGACATGGATGGTAAAGATAGACAAGAAAGCCAACCGAGGTAAACTGTTATGATAATTTTACCGTAGAGATGTAATAAGAAGGAAAAGAGTATAACTTTGGAAGCAAGAACCCATTTAGATTTGTTGTAGATTCGGTTTGAAGAAGGGTTTTGATTGGTTTTGATTGGGAAACAAGTGAAGCAGAGGAAGCGGGAAAAACTTGAAGGAAGTGGGCTTAAAGGTTCTTGATCAAAAGCGAAGAGAAGGAGCTTGAAATTTGCTAGCCATGTCAGAAAAAGGCTGAGATTGCACAGAAGTGGACGGAAGAAAGGAAGAGAGGTATAAGAAGAAAGATGATGAAGATGGGAAGAAGAGAGATGAGACGAAGAAAGCCTTTGGAAATTTATGAAGAACATGACAAGTAATTAAATTCACTTCTCAAATAATAGTATAGATTAGTTCATTTCTTATAAATAGCCAACTAGAAGATATAAAATTTCTTAGGAAAATCTTTGATTTAGTAAAAATATTTCTAATAAATATGCTAACTTCCAAAAAGATATTATAGTATTATTAAAATAGTCAATTTGCTATCATGGTTTTAGTTAGTTAAAAATTACTATTACTTTTTATATTTTCTATAAGATGGTAGAAAAATATATACGCATCAATTATTGGGTTCTTCCTAGATAATGGAAATCCAATGAGTTTGGTTAGTGATAATCAAACTTAGAGATTAACTATTGGTATTAATCTATAAAATTAGTATTGGGATTTGTAAGTTGTAAGTATTGTCCAGATTTGTAAGTTGTAAGGCATGACAAAGTTCTCCAGCTTCGTCCTGTATCTACTTCCCAAGTGTGTGGCTTAAATTTTTAACGATAAAGGTGAAACAAGAAACGCTTCCTCAAATTATGAAGGGGAACGTTACATTAAGATGCAAAACAACTTGCTTTGACAACGTCAATAACAAACAGACATTCACTTATCAGTCTCTTATGCACATTATTTCTAAGTAGTTGAGGGGCAAACAACCAAACGGCCGTAACGAACATAAACGCCACAACCGCAAGACGTGAGACCGCTCGATGTGGCGATGGACACAACCGCATCCTCTTTACCTCTATCTCCAAACAAGTTACGACTCCATGCAACACAAATAAACAAGTGACTTCCCATGTTGGAGACTTGCGGATAATATAAAAGTAAACCAGCTCATGCATCAACCCGGAGACAATAAACGTGGCCAACAAACATTCCAGCATAAAAAGCCGGTTTTGGACCGATTAAACGAGCGGTAAAATCGCTGAACCGGGATGTGTACGGTTGGACGGAGAACGGATGGGACCAAGCGGTTCCATCTACGACTCCAGAAGTCTTGAAAAGAAGTAGACAAGTAAGGCTCATTAAATACCGGTTCTGTTTCACAACCAAGAAGCATAGAGAGAAATGCACCCACGAAAACTAAGATAAGTTCTAACTCAATGTAGACATGGATGGTAAAGATAGACAAGAAAGCCAACCGAGGTAAACTGTTATGATAATTTTTACCGTAGAGATGTAATAAGAAGGAAAAGAGTATAACTTTGGAAGCAAGAACCCATTTAGATTTGTTGTAGATTCGGTTTGAAGAAGGGTTTTGATTGGTTTTGATTGGGAAACAAGTGAAGCAGAGGAAGCGGGAAAAACTTGAAGGAAGTGGGCTTAAAGGTTCTTGATCAAAAGCGAAGAGAAGGAGCTTGAAATTTGCTAGCCATGTCAGAAAAAAGGCTGAGATTGCACAGAAGTGGACGGAAGAAAGGAAGAGAGGTATAAGAAGAAAGATGATGAAGATGGGAAGAAGAGAGATGAGACGAAGAAAGCCTTTGGAAATTTTTGAAGAGATGTAGTAACAGTAAGATATGGAGATTAAGACAGAAATACAAACCTTGATTAAGTTTCTCAACTCTTCTTCCATTTCTCTCTCTATCTCTCGGTTTTGTGGGTTTGCTAATTGTGTGCAGCATACAACTTATAAAACAACTAGAGATATTTTGGATTTTTAATTATTAGTAATATCTCTAGTTTTTTTTTTGAAAAGAGTAATGTCTCTAGTTTCTATAAAAAGAAAAAATTAAATGGAGCGAACATGTTAGAAAATTTGTTAAGGAGTGAACTACATTGATCAAAAAAAAACTGATAAAAAAAGGAGTGAACTACACAACGTGTTTAACACTTCTAAATACGTTTCATATATTGAAGGGAATTTCAAAGTTTTGTTGCTTTGTTATGAGCTAGGAGTAGTGGTTGTTTATTGACTGAAATATTGGTTATTATATCCAAAAAAGGATCATGAAGAAGAAATGAATAGTTTGCCTTTGGCAAAGTCAATAACAACAAACATTCACTAATCGCTCTTACATGACATCGTTTCTCAGCAGTGGAGGAACGAAGAGCCAATCGCCCGTCACGTTAACAGACGCCAGAACCGCGAGACACGAAGGAGTCTGGTGCGGTGATCTCCACCGCAATGTTCTCTTCACCGCTATATCTGTGGTGTTCGCAACACCGTGCAACACAAGGAAACAAGTGTCCTCCCAAGTTGGAGACAGTCGGATTGCGTAATAGTAGATCAACTCGTGCATCGAACCAGAGACGAGCCCGACTGCAACAGTTTTGTTTGGACGTAGAAAGCGTCTGGAAAAACGCTGAACCGGGATGTGGACGGTTGAGTGTAGGACAGCTGAAACCATGAGGTTCCATCAACGAATTTTGAAGAGCCTAAACAAACAGTCATCCCTAAAGAAATAACATAATCGATATAGGATGTTGGAGAATCGGTTTCGAGTATGATTACATGGGAGAAGGGCTCACCTTTCTATGGAGGACTTTATTTTGGGTATAAACTGAAAATTTGCGTATTAATAATGCATATTAGATCTAGGACCAACATATATTTTTCTTTTTTTGCTAAGAAAGTAAATATTATTGCAAGAAATAATGATAATGTGTTACAATAAGTTCTTGACAAACTGTAAAACCTAGGGTAATTGGTTCAACGGCAAAAAAAAAATAAATAAATAAATAAAAAACGTGGAAGCACACAACAATTGGTAAAACCCAAGACTTCAACTTGTAAGCATCGGTAGAGAGTGATAGCGATAAACCAGCAAATCTCTAACCAGTCTAGCAGCAAGGAAAAGAGGTGCTAGACGGCAAAGAAGGTAAAAGGAAGTTCTTTCATCCGGCAGCAATAGCGAAAGTAATTTCGAGACAAAACACCAAAACAGCACAAACTAACAGAGCTTAGTAGCAGGAGTTCAGTCGCCAAGTCGAGCCGCATCTCCACTCCCAGTAAATTGCTGTAAAGTTATATGATTTATCTCATTTCAGTTGAAAAGTATAGTATGGATATTTTTTGCGTTAAAACAAATGTTGAGAGAAAACATATGGTAGATGTTAATAAAGACTAACAAAGCGCTTTTGGTACAAATAAAGCAGATGATCGATGTTATAAAGAATTTGTACGAAGCTTTAATTGCCTTGCTCAGCTAGCTCGTCCGGTCTGTGATGCACTTCAAAGTGCAACACAATGCGTGTTCGATTCTCGAGCAAGGCACAGCAAAGAGACATACCAGCAAGGCAGCAACAGCCATCAACAACTCAACAAACAACAAACTCAACACATCATATGAGGTATTCTAAAATATCTCCTTTTACCTTTCGAAATAATTGCATATCAACAAACATTTGATCTTTCAATAATCTTACTCACAAGCTCAATAACATTTCTTTTTAAATATCAGCGCAATTATCTTTTCCAAAATGACATATTTTCTATAAAAAGATAGAAAATGATGACATTTTAGTATCAGCGCAATTATATTTTTCACAAGATGTAATCCTTTTTATAATGGTAACAAATATAGTTTTATTATTAACACAGACAGAGAAGATGTGAAATAATGACAACGCAACTCTGTTCCGGCAAAGATATATATGTCTTGTGGTTCTATTCAATGGCTGCTTCTTCTGAGACGGAGGTGACATCAGACAAGATATCTGCGTCATTGTCTTCTTCGATGGTTAGGCTCGACACTTCTTCGTTTAAGGAAGAGACATCGTCTTCTCCAGTGACAGATGGAGCTGGTGAAGCATCAGTGCTCGTGCACGTCGTCGTTGTGCTATGAGTCGATGAAGTATCAGAACTCGAACTCTCTGACGATGATGACTTCTGCTGTAGACTCCAATACATTATACTTGCCGTTAAGATCAACATCATCTTTTGATTCACCTGCATTGCAACAACGAATCCCCACCACATAAGAAAACCTCAGAGATTTTTACATGCCATTTCAAAAGATTTAGATGATGTTTCTTACATCCACGATATCTTCTGGTAACAAGAAAACAGAGCAGCCGAGCTTTCTTGCTACACTGACGATGTATGTAGCATTCAATCTCTTCTCGTCCTCTGTGAAAAGTTTCAATATCCAAAAGGAACGTTTAGAACAGAGAAGATAGAGAGTGGAGAGGTAAGTTTTGTAGAGAGAGTAATGGACCTGCTTCACCCTTGGTGACAAGATTCCAGTTAACAACTCTTGGCTCAACCGCCCATAGAAGATCCAGGAAGAATAATCCGCTCGATAGACTCTTATCCTGTTGAAGTTTAGCAAGAACGATTTGATTCAACATAAGCTACTTAAGTGGATCTTTTTAGATTTGGTGAAAGTAAAGAAGATGGAACCTTGAAGCTTTCAATATGTGATTTACGTCCCATGATTTTGACTTTCTTGTTTGCCCAGCTCAGGATTTCTGTGTCAGACATGTCTTTGCCTCGCGTCCGAGATCGAAGATTCTTGAGAAGTTGAAGCATATGGGTTCTCATCAACTGCCATAAGAAGCCTGAGACAGATATATACACCTACACTGTTATAAAATTTCTAAAGCTACAGAGCAGCTTCTAGAAAGAAAAAGGTATTGACGAGAAGTAACTACCGAGGATAAGCTTCTTATTCCCTTGAACTATGTCATTTCCAGCTACATTTACGAGCGAGAATCTCATCTCTTTCCCAATCTTCACAACTTGATTACAGTTCTCTACTTTCTTAAACGGCATCTTAATTGGTGGTTTTGAAGCATGCTTCCAGTTAACTGAGCCTGGATAGACCTTGTCAAGAACTTCAAGAAGAATCCATCTGCATCAAAAGAAAATACGTAAGAAACATTTCATTCCCTATAAACTTCATTACCAAAATGCTTTTCGGGTATTTCCCAAACCAAAAAGCTTGTCTTCACAGAAAGCTTACCCGTTTCTAACATCCTCAAACACATTAGTGACATAACTATCAATCCCCAGGCTGTTAATCCATAGCCGGTAGCATCTTTCATCTCTGCAACTCTGTATATCCTCAGTCATCATCTCCGCAAAGGAGAACCTGCCATCAGTGCTAAGGCCATTCCTGCAGCAGGTACAGGGAAGATAGTGTAAAGATCCAGTGCGTTAAGACCAAAATTATTATCTTCTGTGATTTTTTTACAGACCTTTCGTGAAAAATCTGTGCCACAAATGCGAGATTCAGATACGAGGACCCTTCAACTATCTCTTCCGCAGTCAAGTACCGTTTGCAGTTCATTCTCTCTGCGTGTTCAAGGACCATGTTAGCCCTTTCGAGATCATCCTCGGCGTTTAGAGTAGCTGGATCACAGTGCTCGGGTGCAAGAACATTGAGAAGGTATGCATAGGCTTTTGCATCCTGGATGTTCAATAAACAATCTTGGCCATTAGAATAAGGAAGGTACCAAATATTTATGGATGATTTTGTTTTTTCAAGTCAAACCGATGTAGCTTCAGCGTGTTGGAGAGAACTAGGTTTTAAAAACACTTGCCAAATCTATAAGCTATTGAATGAAGATTTTGAAGGGATAAAAAAGGAATGCTAGTTCCTCTAATTGCTACTTGGAAAGCCAAATACCTTCAGATCCGAAGAAAAGTTTCCAACGGTTTTCTTGTAGCCACCTTTCTTGAGATGGAAGTTCAACCATTTGAGTAAGACTTTCTCTGGGGGTAATCTCAGGAACTCTTCTATATCCTGAAACAGATATGAAACTCGTATTGTTATTTACAACACACATATACTTGGTCAAAAATTCGCAAAGATATATAAGCTTGATCATTACGTCGTTGTCCTCCACCAACTCAATAAGCTGAGGCATCTTCTTCAAACTGAGATCAGCGAGGAGCTGAATCTGTAGTTCCCAAGATTAGTTAGTAAATCATCAAAGCACAAATACAAAGGAAAATGAATATAGAAAAACAAGTGTGGACCTTTATGAGCTGTGAGATCAATCCAAGCACCAGATGAGGCTGCAAAAACAAGAAAAGCATTCAATCGTCACAATCTTCTATAACAGTCTAAACATCAATATATTAAAAAAAATCAAGCAAGAAAAGCATACTCGTCCTTCAGCCAGGTCCTGTGTCCCAATATTAACCACGCTGCAGCCAACAGCTCTAGCAGAGTTGAGACAGAGCGTATGATTCTCATTTCTCTCCCACGGGTTAAGTACCCTCTTCGTATTAATCGCTCGTTCATCAATCGTCCCAGGAACTGCTATATTAATAAACTTACTGTGCCAAAAAGAGAAACAGAGAGAATCAAGTCAAACCCCCCCCAGAAACCAAATCTAAGCCAACAATCCAAACACAAAAAAAAAATCTCTCAACATTTACCATAGAAGCACACCATCTTTCACAAGCTCATACAAATCATCTGAATCCGGGTCTAAAGGAAGAAACTGCCTCAAAAACGGGTCATCCCCAAGATATCTGTTAATATGATGAACAAAAGAGCCCTTCTCAGACTGGTTGATCGTATGAAGCGTCGTTGAGTTGGCTTTAAGAAACGAAGCCGAGTGCTTAAGAACACCAGATTTATCAGCAGCTTTATCTCGCAACAGTAAATATATCTGCAACAAACATTCTCTCACTCATCAGTGATGAGTCATCACCACATCGAAAAGAGATTCAACAAAAAAAGATGATCAAACTAACCCTGAGAAACGATTCGAAATCAAGATCAACGTAGGTTGCGTAATCAGAAGCCAAATCTGGTAAGATTTCTCTGATTTCTTTCTCCTTGAACGCAGAGGTGAGTGCCTTCACCTTCACCAACACAGGCGGAAGATCCTCCAACGTAACTTTCTCTCTCTGATTCTTCAACGACGCAAACTATAACACGAATCCATAAGTTTTTTATGTTAACAGATTCAAAAAAAACGAGATTGCATCTAAAGATCAAAAAGAGAGGAGGAGAATGAACCTTGGTATTGAGAGAACGGAGTTCGACTTGTGTGAGCTGGCTCTGTAGCCATGGATCCGAAACGATTACTCCCACGCCAGACATCTCTGCAGCAACAAGGATCACTGTTAAGCTTTTCGAAAGGAGAAATAAATTAAAAACTAGATTTAACTGATTCCCGAAGATTCATTACTCAAAATAGCTAATCTATCAGTTTTTTTCCAGATTAGATTATGACTCCGATTTTTCGCGAAATCCAGAAATCTAGGAGAGGGAGTTTTAGATTAGCGAACCCAATGTAATCGAGATCAGCGTCTCTACTCGTAACAATCCCAAGTTTTCTGTGTGTGTATTATTTTTGTTTGTTTGCTTAGGTGTGGGAGGAGTTATAATCGCAATGTGAACGTGCAGAAGACGACGAAATCTCGAGGATCGATTACCAATGTGAAGACGATGAAGAAGTTAGAGAGAGAGAGAGAGGGAGGATCCTTTATTTGCTTCCTCTGAGAGCAAAGCGATGAGGAGGAAGAGGAGAGAGAAACGAGGGAAAACGAGTTTTTTTTTTTGTTGCGAAGGAGGAATTGAATTGAATGCGTCCTCTTCAGAATCGTGAGTAGGGTTTTTGTTTATTTTATTTATTTTTATTTATATACGGGCTGTGTGACGACGACGTTTGGAGCAAAACGGTGGACCTCACGCTATAACGACTTGTTTAGGTGTCGTTTCCAAATCTGACCACTAATTAATTATCTTATTTTCGTTGCTTAACTAAACGTCATTTACCAGTTTTGACACACAAAAACAAAATTATGTCATTTTAAACCATAGATTATTATTTATTTTGTTACTGCTCGATTAAATGCTGATTTGACCAGGAAAAAAGAGTTATGGCAAATAACTAAGAGTTTTGTGAGTTTGGAACATTTATTTTTGTAGGGATATTAGATTTGGTGATGAAAAAAAACAAACAAGATCTCTTCTCCACCGACGTTTTTTTGTCTTCTATATTGTAGATTTGCAGACCCATGTGTGCTATGCACGACGGTCTACAATAAAGACACATTCGGAAGTTATTGAATTAATATAACTCTGTTTTTGACCCAAAAAAATTCTTTGTTTATCTACTGATTTACGTTTTAGACTTTTGAGTTCTGTGGGCTTCGTCTGGGCTTCGATCTAGTTTCGTATTTCAAGTGGGTTCTAATGATGGGTAACTGTAATCTCTTTTGATACAATTAAACCTTTTTTTTGTCACGATTGATACAATTAAATCTAAAAGCAAGAAAATTTTCTAAAAATAAATCTACAAATAGTTTTTTTTTGTCATCAATCTACTGATAGTATGTATATTTTTGTGATAAATATGTCTTACGTTTTCAATAAAGAATAAAATGATTTGTTATAGGTTTTTCTTTAAGGATACAAAAAATAATAATCAAATAGTCTTTAAAAATATACGAAAGTTTTAGTTTAAGATTGAGAATAAAAAAATGAGTACAAATTGATTTTTACTATTAAAAACTTTACAACCTTTTACAAAAATCATGACAAGGTTTTAAATGTAGACTACAAAAGGTTTTAAATCATGACAATAGAACGAGGGCAACTCCAACAGCAAAACCAAATTTGATGTTTGGTCACTTGCTGTTGTATTTTCATTTTTCATTTCCAACCATATCATCAAGTTTCACAGTAAAAACATAATTGTATATTAATATTTTTAATTTTAATTATTTGTCATGACTAATTATTTTTTTACTAGTTTGATTTTATGTTTGTTTGTTAAGATATTATAATTTTATGCTTTCAAAGTTTTTATTTTAACTAATTTATATGTTTTTAATTACAAATTTGAATTAACAAATGACATTAATTTAGTTTTATTATTAAATGAAATACAATCAAATATATTTAATAATCTTTGATGTGATTACACTAAATTTGGTGGAATAATATCATTTTAAAGTTCTATCAAAGATGAAATAACACCAAATTTAATGTTTAAGAGTTCTATTGGAATTGGATTGAGTGAATGTAGACTTTTTAATGGTAATCACCAAATAACATAAATGAAAAGGAAAATGATGAAAATTAACAAAATAATATGAATGAAAAAGTATAGAGTTTTTTCTCAAATTTTATAATTAAAGAATATTTGTGTTCTATAATTCTTTTTTAAATAAATACTGAGAAGGAACTACATAGAAAAACACTTCAAATGAGATGTTATATTTTTTTAAGAAAAGTAAAAAGGAGTTTACTATTATCGTTCATTTATTCTGTATGTAAAATAAATAACCAAATGTTTCAAGAGATATACATTGCTGATTGCTGTGGCGTTATTATTGAAATCTATCTATCTATCTATACTAATAAAGTAAGCTTTTTTATCTCCTTGGGGTAAAAAATGCCATGTGGCATTTTCTTTTTAATAATTAAAATATTTTTTCAAATTAAATTTAATGAAATCTGATATTAATGGTGAAATAAATTGGGGGGGTGGAGTTTAAACTTTCCTTCATACAGGTCCGAACGTTTATAAAAGTATTTTGAATCTGACTCGGACCCGTAATTGAACCGATAAATCCGGTGACCCAATATAAATCGGATTTGGGTTTTGTGAAAACCCATAAAACACACAAAACTCACTAAAACCCGATACATGTTAAAGACTGGTTGAACCAATAGATAATTTTATTTTTACTATTTTTAGTTCAAATTATGTTTTAAAATTATTTTTATATTTTAAATTTCTAATTAAAAATTTAAAATTTTCAATTTTATTGCCGTCTTCCTCTTCTTCTATACTATGATTTACGTTTGCAAGAAATGTGAGTCATGATTGTGCTTGAGCATACGTCAGTAAAACAGACTAAAGCACGATGAGGCTTATTATTCCTCTACACTACAATTTACGCTTGCAAGAAAGGTGAGTAAATTATTTTTTTATTTTTATTTAACTTAGTTTATAACAAATCATTACATTTTTAATTTACAGATCAAAAGAATAAAATCATATGATGATGTGAATTACAAAACAGAATTTTGGATTGTTGAAGAAGAAAACCCGCGAATTTTGGATTATAATAAATTAGAGAATGCTCTTGTGAAGAATATCCCAAAGATGATGAAGTGACAAATTTAGAAAAAAATTTTGGTAAATTTTAAAATTTAGAGAAAACCAAAATTAGTTGATGTGATATGGTGTTAGTTTATTTTTGTTATTGACAATTTATTTCAATGATGTTTTAATTTTGGTTTATTTTGGATTCGATGTTTAATTTTATGTCTTGATTTTTTTAGATGTCATAACTCTTATGTTATAATTTTTTTTAAATAATCTAAACTATTTCTTAATATTTTGTATGTACACTTAAAATACTTAACTTTAGTTTTTATATATATTTGTTTTCATAGCTAATATATTATTATATAATAAAACTAATTCATTTATTAATCCGCGATTCATCCGCGGTTGATCCAATGATCCAGTGATCCGGTAAATCATCTGATTCAGTGTCCGGGTCAGGTTTCAAAACACTGGTTTATAGGATTTCTTTGTATTTGATGTTGACGATGGAGAATATAGCCTCTACAATTCTCCTTCTTTAACGCAATCTACGTAATCGTTCATATAATCAATCTAGAAATCCCACTCATCCCACTATCTCCTATTGATTTCAATAGTTCCTACTTTCTCAGTTTCATTGTATATATATAGACGATGTGAGAGTTCGGATAATAATCCCTTTACTTTTCCCAATTCAATCATTGTCGAATTCCCAGTTTCATTGCTCGGAGTTGAAGACAAATCGGTGTAGAGATATTCAGACTAGACTACAACAATTTTGGCAAGCCTGAAATGTTAAGAAAGGGTGAGATATTGTGGTTGATATGTTGTTGATTAATGGGAAGGTGCACCAGTTTCTTATTTCAGTTTACCAGTTAATGATTGCTTACTTTTAAAGTAGTAGTTTTCTTATGCATCATTTACTTTTTCAGGTGGTGTTTTTACATGCGTTAATCAACTTTCTCAGGTTTAACACCTTCAAACATTTCTTGAAAGAAAGCTCAGTCTATGACATGAGTATTTAAGATTCCAACTAAATTAACTTTTTTACGACTATCAATTTTTATTATACTTTTATTAATCGATTAGTAACAACTACTTATGATATTCTACTTTGAACTAAACAACTTCAAACAAAATAATATACTACGGTCGCAAACTACTATAAAAAATCAGAAAATATCATTTTTTACATATTTTAATTTTACATATTTTTTACATATTTTCTTTACTAAGACCACATAGTAAATTATAAATTTAAGTAAAAATTCAACATACAAATCCGGCGCGTAGCGCCGGAATATCACTAGTTTGAAATAAAGTTCACATTTTATTATCGAGAAAAACTCGTCACCCTAATTTACCTACTACCATAAAAATGTGAAACTTTTATTACTGTGGACTCGGTGCCGTACGAAGGGTTTTTAAAGGCCTAGGGCAAAATTTTAAAAATAAATTTATTTACAACTATATTGAAAACAATTTTCTAATACACTATATCATCACTAAATACATAAGTCTAAAACATTATAAAAGATTCGACCCAAAAAAATCGTTATAAAAGATGAAGTTTATTATGTATACTTATAACATGGAACCATAATTATATTATATAGGAAACAAATAGTTGAATTCAGAGGAAGAGCTAGTCGAACTCTTATGAAATTTTTTTTTACAAATTTGTCTTAACCACTAGACTAGAAATGATAAATTTAGGAAACCCTAAATTAACTTGGGTCCTGGGGCGAATGCCTTTTTTAATATACCGCTGGTAGACTTCCAAGTATAAAACAATATTCGAAAAGAATAATCCAATCCATATTAGTTACTACTTGCTAATATAAGCTGACAAAAATGTAACTAATATACGTACGAAGGGTGCTTGTTATTACCGTAACCACTGCTGACACAGCTAAGTAAAACCTAAAAAGAGTAACAAAGTTTGACGAAAAAGAATAAAAATTTTGCAATGAGAAGTCAGATGCTCCAAAAAGGTTTAAATCCGATCAGATCTAAAATTTCAATAACTGTCTTACAAACCTTATTTTTTATTCACATTGGACATAGACAACCTTAGTAAGTTAGTAACTGTTGATCAAAAAAAAAAAGTTAGTAACTATAAATACAAAATCGCCAATATGAATTTTACTAACATTTTTATTACACGTAAAGATAAACAAAACAAAAGATTACTGGTCACGCAACGCAAGTTAATAGTCTTGTGTCATTCACCGCCCCGGATACTAGGCATGCAACGCAGCTAAGCCTTCACTACTTTGTCCGTTTCTTCGCATCTCAACTCGAAAGACTCCTAATGATTACATCACCCACACACACATGATATCTTACTTTACGCTCTTAATTACCACTACCTTTCAACTAGCATTAAAACTTTGCTATATAACAAGCTCATAGTATAAGCTATATATATCATGGTTTAAGTATAATATATGAACACCAAAGTTTAATGGCTACTTTTTTACATCTTGATAGTTTAAATGGAAATTTTCATATAATTAGTATGTTAAATATTACACTTGCATATACATTTCCAAGTTATCCAGCCCTATCCTAAATTGGGGTCCATTTATAAAGTCAAGACTCAAGGGTATCACCACTTGGCTGTATTGAAATATTGAGGTGTATTAGACTATTAGGTAGAGAAATCATGTTTCAGGTGACTTGTATTTTATAATAGAGGAAAAGAACAAGGTGAAAATTGAGGAAACTTTTTTTATATGTGGATTATGGAGAGCAATAGTTTACTCTATTTTTCTTATTTTATTATTTTTTCCAGCAATGTTTTCAATAACTGAAGAAAAGTTATATGTCTGTTTTAGGTAACCACGTGACCTTGATGATTAGGGGCTGCATCCTATTCCTATATATATGTATAAATATTTTTTAACAGAATCAAAGGAAAATGTTTTCTGCCTTTTGCAAATCATATACTATATATGTGGATGATGATACATTAATAACACTAACATAAATCATAAGTTGCATGTTTTTGTTAAATTTGTTGTCGATTTTATTTCCAGGTATTACCGTATTGTGCTCAATTCAGATTAATTTTGTCAATATATAAATAATACATTTATTTAAAAAAATTTATGATGTATGTTGATTGTTTTGAAAAAAAAATGGTCTGGTTTGAATTGGTTTAGTTGTTTTTAATAACTAAAATTATAAAAACATACTTGAAGATATTCTATAATTAAATAAAGATCAAAATGTTTAATTAATGATTTTAAGCACATATTCTAATTAAGTATTTAGTGTGTTATGTGTGTTGTCTTTTAATCTTTTCATATATAAATAAATATTCTAATAAAATCTATACTTAAACATGTTCTTAAAAGCAATGTGGCTAGTTTTTTATTACAAAACTACTTCTCAAATGCTACATAAGGATTGATAAATATTATAGAGAATTAATAGTTATGGCATATAATGATTTTATTTCATCGGACATGAATAAAAACTTAAAATATCATATATGAGGTAATATCAATATAATTTTTTTACCAAAATTACAAACCCCAAAATTATATCATAATATGTAGAAAAAAAAACTTCAAATTACATTCAAATTAAAACCAGAAATTTTTATAATAATCATATATTAAATACTGAATTAGAAATTTTACTCTATTTCATTTTGGGGTATTTGCCACGACTGATCATACCTAATGCTCCATATATAAATAAATAGAAAGTAGTTGGTAGATGAGTTGGACTGTTATTTAGTACACCATTGAACAAACATTTGTGTAATAGTTGAAAAATCCAATATCATTCATATCAACTGCTTGCGGTAGGTCGTCGTCTACTAACATGGATTTATTCATTACTCAATTTATTCAATGTCTGGTGGATCACGAGATAATATCAAAATACGTCGATGTGAACTTCACATGGGTCGATAAATACCCCACGCGATTTCAAAATATAGATCACTGCACAAAGCACTACTTTCTTCTACAAGGTCAGCTCTCAACATCCCTCTGATCCATCTCTTCTATATTATATGGTTGTATTTTGTCTAGGATTTAGTTATTTTCGTAACTAGAGGTTATAATTTCGCAAGCTATCAATCGCAGGCAAAAGAGATGGCCCAAAAGCTGGAAGCAAAGGGTGGTAAGATAGGAGATGCATGGGATGACGGTGTTCATGAAGGTGTTAAAAAAGTATATTTAGGGAAAAGCCAAGATTGTATTGCCTTCATCAAGTTTGAGTATGTCGATGGTTCTGAAGTGGTTGTTGGGGAAGAACATGGAAAAGGGACACTGCTAGGAACTGAGGAGGTAATTAATAACAATATATATATATATTATATTATGTTGAAAATGTCTTCGATCAATATTGGTTTCGTACTGAGAGAGTTTTTTGGGGGTTTTCGTAGTTTGAGGTTGATGCAGATGACTATATCATATACGTGGAAGCTTTCCGTGAGAAAGTAACCGAAGAAACCATCGTGGATCTTAAGTTCGAAACTTATAAAGGCAAAACTAATAAGCACATCGAGACGAGTCCAGGGGTTAAGTTTGTTCTCCATGGTGGGAAAATCGTTGGGTTTCACGGGAGCTCGAGCGATGTCCTACACTCCCTTGGAGCCTATGTTACTTTCCCATCCACTCCTCCATTGCTAGGAAAGTGGATCAAGGTAGTACAAAGGACTCTTTTAAACACAGACACAACACATATCTAACTAAGGATTTTATTGGTAATACTATAGAATCATAAAATCATAGTAACAAATATATTCTTAATGTTTCAAAATTTTGAAGTTTTCAAAAATATTAAAAATAGATTAAACTTTTATTATAAATAGTTTTGTGATTAACTAACTTACACAATTTGTAACCATTTAAAATTTAATACACAATTATCTCTTGAAATTTACAGATTGTCATTATCATTTCATATATATATATATATATATATATTGAAAATATTAAAAAAAATTATTTTTGAACATTTTTTAAAAAATATATAGATTTTTTTTGAAACGGAAAGAACATATAAAGTAGAATAAGTAAGAAATGTTGGATGAACATCCATAGGGACTAGTGGTTATATAATGGTAAACCTGACTTAATTAATAACGTGGAAATTTTGGAATGAGTCCGCACCCGTGTGACTACTAATCAGAATGCTAATCTCTTTTTTTTGAGAAAAAATCTAATCTCTTAAAATGCATTTTTAAACAAATATTATCCAAGCAGAGTAGTGGTTATATAACTGGTAAACTTGTCTTAATTAATAACGCAGATATCTTGGAATGAATCCGCGTGAGTGTGACTAATCAGAATGCTAATCTCTTAAAATGTGTTTTTAAACAAATATTATTAATTTATAAGGTGGAGCAAAAAGGGCAGGCTCCAGGACCAAGATGCTCGCATGCCATAGCACAGGTAAGAAACAAGATTTACTCGTTTGGTGGCGAGCTCACACCAAATCAGCCCATCGACAAAGACCTTTACGTGTTTGACCTCGAGACCCGGACTTGGTCCATTTCTCCAGCCACGGGAGACGTTCCTCACCTCTCTTGCTTAGGCGTTCGTATGATGTCTATTGGATCAACACTCTATGTTTTCGGAGGCCGAGACGCTTCCAGAAAATACAACGGTTTCTACTCTTTCGACACGACCAAGAACGAGTGGAAACTGCTAACTCCGGTCGAAGAAGGACCCACTCCTCGTAGCTTTCACTCTATGGCAGCCGATGAGAACAACGTTTATGTTTTCGGTGGAGTGAGTGCTACAGAGAGGCTCAAGACCCTAGATACTTACAACATCGTTGATCAAAAGTGGGTGCAGTGTTCGACTCCAGGTGAATCGCTTAGCATAAGAGGAGGATCCGGGCTGGAAGTGGTGCAAGGGAAGGTTTGGGTGGTTTATGGATTCAACGGGTGTGAAGTAGATGATGTTCAGCACTACGATCCTGTTCAAGACAAGTGGACACAACTGGAAACATTCGGCGAGAAGCCTTCCGCGAGGAGCGTTTTCGCTAGTGCGGTGGTTGGTAAACACATTGTGATATTTGGAGGTGAGATTGCGATCGATCCACAAGCTCACGTAGGTCCGGGACAGTTGATCGGGGGGACTTTTGCGCTGGATACAGAGACATTGAAGTGGGAGAGGTTGGATAAGTTGGGTGAAGGCGAGGAGACTCCGAATATCAGGGGATGGTCGGCATCCACGAGTGGAACTGTTGATGGTAAGAAAGGGCTGGTGATGCATGGTGGGAAAGCTCAGACTAATGACCGCTTTGATGATCTCTTCTTTTATGGGATTGAGTCTGCTTAAACGCTTTAAAACACTGTTTGATGATAACCGTTTGAAATGGTGTTGTGTGTATGTGATTCAATAAGGGAGGATCTTGATGGATCATGTTTTTCGTTTTTTTTTTTTGTATGTTTGTTTCATGTTTCGTGTTTGTGTCACTAAATTGCTTATTTTCTCCATATATTGGCTTATAATTAAGAGCCCCTATAATTAAAGGAGCAATAAATTTCGTCTTATTCAAAATGATACCCATCTGAGTATATACAATAAATCTGGTAAGTTTTTTAATATAAATCAACATATGAAGCAACAAAGGAAATCTATTTTAAGTATATTGCATATTTAATAAATTTTGTATATGACTGTGTATGATGTATTGTAGAATTTCACAAGAATTTATTGCATTTCACACGAATTTTATTGCATTTCGCATAATGTTAATAATCCTCTGTCATTCACCGCCCCGGATACTAGGCATGGACCTTTTCTTGGGTTCACCCGGTTCAACAACCAATAGAAAGTTGTCATTTTAGATCAAATATCTTTTAATTAAGGAAACGAAATAAATTGCCAAATTATATTATGCTTTTAAAATAAAAAAAGTTAAATAAATAAAAATAACAATAGTTCTCAAAAAAGATTATTTTTAAAAAAAATATTTGTTTTTAAGATTTAGTGTTTAGTGTTTAAGATTTATAGTTTAGAATTTATCTAAATATTTAGTGTTTTTCCAAGGATTTAGATTTACCCAAGGGTTTAGGTTTTACCCAAGATTTAGGGTTTAGGATTAGAGTTTAGGGTTTAGTGTTTCGTTGACAACATTAATTTTTTTTTTAAATTCGTTTTTTATATATTTTTATTTATTTTTAAATTTTATTTTCAAAAGATAATATAATTTGACAAGTTATTTGGTTTCCTTGATTAAAAGATACTGAATCTAAAATGACAACTTTCTATTGATTGGTAGGGGGTAAACCCAAGAATAACTACTAGGCATGCAATGCAACTAAGCCTTCACGACTTTGTCCGTTTTCTTCACACATCTCAACTCGAATGACTTCTTATGGTTACATCACCCACGCATATCTTACGTTGCGCTCTTAATTACTACCACCTTTCAGTTAGCATAAGAAACTTTGCTCTATAACAAGCCCTTGGTAGAAGATTTAAAGATTTCACGAGCAACGTCTATAGGGATAGGACAAGAGAGAAAATGGGTAAGAACGATACCAGAATCCTGATGAGATTTACAGTTCTTGCAATGGTTCTAATCGCTGCAATAATGGTGGAAGACGTTACAAGCCTTACTGTTTGTAAAATCGACACAAACGAAATGCAGAAATGCCGTCCAGCCGTCACTGGAAACAACCCGCCGCCTCCAGTCAACGAGTGCTGCGTAGTGGTCAAATCCGCTGATCTTGCATGCTTTTGCAGATACAAGTTTTATCTCCCAATTTTAGGAATCGATCCATCTAAAGTCGCGGCTCTTGTAGCCAAATGTGGCGTTACAACAATCCCTCGCAATTGCCGTGGTATAAACACGTATATTTTATTGTATGGTTTCATGTGGTTACTGAAGTTATTAGGATCTCGAAAATAAAGTTCTTTACGTTTTGTCTTTGCGCAGTTTGAAGAACTGAGATTGAGATAGGTCTCTATGGTGCTGTCCAGAGAGGTGGCTGGATCTTGTCCTACATCTGAATTTGTATGTTTTTTTTTATGTTCTGATCCAAATAAATCACAAATTTGTAATGATTTTCTGATATACCTTGTGTATATAGAAAAAACATGTTCAATATATTACGAAAATGGTAAAGCAGTACTTTTCTTTTCTTGACTATCCACTCATCACGGCTTTTCCTGCTAAATTAACGCAAAAACTGTTTACTTTTCATGTATCATAGGAAACTGAAGTTAGGCAACTTTCTCTACCTCTATTTCTGGTGTTGTGACTTGAAACATGACAAATCTGATAGTTCACAAAGACAGAGACGTGTTGTTACATACGATATGACAATATTTTGATCTTTATACAATAACTTATGACTTTTCTTTCCTGGTTTTAAAATAAATATGAACGGAAAGGATAAACAAAATACAAATACCAAAACTTATTGGGTCACGTACATGAGCAAGTTCTTTCACTAGCCATCGGGAGACTTGTCCATGCAACTACAGTCTTCCACATTTGTCCATTTGCTTACGAGTTCTCGACGTCTACGGCACTGAGTCTTCACTAAATAGACAGTGACATGACTCTACGTTTAACTTTCACGTAGCATTATAAGAAGCTCATTAGATTCAAGGGTTTCACAATAGAGTTGAGTTGGAGAGTGAATTTTAATAAAAACTCACAGAAATGGGTACGAACAATACCACAACCCTCATCATAGCTCTTGCAATGGTTTTAACCGCGGGGATGATGATGGAAGAAGCTAAGAGCTATCCTATATGTAACACCGACACAAACGACTTGCAGAAATGTTATCCAGCTGTAACTGGAAACAGCCCGCCAGCTCCGGGACCCGACTGCTGCGCAGTGGCTAAATCAGCTGATCTTGAATGTCTCTGCTCGTACCTCTCCCTGTCCGGGATTGACCGTTCAAAAGTCAAGGCTGTTCTGGCCAGTTGTGGCGTGAGCAATCCCTCCTGTTTGTGATGGTAAGAATCAAAGTACATTTAAAATATCGGAAACTGGTTGATTAAAGAGAGAAAGTCTCACGTTTATACATTATTTTTATTCTTTCCCTAACACGCAGATTCAAGAACTGAGCTGGACACAGCCGCAGAGTTTGTCTCGACTTGAGAAGTCTAATAAGTTATGATTATGTCTTTTGGCGTTGTGATTCAAATAAATTGCCTAGGTTTGCACTTATTTTCAGTCGTCCTTTTAAATGTGATGTTAAATCAAATCTGATTTAACATCTACGTCCTTTTCGATTTGTGTTTCAAATAAATCATGTTTAAAGTAAGGTTTGCAAATTGTTTGACTTATTCATGGTATTTCAACAACCATCACTTACCCTGAAGATAACAAATCAATTGACCAACAAATAGTTATAGTCAACTAAATCATTCTATTACAAAACTCACAGAAAGTCATTAACTATTACAAAGAATTGAATCAACCAATTGCAAGAAGAAGAAATAAAAACCAATGTTCATTACAAAAGTGTTTAGTCGGGATTGCTACAACCGCGAACGGGTTCATGCACGCGGAGTGTGACCGTTTCTTCTGATCATCTTTGGATGATCATGCCACGACTCATGAGCCAATGAGCCATGATGACTCAGTGACCAATACCGCCACGTGTGATCATGAAGCATATGTTATGATATGTTATGGGACCCGCCTTACTTTCAATCAATCATTCAGCGCCATCTCAACCAAGAAAAAAAAACTGTGTCTTAGAGCAAGTTTATCGCAGTCTCCAAAAGAATTGCTAGGGGAAGGGGATCACAAAAATAGTGGAACCGAGAAAAAAAATCGCCAAACAAGATGCGTTTTTGTTTGTGTTCTTGTGTCAATCGTGGGTCCCACTAACACATGGTGACCCGCGATTGGTCATTTCTAATTTTTTAAAAAATAAATCGGATAAAAAAAACAAAAAAAAACAAAAAAAAAATAAGATACCCAAACGGGTATTTGCGTTAAACTTGCTCTTAGCGTTTATATATCCCCGAGTGATAATTATCCATTTTAATCAATATTCTAATAATCGTAAGTTGACAGAAAAAAAAACAATTAATTTATGAATTTTAGTTAATTTTGAGATCATATGTTCAGCCAGCATTAAACAGACAGGGTAAACAGATAAGGATTAGAAAATAGATGGTTTTGGACATTCACCAAAACTGTTGAAAGTACAAGTAAATTTTCAATTTCATGCATATCTATATATACTAGTGCATGCTTATAGTTTAGCTGATTTTGGAAACAGGTAGGTCGTAGTAATAACTAACAAATAGGTGGCAATAAATGTAGAACACAATAACTACGCTAAACACACAAAAAGTTTACCAATCACCAAACGAACAAGTGACAACTATTTTTACTATTTAAGATGTCTAAGTAGTTTAACTAAATCTTTTATGATTTTAAAAAAAGTATTTAAAAACAATGATCACAGGAAATTTAAAAAATTCAGATAAAAGCATTCACAATCGGTATATCTTGTTTCGAAACTCAAAAACAAAAAGTATGAGAATCTTTTATATTTTGGTTCTTCAAAATTAAATTGAACGGATATATTTAAAGATAATTTCATAAAAGTTTAAAATATTAGAAAAAGATACGTTAAGGTAAAACTTTCAGAATTTCAAATACCCGTAATAAAACATAAATATGTTGTATATTTACATTTGAGAAATTTGGGTTGAGGACCTCATTAGAGATGTTCTATATATGATAAAACAATCACAATTTTTTTTTAAAAAAACAATCACAATTTCAAAAATTATACATTGGATGTAATAATAATTCTTTATTGAATGAATTATATTGGTTTTAAATCAAAACTAGATTGCAATAGCCAGTAATGTTACTTCCAACATTAAATTATGTGAAGACATACATATAGGGTTTGGTTAGGTATCACTAGAGTAGAGTAAAAGAAATAGGTGAAAAAGATAAGAAAATAAAAAGGTGGAAAACAAGAAATAGAAAGAGAAAATGACATGAAAGTTATTACTCTAACAAAATGTAGAGTAAAAATATGTGTATATTTCTCACCATCAAAATAGTAACTAAGAGTAAAAATGAAAAATTGATGTTCCACTTGATTAGTAAATTAGAAATGCTTTCTACTCACATTCATAAATAGAGATTCTTGTTTTTTTTTATAAAAAAAGAGGTTTTTTTTTTTGCTTTATCAACTAATATAGTAAGTGAAATTTTATTTTTTTAAGTGGAAAGCGTATAGAAAACGAAAAGTTTTTTGTTTTCCCATTTCATTAATAGTCAACGATTATATAAATTACAAGAAGAATTCCACAAAACCCAACTAAGCTCTTTTTCTTCTTCTCTCTCTCTTCTCACTCACTCAACAACGAATCAGTCTCCGAGAAGAATCGAAGTAGGTGAAGTCGCCGCCGGGATAACTCAGTTTTAACCGATGATCACATACATGCAAGATAACCCATCAATGTTTGGGTCTCGAGCTTCCAAGTTTCTACTCTCTGTTCTCATCTTGATCCAGCTTCTACCTACTCCACTCCTTGCTCAAAGATCCAAATCTCCATGGCAGACACTCACTGGTAAGCTCCTCTATCTCTTCACTATGAAGTTGAGAAAATAGAACCAAACGAAGTGAAAGATTAAAAAGAAAGTGCTTTACTTTCTCACTCTGTTTCACAGAACAAAGAGACGGTTTTTGTCTCAAAGTTTGTTCCTTTTTCTTGATTTTTTTTCTTGTTTGGGGTAGGAGAAGCTCCTCTCATCATTGCACGAGGTGGGTTTTCCGGGTTGTTTCCAGATTCGAGTCTCAACGCTTACAGCTTTGTAGCGTCGACGAGTGCTCCCGACGCTGTCTTGTGGTGCGATGTGCAGCTCACAAAGGATGGAGTTGGCATCTGTTTCCCTTACGTGACCATGGACAACGATTCTAACGTCCTAGTTGCTTACCCTACACGGAAAAACTCTTACCTTCTTAACGGAGTCCCTACACAAGACTGGTTCACCCTCGATTTCACCTCCAAGGATCTGCAAACCGTCTTCCGTAAGTTAAACCTCACTTTGGTATTTTTGCCAATTTTCTTTACAAATCTTTTCAAACTGTGGCAGTGACCCGAGGGGTATTATCACGGTCAGATGCATACGATTACAACCAAAACGTTATCTCAACGGTTCAAGACGTAGCTACGCAGTTTAAACCCGCGGGGTTTTGGTTAAACGTTCAGGTAATTTCTTATTACAGTAACTTTGTTGTAATGAAATGTCTAACGCGATTACTCTGTTTCACTATCAGCACGACGCCTTCTACACGCAACACAACCTCAGCATGAGCAGCTTTCTTCTAACAGTCTCCAAGACCGTGACCATCAACTACCTCTCTTCCCCTGAGTTGTCTTTCTTCAAAAACATCGGTAACCGGTTCGGTAAAACCGGACCGAAGTTTGTGTTTCGGTTTCTCGACAAGGACGACGTCGAGGTGTCGACTAACCGGACCTATGGATCTCTCATGAAAAACCTAACCTTCATCAAGACCTTTGCTTCTGGTGTTCTTGTTCCCAAGTCTTACATATGGCCGGTGAAAGACCAGTACTTACTTCCACATACATCCTTCGTTCGAGACGCTCACAGAGCAGGGTTAGAAGTATACGCATCAGGTTTTGCAAATGATTTTGATATTGCGTACAACTACAGTTATGATCCGTTGGCTGAGTACTCATCATTCATGGACAATGGTGACTTCTCTGTGGATGGTTTTCTATCTGATTTTCCATTAACCGCGTCGGCAGCTGTTGGTAAGTGATTAACTGAATGCCTTCTTCTAATAACAAATCTACAAAATGAAACCGTTTTTTAATTTTTGTTCTCTTATTCCTCAGACTGTTTCTCTCATCTTGGAAGTAATGCTTCAACACAAGGTATGTCACTGTTAATGTCATGTCAAAGTAACTAAATGGTTATAAAAGTTTCATATTCGATATGTGTGGTTCATGATGATGCAGTGGATTTTCTTGTTATATCCAAAAACGGAGCAAGTGGAGATTACCCTGGCAGCACTGACTTGGCCTATTCAAAGGCTATCAAAGACGGTGCTGAGATCATCGATTGCTCTGTTCAGATGTCATCCGACGGGATCCCTTTTTGCTTAAACTCAAGCAATCTTGGAGAGAGCACGAACGTTGTCCAAAGTCCTTTCAGAAACCGCTCAGCAACTGTTCCTGAGTTCGACTCACTTGCTGGACTATACAGCTTTAATCTCGCATGGTCTGAGATTCAGACATTAACACGTGAGTTTCCCGCATTACTTTCCAAGTCTTGTCTTCTTGATTCAGCTTCTTGACTTTGTTTCTTACATCATATCTGTTTGCAGCTGCTATTTCAAACCCCTTCAGCAGGCTTTTTAACATGTTTAGGAACCCGAGGGAGAGAAGTTCAGGGAAGCTTGTTACACTCTCTGACTTCCTGAACTTGGCGAAAACCTCCAGCTCTCTAGTTGGTGTTTTGATCAACGTTGAGGTATCACTTTAAACCAATGTTCAAGAATTAGCTAGGCCGTAACTACATGCTTGAAGACTAGCTACTAGATGGACAATTATAGATATTTTAGTTTTTTTGGTTTAATTATAAAATTATTTTGATGAATTATAAATATAAGATATACAAAAAAAACAAGTAAGTTAAAAAAGAATTATGGATTTTCACTAACATTATTGCTCAATTTAGATCTATTTAAACCGATTTGAGTAATATAAATAGGATTCTCGCCTAAGAACATTGCTTTAAACCAAGACTTTAAATCTAACATTAGCATGAAAGAGATGTTCCTAATGGTTACAGACGTCTATGTTTTGGTTTAATTCAGCATGCAGCATACCTGAGAGAGAAGCAAGGGCTAGACGTTGTTAAAGCAGTTCTAAACACACTCAAAGAATCTGGTTACAGCAACGCGACTAAAAGGGTTATGATTCAGTCATCTAACAGCTCGGTCTTGGTCGACTTCAAGAAACAGACCCGGTACGAGACAGTATACCAAGTGGAAGAACCAATCCGCGACATCCTCGACTCTGCGATCCAAGACATCAAGAAATTCGCCGACGCTGTTGTCGTCAGAAGACAGTCGCTCTACCCTGTCAGAGCTAGCTTCATTACCGGACAGACCAGTCTAGTGGAGAGGCTACAGAAGTTTAAGCTTCCGGTTTACGTTGAAACGTTCCGGAACGAGTTTGTCTCTCAGGCTTGGGACTTCTTCGCCGATGCGACCGTGGAGATAAACACGCATGTTACTGGAGCTGGTGTCAGTGGAACCATCACTGAGTTCCCTCTCACTGCCGCGAGATACAAAAGTAATAAAAGAACCAAAAGACTGTCTCAAAACTCTGGTGATGTTTGAAAGTTTTTGATTGTTTCTCATGTTCTTTCTCAGGGAACCGGTGTGTGGCCCGCAAAGACACGCCTCCTTACATGAGCCCGATTCTGCCAGCTGCCCTGTTAGGAATCGTGAGTCTTGATTCTTTACCTCCAGCTGAAGCACCGAACCCGGTTTTCACAGATGCTGATGTCACTGAACCACCACTACCTCCGGTCACAGCTAAATCTCCAACCACTAGCCCTGGACCCATATCAACCGATCAAAAAGCTCCTAACGGACAAACCCGAGTCGCTCTATCTCTTCTACTGTCTGCATTCTCTACGGCGCTCGCCGCTCTTCTACTTCTTTGATCACTATTGACTGAGTCCTCAGAAACTTGTTCCTCCTAACGGTTCTTGAGATTCTTTGCAGTGATTTATTAATAGTTTGTTCATATTCTTAGTTATCTTTCTA
>CM028687.1:60532975-60825914 GCA_016771965.1 Brassica carinata | reverse complement strand
GCATAATGGATGATATGACACCAACTCTATTGTTATCCTCGCGTTCACCTTATTCGCACATCGATAAATCGATCACAATCTTATCAGCTTGATACAAAAAAGTTTGATGGGCTTCTCACTCATTGGTTTGAATTTTCTTGTTCAAATGTGGAGGCTGAGTATATAGAAATGTCTCGTCTCTCACGGTTCATGAACTTATCTGGTTGAGAGTTTACTTCCTTCTTTTGGAATTAAGCACACGACGATTTCTGTTCATCTACATTGCGACAGTAAGTTCTCTATTTACTAAACACGTCAAATTCAGTTATCATTTCATCTGAGACGAGATAGTTAACATACAATTGCACCTCAGTATGTTTCTACGCACAAGTTCACAACCAACTAGCCGATATATTTACTAGGAGTTTAATTGTTTAAAGAGTTTCTCTCCAAATTAAACATTATTGATCTTTCACACTCCCACTTGAAACGAAATAATAAAAATATATTCGATATCGCATATCCGTTATTCTTGTTTAGTCGTAATTTTCCTTTTATGTTGCCAATTAGGTTAAATATGTATATATTGGTGGATTGACCTAAGAGAAAGACAAGAAAACCTTCATACATAATTAGATTTCTTGACAAATATAAATCATATTAGTTCACAACAAATTTAAAACACCAAAATTTCCGCATCACTGGGATAAAATTGCTCCAAAACTGCGAATATGATTGAATACTGAGTAATTAAGCATTATTATTGGCTTGAGAATCACAAGGAGGATCAAAGAGACTAAAAGCTCTATAAGCAGAAATAACAGAGAGAAATAAGAAAGCGAAAAGAACAAAGACATGAAGCCCCAAAGCAATTGTGAGTTTTGAGCAAAAGTGTGGGTAAGAAGAACACACTTCACTCCATGTCACTTGTTTGTCTCCTTTGTTAAGCAAATACACTATCTCTGTTGCTCCTGCTACTGATGTTGTCATCAAATAAGCTAAAACCTTCACACACACACACACACACACACACACACAATTATTAGCATATATAATAAACTGGATTATGTCAAAGAAGGAAAACAAAATTCAGAGAAGTTAGACTAAAACCTGGTCAGGGACAAAGAAGAGCCAAGCTTTGGACACTAAACATACAACCCATGAAGAAAAAGTAGAGAGCAGAGCATAAATAGCACATACAGCACTAACACCAACCATATACCTGGAAACAGCATATCATATAGTAAACAAATAAATAAAATACAATTCTCGTTCCACAGCTGAAAGAAATTAAAGAGTTTACTTGAGACCCATGATGGAGTGGTAATCTAAATTCCCGTAGTCAGGGTTGGATTGGTGGTTAGTAACAGTTAACCAGATGGCTGCAACACTGAGAGGAACCACACTTAGCCTCAGACATGTATCTATGAGCTTCAAAGACATAGGAACTTGTGGTTGCTGCTTTGAAGAAGAACTACTTCTCTCTCCTTCTCTTGTGTTGTTGTCTCCCATCTCTGGTTGGATCTCAAAACCAAATGCTCTTCTTCTTTTTTGGAGGAGGGGGGAAGAAACATAAGAAAAGGTGCAAAGTTTTTTTTTTTTTTTTTTTTTTGAAACACTGAAAAGGTGCAAAGTTATCATCTCTTTTATATACAAATATGTAGATATGTGTGTTTGTGGTCACAGGACAAATAAGAACAAATCATAAAAGATACAAAAAAGCTTTCGCTCTCTTTTCATTTCCAAAACCAAAAAGAAAAAGTTTATCCCCTTTTCATGATTATTCTCCATTGGAAACCGCGTGAAAAATGTAATTTTCATTTATAATGACAAGACAAGAAAAACATACAAATGTGTATATGGATTAGATTAAAGTTTTCTCAGCATCTCTGGCTCCATGGCTTGTAGAAATAGTATTTTGCTTTAGAGGTGGAATGTCGATCGACTAAACTTTTTATAAAAATTAATGTTTTTGAAGGAGGTTAGAAATATTTGAAAAAAAAGAAGGAGGTTAGAAATATATTAGCGGATATTAACGTTTTATATACATCAAAGTAAAGGTAAATAGGAACAAATCGATCGTTTAGTAACTTTTTCTCAAAAAAAAACGATCGTTTAGTAACTTTAGTTATATTTTTATTCTCTCTCAAGAGAATGTCGCCGAAAATTTTGTAGTGGGAGAAGTAACAGAGTGTAGGCTAGTGCGGTGGTTGATGGGAGTGAGAGAGATAGACATCTGGCTTCGTCTTGGTGGGCGGCATGTGAATCGTTGTTTTGGATTATTAGTATACTAGATTCATTTTCTTTGTGTTGTAATTTTTTTTCTTAGAACTACATTCTCGACAAACTCGTACTAAATGTATGCCATTTCATTATAAATTTAGAAGAGAAGTAGAGAACAATCACAATTTTAATTTGAGAATGGTGTTCTGTTCGTACATTTGTAAAGTATATTGATTTGTACAAATCTCTGAACCCATCAGGAATTTTTGGTCCGACAAGAATAACCATATAACTTTTATGTTTAGACTGTTACGGGTACGCCGTACTTTATTACGGAAGTGAAGATACCATCGCATTATATAACGACGATTTACACTCGATCATAAGAAATATCATTACTCTCTAGACTCAATCGTTGTTCTATAAATTAGTATGGAGACGTGGAAGAAATCTGTGGAAGGGACGAAACTGAAAAATTGAGAAAGTTACGGTCTCAATGTGGGAAAATTCAAGGGTGGCCAGATTGAAGAAGTAGAAAAGATTAAGGATTTAGCGATAAAAGAGTTGAAATGCTTTGAAGAAGAGAAAGTAAAAGTTATGTATATACTTTTAAGCATGTGCACTTCTGGATGCAACAATATGCATCAACCTCATATCAAATTTACTGCAGCCACTTGTTGATTTAGTACTTCTTCCAACTGATTTAACTGGTTAGATCTAAAAGGTACATGGACGTTTAGCTATAATTTATGGAGGATTCCTAAACAATATGTCAATATTGGGTTTAGTAAAGGTTATCACCCTCAGGCATCATGTTGAACAAATTCTCATGATTTACATCACCATTCTTTCCCTCGTCATCATCAAGTCCCTTGACCAGTCAAAGATTGTTGACATGAAACAAGCGTTGTATCAGAAGTACCAATTGCATAATCAGAAAGCAAGTGCTGCAGCTGGATTTAGATTCAAGTTCGACCATATCATCCGAGCCAATAGCTGAAGGCAATGTATCAATAAGTATTACTACCCATTCAAACAAAACCAAGAAACAATATATGCAAACTTCTAACGATGACATGTAGTTCCCATATGCTCTCTAAGAAAATGAGAATTATTAAGACCTTTCAACAACAGCAAAAGGGATATATATATACACACAAACATCGTTTATTTAACAAAGTAAACATCAACCATTTAGCAATGAAATTAGACTCAGGAAAGCAGAGAAATGAAAATAGCCTATGTCAACGAGACAGGACACTCGATATAGATATGTTCATTCTCTATAGGCATATGAATAATCTTCGTATAATTAAACTCCTTGAGTATTGATTAATCTTCCATAACAACTAGATCATCTAGGGTGAGATACAAACCATTAAGTTTTCATTCTTGAGGGTTCCTACACAATACTGGTTCAAAGTTTGAGCACTCTATTTCTACATACTACACCCCAAGAACTACTGGGCTCTAAAGCATAAACTACTCCTAAGACAATCTCATGATGAACATCATTAGTTCACCATTCTTTCCCTCGTTATCATCAGTTTTGTATGATTTATTTGTCCAATCCCTTGAGCAGTTAGAGATCACTGAAAGAACCAAGCATAGTCTCAGAACCAATTGCATAATCAGAAGGTAAAGTGATTCAAGTTCCGCCAAATGAGTTGAGACAATATATATAGCATAAGGCAACAGATGGAGAAGCATAAACTACCCATTCAAACAAGTCGAGAAACCATTTATGCAGACTCTAAGCAAATGAGATTTAATTAAACCTTTCAATAACAGCAAAAGGCAAAACACCTAGACAATCAAACCGACCAGTAAAACGCTCAAACGTTTAGCACTGAAAGGATTAAAGTTAAGGAAAGCAGAGAACTGAATATAAGCCTAAATTGACGAGACAGGAAACTTGAGATAAATATGTGTGTTCCCTATAGGGCTAATATGATTAATCTTTGCATAATCAAACTCAATTGAGTATTAACTAATCATCAATAACAACTAGGGTTATTAGATCCAAACAATTAAGATCTTCCATTTTACCACACGAGAGAAAATGAAATTAAATGATGAAGAGATGATCTATTGGAAATTCAATATGTTATATTTTTTATTTTTCTCTAGAGAGTGTCGCCGAAAACTTTGTAGTGGAAGAAGTAATAGAGTGTAGGCTAGTGCGGTGGTTGCTGGGAGTGAGAGAAATAGACATCTGGCTTCGTCTTGACGTTGGCGGGCGGCATATGAATCATTGTTTTGGATTATTTTTGTATACTTGATTTAAAATAAAGATAAGACTATTGGCGTTGTTACATTTTCTAATAACGTGTTGTCAATTGTTTTCTTACAACTACATTCTCGACACTCTTAATATGGTATTAAACGTATGCCATTATAATTTAAACGAGAGCAATCACAATTTTAATTTGAGAATGGTCTTCTGATCGTACATTCGTAAAGTATATTGATTTGTACAAATCTCTGAACCCATCAGGATTTTTTGGTCCCACAAGAATGTCCAAATAGTAGTTCATATAACTTTTATGTTTAGACTGTTACGCGTACGCCGTACGTAAATATGGAAGTGAAAATTCCATCGCATTATATAACGACGATTCACTCGATCATAAGAATATCATTACTCTCTCTTGACTCTCACCGTTGTGAATAGGGACGAAATAGATAAATTGAGAAAGTAACAGTCACATTGTGATAAAATTCAAGGGGTTTCGAAAAGTTGAGGAGAAGAACGTGGCTGTAATGAAAAAGTAGAAAAGATTAAGGATTTAGCAATGAAAGAGTTGGAATGCTTTGAAGGAGAGTAACTGAAAGTTATGTATAGACTTTTATGCATATGTACTTGTGGATGTAACAATGTGCATCAACCTCAAACCAAATTAAATGAAAGCACTTGTTCATTTAATACTTCGTCCAACTGATTTAACTGGTTAGATCTAAAACGTCCATAGATGTTTAGCTATAACTTATCGAGGATTCCTACACAATATTGGGTCTATTCAAGGTTATCACCTTCAGGCATCATGTTGAACACATTCTCATGAATAAAATCACCATTCTTTCACTCATCATCGTTAGTCCCTTGACCAGTTAATGATTGTTGACATGAAACAAGCGTTGTAACAGAAGTACCAATTGCATAATCAGAAGGTGGCTGCAGCTGGATCTAGATTCAAGTTCAACCATATGATCCGAGCCAATATATGAATGTATACGCATTACTATCCATTGAAACAAACCATATACAAAATTTTAACTCGGACGTGTGGTTCCATATGCTCTCCAAGCAAATGAGATTTATGAAGACAACAACAGCGAAAGAGAAACATATACACATTGTTTATTCATCAAAGCAAATAACAAGACCCTCAAACATATAGCATTGGAAGGATTCGGACCAAGGAAAGCAGAGAAATGAATATATCCTATATTCCTATGTCAACAAGACAGGAAACTTGGGATAATTATGTGCATTCTCTATACGCATATGATTAATCTTCGTACTATTTAAACTCCTTGAGTATCGATTAATCTTTCATAACAACTAGATCTTCTAAGGATAGAGAAGCACAAAGTACCAATTCAAACAAGTACAGAAACCATTTAGACAGACTCTGAACAAATGAGATTTATTTAGACCTTTCAACAACAGCAAAAGGGATATATATACACACAAACATCGTTTATTTAACAAAGTAAACATCAACCATTTAGCAATGAAATTAGACTCAGGAAAGCAGAGAAATGAAAATAGCCTATGTCAACGAGACAGGACACTCGATATAGATATGTTCATTCTCTATAGGCATATGAATAATCTTCGTATAATTAAACTCCTTGAGTATTGATTAATCTTCCATAACAACTAGATCATCTAGGGTGAGATACAAACCATTAAGTTTTCATTCTTGAGGGTTCCTACACAATACTGGTTCAAAGTTTGAGCACTCTATTTCTACATACTACACCCCAAGAACTACTGGGCTCTAAAGCATAAACTACTCCTAAGACAATCTCATGATGAACATCATTAGTTCACCATTCTTTCCCTCGTTATCATCAGTTTTGTATGATTTATTTGTCCAATCCCTTGAGCAGTTAGAGATCACTGAAAGAACCAAGCATAGTCTCAGAACCAATTGCATAATCAGAAGGTAAAGTGATTCAAGTTCCGCCAAATGAGTTGAGACAATATATATAGCATAAGGCAACAGATGGAGAAGCATAAACTACCCATTCAAACAAGTCGAGAAACCATTTATGCAGACTCTAAGCAAATGAGATTTAATTAAACCTTTCAATAACAGCAAAAGGCAAAACACCTAGACAATCAAACCGACCAGTAAAACGCTCAAACGTTTAGCACTGAAAGGATTAAAGTTAAGGAAAGCAGAGAACTGAATATAAGCCAATATTGCCGAGACAGGAAACTTGAGATAAATATGTGTGTTCCCTATAGGGCTAATATGATTAATCTTTGCATAATTAAACTCAATCGAGTATTAACTAATCATCAATAGCATCTAGAGTTAAGATCCAATACCATTAAGATCTCCCATTTTTATTATATATATATATATATATATATAATAAAGCCTTAACGGAGTATCAAACATTATTCCCCCAATTGTAACACAAGCGCCTTACACAGATAGGAATTAATTAATTATACAGAGTTTAATTTCAATGAGCAATTACATCACTGCCGCTTCCGCCGCTCGATTCAATAATAGGATTGTTCAGATTCGCCATCATCATCATCGTCATCGGTCTAGCAGCCCCTTTCTTCCTCTGGTAACTGTACGGACCGTAGATCTTCCTCAGGAGATGCGGTACCTGCTCCACCGTCAGATCGTTCGCAGCGGCGGAGGTGGACGGGGATCGATCGGAGGAGATAGGAGAGGAGGATACGAGAGAGGCGGATCTGGAGTTGATTCTCGAGTTTCGGATCTGAGCGAGTGCCCCTGGTTTTAAGTAGCGGTGGAATCCGTCGTTGTTTCTTCTCGCCGGAGATTTAGAGATGTCTTTCATGGTCTCTCTCGGTTGTGGAGGATCGATCAAGAGAGATGAGAGATTGAGTGATGGAAGAAGATAGGGTTTAGGGTGGTGATGAATTTGTAGGGGCGGGAAAGGGAGAGTGTGTGAAATGAGATGAGAGGGAAAGATGCGTCTCATTAGGGTTTTCAAAGGTCATCTTAAGCGGGAGTTTTTTTTTTTTTTGGTTTTCACACCTCTTCACGTGACTTTGATTCGTTGCCTTTTTTTAATAATTGTTTTACTGTTGATTATTTTTTTGGGGTAAAAATGGTTCAGGATCCTTGACCGTTGAATTTTTGTCTAAGAGCCCATCTGAGTCATATGAACCGTCTCTTTCTCTGATGGGGCCCATAGTGAGGGTTATTGATTGAGCCCATCTTGAGGTTCATGATGGGGCCCATTGGTAAGGCCTATTGATTGAGCCCATTTTCGAGGTTCATTGATGCCAGGGCCCAATACTGAGAAAACTTCTGTTTCATTGAAGTGATTGTGCACAAAGATGATACAAGCAACGAACGATTTTTTGGAGTGGGGATTTAGAGTTTATGCTGCTAATAAGAACACCTTAGCTTTTTTTTTTTTTACAACTGCCAAGAACACTTCCAACGCTCATTATCTGAAAAAGTGTGTGTAGAGCATAAATCATGATTAGTTACATATATGTTCATTAAATAATTAAATTTTTATTTTACATAGAATCAGTTACAAATTGACAAATTACCTAAGAAGTTTCAGAGGATATTTCATAAATTTCTTGTTTTTCATTTCAAAACCTGTTTTCTTTTTATTATTTTTATTTCAAAATTCTACTCTCTTACAAATTTAGTGTTGGAGATGTTCTAACAGTCGTCTTCGTCTTTCTTAGTGTTGGACATAGTTTACTCTGCTTCATCTTTTTCTCACCTTTTATAGTTTTGTCGGATTTGAGATTTGGTCTTTGTATTATCGTTTGGTATCTGCGGTATTTTTCTTGTGCTGGACATTTTAAGCGAAGTTGATATCGGCTTCAAATATGCCCATTCACATTTTAAAGCTACAAAAACTTTTCTTAGTTATGGCAAACATTAGTTAACATTGATCTTGCTTCTATAGGGAAGTGATGCATTTTTTGGTAGAAGTTAATACACTGGTTTGTATATAATTCAACGCTATTGTTATGTTAGTCTCAATATACAAATCGCTGGACAGGACACGATCATACTAGCTGGTGCAGAGGGATTCATTGGCTGCAAGCCTGTAAGGCTCAAAAGAGCAAGCATGCATAAGATTGTTATCAATTTCACAAATATCCAAAACGCTTCTGTTATTTTTCAGCTAGTTGTTATATCGTCCATGTAATATTGGGAGATTTTAACATTTATTAATTAGGGAGTGAAAGCTATCATCGCCAAGAGCTTTACAACACAATAGGAAATTATACAAGTTCAAATTCAATGAGCAATTACATCACTGCTGTTTCCGCCACTCGATTCAATTATAGGACTGTTCACATTCACCATCATCATCATCGATCTAGCAGCGCCTAGTTTCTTTCTCTGGTAACTGTAAGGACCGTAGATCTTCCTCAGGAGATGCGGTACCTGCTCCACCGTCAGATCGTTCGCAGCGGCGGAGGTGGACGGGGGATCGATCGGAGGAGATAGGAGAGGAGGGATACGAGAGAGGGGATCTGGAGTTGATTCTCGAGTTCCGGATCTGAGCGAGGGCGCCTGGTTTCAGGTAGCGGTGGAATCCGTCGTTCTTTCTGGCGGGGGATCTGGAGGTGTTGTTGTCTTTCATGGTCTCGATTGTGGAGAGATCGAGAGAGTGAGAGATTGGGGGAAGATGTGGTGAGTGATGGAAGGATATGGTTAAGGAAGGAAGGGTGATGAATTTGTAGTGGAGGGAAGAGGGGCGGGAAAATCGGCGGATGGGAGAGGGTGTGAAATAAGATGAGAGGGAAAAGATGTGTCTCTCATTAGGGTTTTGAAAAGTCGTGAGGAGCGGGAGTTTTTTTTGGTAAGCACATGGTTTTGACACCTCATCAGGTGACTTCGATTCCTTTCCTTTTTTTTTTCCCCTCGCGGACTTGACTTCTTTTCCCTTTACTATTTTTCCAAAACAACGGGTCGGATCCTTGAGGACCGTTGAATTTTCTGGTACATTACTTGAGTTCATATGTGTTTATCACAGAACCGTCCCTCTCTCTGATGGGGGCCCATAGTGAGGGTTATTGATTGAGCCCATCTTGAGGTTCATGATGGGGCCCATTTCTGTGAGAAGCTTCTGTTTCATTGAAGTGATTGTGCATAAAGATAATACAAGCAACGAGTTTTCGGAGTGTGGATTTAGAGTTTCTGCTGCTAAGAACATTTCTAACACTCAATATCTTAAATAAGTATATGTAGAGCATTTGACTCAAAAAAAAATTCGTAGAGCATAAAACATGATTACTTAAATATATAAATATTAAAAAAATTATCAACATTTTTTTTATTAATTGAACTGTGAACATACATGCCTAGTAAAACATTTGTTACAGACTCCCAAAATTTTTGAAAAAAAATTACATAGACTTAAACGCCAAAAAAATACTTTTAGACCCCCGAACTTGTAAAAAGAAATTTTTACACATAGATGGTTTAATTTTCAAAATTTTAGGGCACGAGCCTCATTATCTGAGTAAAATAGACAAAGAAACATAATAATGGAAATAGAAAAGATTGTGATCAGGAATGTCTGCTCCTTAGTTTCTTTTTCCAATCTAAGTAAACCGAAATTCTTCAAATTTGCTTCTCCACCAGGTTGTTTCACGTATCCAATCAGGGGCACCAGAATGTAGCAAATCTTTGTTGAGACTATCCATTGCTTTTCTTAAATCACTTTCAAAAGTTACCTTGTAAAACATCTGCTCCAGAAGTATTGCATGGCCATTATGAAATGATGTAGTTCACATTCCACTAGATCTGGATTACCCTACTTTCCTACCTACAGCTTGCCATGTTCCTCTATAATGACCACTATCATCACTGATTATCCATCCCACTTGAGTAGGTGTACACATACCTTATCTGCTTCATATCTTTTCTCGCCTTTTCTAGATTTGTCCGAGATTAGGTCTTTGTGTTATGGTTTGGTATGTGTGATATTCTTTTGAGCAGGATATCCTAAGCAAAGTTGATATCGCCTTCAAATATGTCCATTTCACATTCTAAATGTATCAAATCTTTTCTAACATTTCTCAAAAAACAAAATCTTTTCTAACTTATGCTGACATTAGTTAACATAACATTGATATTTTGCTTCTATAAGGAATGCGATGCATTTTTTTGGTAGAAATTAATACATCGGTCTGTAAAGCTACTTCAACACTATAGTTTTGTCACTCTCATTTCTCATATACACACCACTGGACAGGACAAGATCATAGTAGCTGGTGCAGAGGGATTGGCTGCAATAGGGTCCAAAGCTTGGCTGAATAGGGTCCAAAGCTTCTGGTAAGCATACATAATAATGTTATCAATATCAGATAGTATATCTAAAACACTTCTGTTTTCTCCAGCTGAGCTATCTGTACTATGGTCCATGTAACCTTCAGGGATTTCTAAATTTATTTAATCAGGGAGTGTCGAAAGCTATCATTGCCAAGAGCTTCGATAGAATACACCTCGGTATTTGGCTAGTATTGGGATTGTAGTGTAAATAAATTCGATAATGTTTAGCATTAGCCTAAAACATAAAATAAAGGCTTTTTAAATGTGGAGAAGAATATAGAACTATAGAAGAACTATAATTTATTAAAGAGATTTATAGAACGTTAACAATGCTCTGGTACGTCGTTTATAAAAGTATTAAGCCGTAGCCTTTAATATTAATTTGACGTACTCCATCTCAAATTAGTGACTCACTCACATGAATCATGGCAAATGGAGTCCATATTGGTTTCATATTATATTTTCTTTTGTCGCTTTACACATTAGTACATCTCAAATAAGTAGAGCCTAAGAAATTTGATATCAGCCAAAAAAGCAGAAATGTTGTACGCTGAGAAATGTTTGTCACTGATGTGAGCTAGTACATAATTTGATTAAATTCCACCGGTGTGCTAGTGGAATATTTTGCCGGCTCCACTATATATGTAAAACCGTTTTTTTTTGAAAAAACGTGCTCATGTTACTAATATATGCATCGAACAATTTGCAAACAGACAGTCTGACAAGTGACAACAACCAACGGTTATCGAGTTTGAGCTCTCCGTTTACATTAAAAAAAAAAAAGAAACTGAAATCGGAAATTTGATAAAATCCCTGATCGCGAATCTTCTTACTTCTTAGCGATTGTCGACGTAGGACCCACCAACTTGTGGCTCACTACACGCTACCATTTCTTTAATATTTCTTTCTAATCAAATGACCGCTCTCAATGGGCCCCAGAGAGTTGCGCGTTTATTGTAAGCGAGGAAGCAATTATTCTATACTCCAACTTGGTCACCGAATAGCACTTATCCATACACGTGTCTCTAGAGTCTCATAGATCTACGGCTACGATTTAACCGCCTCAAAAGAAAGTTGATTGGTAATTAAAGAAAGAAAACCGCTATAAGTACACACACCTATCCTCTCTCTTCTCATATCCATCAACTGAAAAAACAAAACTCAAAGACTTCGATCGTTGTCAAGGTGTGTTCTCCTGTAATGTTTTATTGAAAGTCTGTTCTATTCTTGATTTGTTTATGATCTAATCAGCTAATTATGATTCCTTTATGCAGAGAGTATCGAACAGCTTTCGTTTCCAAAGTAACCAAGTTTACATGGTTGAGCTAGACATCCAAGTTCCATCAGCATTCGACCCGTTCGCAGAAGCTCAAGAATCAGATGCACCAGGGACAAAAGAGTACATCCACGTCAGGATCCAGCAGAGGAATGGGAAGAAGAGCTTGACGACTGTTCAAGGCTTGAAGAAAGCGTACAGCTACGAGAAGATTCTCAAGGATCTGAAGAAAGACTTCTGCTGCAACGGGAACGTGGTGCAGGACAAGGAGCTAGGCAAGATCATTCAGCTCCAGGGTGATCAGAGGAAGAAAGTTTCTCATTTCTTGGTTCAGACTGGGATTGCTAAGAAGGATCAGATCAAGATCCACGGTTTCTAATTGGATCGGTTGATAAATCTCTATGTTACATATATATATTCGAATAATTATACGCGGTGTGTGTGATCATTTGGAAGTTGTTTTTTTTTCGTTTTGATTGTTATTGTTTGTTGAAGGTGTGTGACATTTGACTCGTGCAATGATAAACCTTTCGATTGTTGTATTTTTCATATCTTCGTTTAAGTTATATGCTCAAGAAACAATTGTTTATGAAATTACACGAAAAATTTAAAAATCAGAAAATAAAAGTGACTTCTGATGGTTATCAAGGAATGAGGGGAAGAGACTAGAACATCCGAAAAGCGAGAGCTTCTTTGATCAAGATATTGATTGTTGTCTGGTGTTTAAAATAACTACAACTCTTAAAGAATGGGCTTAAATACTTTTGGTTATCAATTAATTGGGCTCAATGTTTTAATAAAAGGCCCAATTATTCCACATGATTCGAGGGTTGAATACACGTGACCTCCCAAAAAGAAGAATGTAATTTGTAAAGAATAAAAAACAAAAATAATAGTATCTAAGCAAAGATATTATTTAAAAAGCCCAAACAAAAGCAAACCAATTAATTTAGTTAATTGCAAGAGAGAAGGTGGTTTTGCACTAGATCCACAAATCTTTTTCTGTAATTAAACTTAAGGGCCCCTCTTTTTCCTCTTCAAATGTTTTTATTTTCATTTGCTCTTTTTGACTCGTCCTTGTTAATACCACAGGAAGGAGGCAAAGGAAACGGAGCAGGAAAAATCGCAGGTTTTGTTTTATTTCTGTGACGGGAAACTGTAAAGCTGTCTTCTCATGAGTCCTTTTTATTTTCTTTGCTAATAATACTTTGCGATATGTCTTTTCACTCGAATTCTTTTTTTTAAAATCCGAGAGATAAAATTATTATTTTACATGTTGCGATTTTTAGGGCTACTGTTAACTTCTCATTTGGGTCTGATTTTGAGATAACTTCCAAATTTAGGGGCTAATTAAAGATGATTTGCATGTTCTTCCATAAGAGAATTGGATTTAGTAGTGGATCTCATCTTCATAAATACCCAAGTCTTTTTCTTTAGTAGAATGTATGTAGTAAGTAGTAACAATTCAGTTTCCAGTGTTTGCTATTTCAATGGTACTTCACAATTTTTTTTTTATTTATTTCTTCCTTGTGGTAACATTTGTTTAGAACATTAGGCATTTTAGTTTGTTTTGTGTATATATAATAAATACATCCTACTCTCTCTGGTAATCTATTCCTAGTTTTGCTAGTTTTATTATGTGTGAATTGTGATGATTCTCACTTGCACTGCATCTATGTTTCAGAGGGAATATGGACAAGGAAAGCCATGAGCTGAACAACCACACCACCTCCGGAGATCCCTTGGCCATACGGAAACGAGGCCGCCCTTTCAAGAACAGCCACACCACCTCCGGAGATCCCTTGGCCAAACCGAAACGAGGCCGCCCTGTGCAGAACAACAACCACACCACCTCTGCAGATTTCATGGCCATACGGAAACGAGGTCGCCCGAGGAAACACTTCACGCTTGATGACGACTCCAACAACCACTCTCCTCCAGGTTTTAGCAGGACTCATCACCAGTCTCTCCATAATGAAGCAATGGTCGGACAACAGGTTACTGGCATGATCGAGGCAACCTTCGAAGACGGGTTCTTGCTTTCGGTGAAGGTTGGGGGTTCTGATGCCATGCTTAGAGGTGTGGTGTTCAAGCATGGTCACTTCCATCCTGTATCGGCTGACAACGATGTCGCTCCTCACGTTCCGATGATAACAAGAAACAGCGACATGGTGGATCGTCTCCGAGGCGCTAGAGCATTGGTTCCAGTCCCCATTCAGCCCAAGCTTCCAGTAATACCCAACCATCTTTTGACAACCCCTGTCTTGCAGAATGGCAGCGGGCACGTCCCGGTCCGTTACGGTCATGGTCAAGTCCGTAACGAGTCAGAAGAGCAGGCTCTGGCTATTGAGCCGTTGCAGGCGATACACCCTGTTCATCCAGTCCATATCCAAGAACCTGTGCCGAGTTATGGACGAGGCAACATGACAGAACTTCTTCAGGTAAAAAATGAAAACCAAACCGTACTCTGATGATTTTACTTATGTTTTTTGTCTGTAGAGATTCATGTTTTATTGGTCTTATTAGGCCGTGCAGGAAAATGTGAGGGAGACGCATTTTTCACAAGGACAATGATTAGAGAGCTTTAAGTCTGATTTTTGTAATCAGAAATAGGAAAACAGGATCTAACTATTGTCTTAGCTTAAAGATGTCAGAATTTTTTTACAGTGATTCGTTATATAAATGATCATTACTGTTATTTTTATTTGGATGATAATTTATATCAATATGATCAAAATAAGTCTGATAACCACTGGCTGCAAATGGTTGGTTTGGAGTGTATAGCTGCACCGGTTCTCCTGTCTCTTTTTTTTTCTTTTTCTGTTGACTCAGAATTGTTGTGAACATGTAGATGATCGTTTGTATGTTTGACCACTGGCATATACCAAATCCAGTTATATATATATAAGTCGATTTTAAGTTTCATTCAGTGAGAAAATATGCTCACAGGAAATCAAACATTAACTCATTTGCAAAACAAAACTCAATGACTCATATTTTGTCCATTGTCCAAGACATTGGTAGAAGAACCTGGTGTTGATCTCTCACTGCACTGGAGTAAATAAGAATATATGCAAAAGGATTGTTATTTTTTGGTGTAATCGAGTTACAATCTTGAAAGGATTGTTATCTTTTGGGTGTAATTGACTTACCTGTTGTTGCTACTGATAGTTGATATAGACACTGTAACCCCGGTGCGGCCATAGTACGCATTAGGATCCTGAGAACGAGAAGGTGCATAGCTTGAAGACATTCACTTTCAGTCACAGCTTCACACTCTTTTTTTCTCTTCTCTAACGAAGATGGTGGCATAGCTCCTGTAAACTGATCAAACCTCCATTATGGGACCTTGTTAGCATGCAAACTTCTGGTCTGAACTCTAGTTCAATGGTTTCGAACAAATAAATAATGCTAACGAAAGGGATTAAACAAAAATATCAGAGTGGCGCAGCGGAAGCGTGGTGGGCCCATAACCCACAGGTCCCAGGATCGAAACCTGGCTCTGATATTTCCATTTTTTTTTCATTTTTATGTGGACCTAAACTGAGAGCCCAATTATATGACCCATGTTTGACAGTCATTCTATTTATTTACATTTACGAAAATATATCCGACTTTCAGAAAACAAGCAATATTTTTCACGACAGAGGAGAACAAGTATCTAAACACAATATACAATAATACATAATAAATAAATAAAATGTAAATAAGTGAATCTGAGAAAGTGACAATATTTTTGCAGACAAGCCTTATTTACTAATGACCTTAGTATTAAATTAGTCATTTTTCTTTTAAGTACTCGACTTTTAGTTGATAAAATTTTAAAACTGTGTATTAATAACATGTTTTAACTGAACCACTAAATTGTACTCAAGTTATGTTGAAAAGATGAAATGTGACTGTATATTTAGTATGTAACTTTCCACTGTGTGTCTGATGTGTCTCAGTTTCGCAAGCCTTTCAGAAAGTAACAAAACTGATGCCAAAAACTCTGATATAAATCTTTGTTATGCAAAACTATCTCTGCTCTCTGGCCCTATGAAGTAGATACTCCTATAGCTTCCTTGGGTATCAAGGAAAGAAACAAAACAGGTATAGAATTGCAAAACACTTGAATGGCTAAACACACAAACATATTCTCAAAGGACCCTGAAGCTGTTCCAAGAAGTGAAGCCAATCCTGCTCCCATGAAAGACCCACTGTGTTCCCAAAGTTGTTTATCGTTGCTCATCTTGCTCTTCTTTTCAAACTCGTTTGAAGCCAACAGCTCGGGCAACGGTACATTGCTTGGAGGATCTCTTCAATGAGAGCACACGATAGGAGCTGATAACGCAGGTATTGCCATGAAGAGGAGGAAGATTGTTTCCATCTTCAAGTTGTTGACTGCGTAGACTATCGCATATTCCACCCACAACCATAGCAAACCATGAAACAGATTGAAGATCTCCAGCAAATAAGGCTCTGAAGGAAAACTCAACTAGTGAATAACTTGAAGAATATCTATCTAAAGGGCTGCTTCATCTGTGGAGTCCACTCAACATCAACTGCTCTTCCTTTGACAAAAGACTTATCAAATATATTCATATTGTTCAGTAATGTTTGTGAAGAAGATCTATCTAACGGGCTGCTTCAAAATTAACAATATACAAAATTAAACTATTCATATTTCATATAATGTTCTTCCTATTATTATTACAAAGACTTTATAAAGGCTTTTTGAAGTTTGAATTAGCGATAAGAAGGTGCATATTTGGGTCGATACAGAAAAAGGTTTCACGGCATGAAAGCAGTGCCGGCTAAGTGGGAGGGTCAATAGGTGCACAGCCCCAGGGCCCAATGAAAAAGGGGTCCAATTTTTTTTCTTTTCAATGTTAGGTATTTTTACAATTTTTTTTATATTTGAATTTGGAACATTACTCATAGTTAATTAATGAAGAAAATTAAAGAAAATAAGGTCCAATTTAATCGTACGAAGTTTAAAATTTTGTTAGAAGCCAAATTCTAAAAATTACCCAACGTATATACTATTTTTATGTTTATTATTTATAAATTTGTTTTCTACTTATCTTTTTTTTTGTTTTCTAAAGTGGTTATTTCTTTTTTTTCTTTGATAAAAAAAAAGAAGTTGTTTCCAAAAATAAAATAAAATTTTTGAACTTACACTTAAATTTTCTGTTTACATTTATAAAACAGAATTTGTAAGAAATTTATTTTATTTTATATTTGTTAGTTGTAAACATTACTGTTTTATATTTTGATTGTAGTAATTATTTTATAAGTTGCATGTTTTATGGAATTAGAGGACATAATTTTCTTCAAAAAATGTTATGAAGTGTTAGAGGGTATAATTTTAAATTTGCCCCGTGGTCTATAATATAGTTGAGCCGGCCCTGCATGAAAGTAACCAGAAGGGTGGCTTGAAGTGAATTTGATCCAGCACTGACCTGTTTTCGGTGATTGCAAGGAATATGGAAACTGCTTATAGCTAGGCCTTGCAATGAAAGTTCCAATGTTCCCTCTTTGGCATTGTCTCTGCTAGCTACTGCTTAGACACCTTTTAAGTTTGTGAATGCATGACAATGTTAGGGGCCCAAAATGTTATGTGAATGAGACTATGATGGAGTTTTTTTTTTTTTTTTTTTTGATAAGAACTATGATGAAGATGATGAAGAACCGAGTTGCTTCCTATGTAAAGCATGATACGAGAGATATCACAAACCATAATAGCCTTTTAATTTATTCATATAATTAAGAAACCAAATATGAATAACTTATTCCAATTCATATTCCATCAATTCTCTAGGAGTTTTTCTTTGTCAAACCAATAATGTAATTGTAAACAGAGCTTTTTGGGCATGGCATTCATATGAGTTTTTGGCACCTTTCTTTACCCCCAAGGCATAAAACAGATGCGTTATATCTTTATTTGAAATAACTAAATATTAGGTTTTTCATATCATATCCATTTTGTATCTTCTTCCCTTTGCAGAAATTATGTCGTTTTTAGATTACAAAAAAACCAGCAATGAATTGAGGCCAGTTTGATTAAAAAAATTGTCTCTATTCTCTAATGATTTGGAGACATTTATCATATTATAAAATCACGTGTTATCTGATAAAATATACAGTCAATTTATTTCTTTAATTATAGTGACTAGATTTTGAATGTGCGATAAAACATTTAGATTTCAAAATTTGATGTTTTGTCTATGTTAATCAAACTATATATTTTATGGTTTGGGAATTATTTTTTACATTTATAAAGTAACTAGGTGATTTTTCCGTGCTCATGCATGTGTATAAATATTTATAAAGTAAATATATATATTATAATAATTGGTTGCTATTTACTTTTAATTTTAAATTAATTTCTAGTTTTATGCATAATTTATATTACTTTAATTAGACATATAATTTTAGATATGTTATATCTAGTCGGTTTTGTTGTTTTTACAATCTGTTTAGTTTTCATTTGGATATATTAGATTGCATCTGTTTCTCTGTATTCAATTATAATTTTTTTTATTCAAAATATATTAAAATTTTGATTAATTTTCTTATTTGCATTAGGTTGGGTTTTGTCTTTGATATGTAAATATATTTTAGGAAGATTATTTATAACTTAAGATATATTGTGCTTAGAATGAAATAAAAAATAAACTAAAGTGTTTGGTTCCACATTACGTAAATTAATATAACGATAATTTTCTGCAATCTCATGCATATATATAAATTTTACAAAAGAACTAAATTAAAATAGTTGCTTAATATTTTATTTTCATTTGTTAAGGTGTTTTGAGTCATCTTATAATTTATATTTATAAAATAAATTATTATTATTATTATAAAATTATAGTTTCTTAATATATTTAAATATATGATTTTATATATAAATTGGATTAGTCGAGTCACTCATGTTGTGAGTATCTTACGTTACATATATATTCTTTCAAATTCAAACTGAGGTATAATTATTTTTATTATAATTAACTCAAGTCAAATTAGTTTTATTTATCGTTTAAATGTGCATGTATTTTCATTATATATATATATATATATATATATCAAATTAAATGTTGATTTTAAAAAAATTTAGAAAATAAAATGATGATCTATAGAAAGTTACATAATAAGTACTCCCTCTGTTTCTAAAAGATCCATATCTTAGAAAAAACTTTTGTTTCAAAAAGATACATTTTTTACATTTTCAATACATTAATTAATGAAAAATTGTACATTTTCAAAAATATAATTGCATTTACTAAAATCTTATTGGTTCAAAGTTATGGGGAATTGTTAATTAAGAAAAACAATGTATTGGTAAATAAAATTTTATGTTTTTTCTTAATAAGTGTGAAAATCTAAAACATGGATCTTTTAGAATCAGAGGGAATAATCGATACGTTTTTGGAAGCTCATGAACACATATCAATATTTACAATAACTAAAATATTTTTATAAATTATAAATGATTTTATGCCTTTTGGTTATGGTTATATTAAGTTCCACAAACATAAAATTATAAAATTTTAAAGAAAAATTAATATTAAGAAAACATATAATTTTAATAATGCAAAATATAATATATCTACCTCATTAAAGTGTGTAGTGTGATTTTAAAATATTTTGTTATTTGATCAAAAGATGTTTATTGTTAAAATTTATTTTTTGGTTTTTATATCTCTTAAAAATAAGCAGTAAAAAATTGTGATTGTATTTGAAAAATCTTATTATATAAGTAAAAAAAATTATAGATTTTTTTTGCTGTAATTGAAAGATATTATGGTCAAATAAATATAAGAAAATACAAATAACATTTCAATAATACTAATTATAAAATATTTTAGTCAATATAACATATATCAGTTTATGTTAATTATTTATTTTATGTAATTATCTAAAAATAGATAAATATATTACAAATATTTCTGTTACTGTGAAAATATATATTGTTGTACTGTTTAAAATTATGTTTTAAATAAATAATATTTCTTTTTCTAAGATCAAGATTATCTGTGAATATATAAGTATAAATAAAGTATATAAATATATTTTATGTTATTTAAAAATATTTTAAAATGGAATATTAATATTTTGCGAACTTTCCTTTTTAATGAAATCATATTATTTATACATATATTTCCGTTTTTAAATTGCTTTGTAAACTTTATAATATTTCATTTTTACTATATATATGTTATTTGGAAAATATTAAAAATTAATTTAAATATAAAATCAATAATAATATTTAAATATAACATTTTAATTCATCAATGGTATCATCGTAATTAACCATTGTGAAAATTAATGTGAGTGCGACACGTAGGAAACTGACTTCTCAAATAATATTATAGAGATGTATTTAAATATTGTAATTACAAATATTAATTTCATAGTAAGTATTAAGATAATTTTAATTCTTAGTATTTTGTGATCCCTTTTATCACACTTAAACATGTCTTCTAGCATATATCTTATTAAAAATAATAAGGCGCACATTAAAAATATGAATTAATACAAAGTTGTATATCTTATCTTATCTTATCTTCTTATATATATAAAGTTGCCTTGTGCTCTGCTGCTTACAGGCGTCCACGTCACCATAGAGAATGGAGCGTTTTTGGACACGTGTCGACTTACTAAGCTATCTGTGGTTTTCACGCGGTTTCTTTGTGTGCGTCTCGGTTCTATACTAAAAAAGTCACGATTTCGTTTGCAAGAAATAATCAGGTCAAATGGGCCATAACAGGCCTTCGTTAATACATGTTACCTCACTTATATCATATGAATCACTTAGCCCACTAATATCCACTTCTATTTTGCAGACATGTCGTCGTCTCATCTATCCTAATTTCCGCCACCGCTTCATTGACGTCTGCGCAAAGCTTCTGCTTGACTTTGAGACCATGTGATTAAGATTCACCATTAACTCCCTCCGTCCTCTCACTACGTCGACTTTAATTTTCGCTTCACCTAATTCTTTGTAAACCTAAAATAGGGATGATGACCTCTCCAAATCACATTGGTGCACCCAAATCATGTCTTTTAGTATTTTGCCGATATATCTTCATTTCTTTCAAGGTAATGGACAATCCAGAACAAGAGAAATAACTTGTGCCAAAAAAAAAAAGAAGAAAGAGAGAATTAACATTGACACTCCCCTCCTCTTACGATGTCTCTTTCAATACAAAATGGCAGAAAAAAACTTTGGACCCATAATAAATCAGATAATGGTGATTATTTTTATATAAACTCTTTCATCCCCATCGTTTTCTTCCTCAATAATTATTATGTTGACTTTAACTTGAAGCAACTCTACTAGACTCTCCGGTTTTCCTCTCAAATCCTTTGGTAAGTTATCTGTACAAAAGTACCAACTTCGATCTAATCATTTTGGAACTTGATACATTAAACCGGAGTCGGCTATACAATGTGGAACTATACAAAATAGTAAAAAAGAGGTGGGTCGAGCAACTTCGGGTTGCCACTTGATTTCGACCAACATGTTACCCAAACATTTTTATGAATTGAATAGCTAAAATTCACTATATACTTTTTTCTATTTAGTATTATAAATTTATAATTTATGTTTTAGTTAATCTGATCCTTATAACCCATTCGTTATCTTAAAACAGTTTTCATATATACGAAAGGATTCTATATATATGTATATATATATTTATATATATGTATGTCTACGCCACAAACGACATTAGACCAAACTAACTCAACACAGATAAGCCGAAACTGTTGAGCACGTCAACATATATGGGACGTTGTCAACAAAGTAGATCCCAGCTAAAATAACTACACATGCAAGTCAAATTACATATATGTTGATCTTTGTCCTACAATACACCATATTCACTCCACAGTTGAAGAACATCTTAGCACCTCATAACTCAGCTATAAATACCAAAGCTCAGCCCACCACTATACCAACAACAAACAAAACTACAAAGATCAACATGGCGAAACGCCACCCCCTCTCAAAGCTTGAAAGTGTTCCCAAAATATGTTATCATTTCACTTCCAGAACAAGTGATGTATTCCCATGCATCAACCTACACCCACTAACAGTGGTCATTCCACTATCATAATACATGTACAACGACCTTATGACACACTATCTCCCTAGCGGCAACTTGGAGGCACATTAATTTTCAAAAAAAAACTTGGGGCATATCACATATGTAGAATATAAGAGTATTTTCATAAAAAGAACACCGATGATGATGTAACACACCTCTACGTAGCATGTGAAGGTCGGTATGACAATGTTATTTACCTATACAGTATGATAACATTATGTAGGAAGAGCCTGAAAGTTAGTCAATCTGTGTTGGATAAATTATAAAAGAAACTAATTAAACAAAACAAGAACAGACAATTTCTTGAAGCGCATCAAAAATCACTTCATGGAATTAGAATAATCAGACTTCAAAGTTCAAAGTTACTTACAGAAGTACAAAACCAACAATTATATATAACAACCACAACCTAGAAAAATGGTATCACACATGCTACTATAAGCAAATGTTTAAGTTTATTCTCATAATTTGAGCAGAATATGTCAGCTCATTTGAAGACCAAAATAAAAAAAAACAAGCTATTTGAATTTAGGAACTAAAGGTTATTACTCAAAAATACATTTTAATATAATTTTAACGTAAACTCACCCGCCCGTAGGACGGGCCAACCCCTAGTTAAATTATATAAATATGAAGTCATTATATAGCTACATGTATTCATATATTGGAAACAATGATATTTATACAAATTTAAAAATATAATGGCCACTTTAAATACAAAGAAATAATTACTTATTGTTTGACAAAAGAAATAAATACTCACATTGTTTTTACCAAACGGTTTTTTTTTGCACTAAAAATTTGTTTCCTACACAATTATTTGATAAAAATGTTTTAATGGTGGGTTTCCATTCATATTTATACTGGTAAAAAAATGCCCCAGGTTCACGTTACGTTAACATAAGCGAATTTTTGACAATTTCCTAAATAACTGATTGGTTGAGTAATACATGGTTATAATTATTTAATTAAATCCAAATAAAAGAATGATATGACAATGTAAATAACTCTAAAAAATAAGGGTAGAATTCTAGTAGAGATTCAGCTTTAATAGTATAGATAGATACTATTACTCGTCTTTTTCCATATCTTTGTATTGACCAACTTTTATCTGGAAACGCCATTTATTTAGTTTCAATCTATTTTAAATTATAGGGGTTTTACATCATTTTAAATTTTAGGTTTTAATTTACTTAATAAAGTGAAATGACTATAATTGGCGGATACATAAATAGACGTACTGAATTAGAGTTGTTAGTGATAAAATACATGCTTTAGTGAAGACTTGAAACTCAGCTTCTGATGACTAAGTAGAGAGCTAGATTGACAAGTCGAAACATAGCTGAGTAAAAGACATTGGTATTAAACTGTTGTGTGTGTTTAATGCCAATGTCTTTTACTTAGTCCAATAGTAAATGAGTTGCGGCTGTAATTAGCGTTATCTAGGTTCAATTTGTGGTGGGAGGATCTATTTACAATGTCTAGGTTTCTGACAAAAAGGTGAATTCATCTTTTTTTTTACCCAAAAAAAGACATTGGGATTTTCTTTGTTCTTTACAATTCCGAGTAATGGTCATCTTTTTTAAAAAATATTTGATTTAGTTAGGAATCTTAGGACCAGGCACATCAGAAGTTTCATAAGTGATCAAGTTTGTTGTGATGTGCATCCACTTGGTCCAACACATCAATTGGTTCTTTATATATTTTTTTAAAAAATCCCTTAACGGTAGCCAAAACAAAACCTTGCTTTGTAGGCGATTTTTAGGCTTTTTAACGTTTTTCCTTTGTTTGGTTACTAATTCTCATCCTTTTCCTCAAGTCTTGATATTCTTTTGTTTGGCAGTGTCTTTGGATGGTTTAACCAGGCAAGATATTAAAACACAGTCAGTTTTATATCTAGGTTTTAGGAATAAAATGCCTGATCTGTTATCGCTGTAGCTATAAACAAGATGAAATAGATGCTCAGAGTGGTTAGAGTTGTTTGTGTGCATTGTTTGTCTAATATCATGCTTTAGGTAACAGCTTCGTGGAAGCGTAAGAAACTGAGTAATTGAAACACGTTCAAGCGAGATCACCATGATTTAACCTGCCTTCATTGAGCTTGTTTCTAGAAAAGAGTTTCATGTACAGTCTTCAGGAGAAAGCGATGAAGTGAATATGTTTTTGGCCAGTATTGAGAATTACACCAGCTTGAGGCAGTTTATGGGGAAAGGAAATATAGAGCTCAGCTATGAGACAATATATACATATACATGTATATATATATATATATATATATATGCATTTGATGTTTGTCTTGGAAAATTACATACAAATGCAACAAGATATTTGGTTGCATTTGGAGGAGCATTGGCTTTTACATACCAATGTGGGCAGATTTAAATTTCGAAACAAAACACAAAGAAGAAGAGCAAAGACAGAAGCAGGAAGGAGACAAACAACATGGAAAATATGGGTGTTTTCTTGATTCATGCTAGACTGAAGACAAGCTGAATCTCATGGGGGAAGGACAAATGATTAGGCATCTAGGACCCTGTGCATGAAGAGCCATTTCGCTATATATGAGAGAGAGAAATTCTATAACAGACCCCTAGATTGTTTAATAAGATATATAGGCTCTTGAATCTCAGCGGTAATCATACTGAAAGCACAATATATACATAAATGATGCCAAAAAGAAAAATATTTGCAGAAAATTCAACTTATGCGAGACAAAGAATCCTCCTATATATTAAATGAGAAGTCAATTAAGTAATTTTTGCTTAGGTGTTAATCATAGAAAGAATTTTTAAAAATTGTTATAATTTGATTGGTTGAGAGATTTTTAATTATTTTAATTCGATCTTAAATAAAAGTTAAGTCTAGAACTAATTAATAACACTTACCAAATAAGGTAAATAATATTACAAATAATACTTTATGGTAACTTATTGTCAAAATTAAAGAAAGTTGAATAATGTATATACTACATAAAATAATTAATATTTCACAATTTATCGAAACGATATAATGATTTTATAAATTATATAATTACATTAACCACATAATAAAAAGGTAGATTTGTCTGTATATGTTATATTTAAAATTTTAAAAACGAGTATAAATTAATAAAACTGTTAAAAATCTCACAATGAAAATTTTATGATCAATCATTTAAATTTTTTAATAACAAAATATAATTAATCATAAAACCATATGAGTAGGAAGTCTCATAATTTAATAGATATTCAGATTTTTACTTTTTACTGTTTGTATTCTTTTCAAGTATTTTGGATACCTTCAAAATATCTTATATATTTTGGATATTTTATGGATATTAAATCTAACAATAACTAATATATTTAAGTATATAAATATGATTCCAATATATTTGGATACCCATAATATTTTGGATCAGATCGGGTTCGATTCTGATTTTTTAGATACCAAAATTTTAAACCCGTTCAGATATTTAACAAATTTCGGTTCATGTTTGGTATTATTTTTTGGATCGGATTCGGTTTGGTTCTCTAGATTCGGATTTTATGCCCGGTCCTAAGAGGTACAATGGCAATTGGCTAGGCAGCCAAGCTCGTAAACATCATCTACCTTCTCTCTCTCTCTTTTTTTTTTTTGCTTTTGGTGCATTTTTGGCTTAATTGAATTGAAAATGTACAGGTGCTCTTGTTCTGAAAATTGTTTATATTTGTATATTAATTGATATTCTTTCTCTCGCAAAAGTTGAATTTTCTGCAAACATTTTTTCTTTTTTGGCATCATTTATATATATATATGTATATATATTAGGGGTCCTAGATGCTTAATCATTTGTCCTTCCCCCATGAGATTCAGCTTGTCTCCAGTCTAGCATGAATCACGAAAACACCCATATGTTCATGTTGTTTGTCTCTTCCTGCTTCTGTCTTTGCTCTTCTTCTTTGTGTTTTGTTTCAAAATTTAAATTTACCCACACTGCTACGTAAAGGCCAATGCTCCTCCAAATGCAACCAAAGATCTTGTTGCATTTGTATGTAATTTTCCAAGACAAACATCAAACGCATATATATATACAAAGCCTAAAAATCGCCTACAAAGCAAGGTTTTGTTTTGGCTACTGTTAGGAGATTTTTCTAAAAATAATATAAAGAACTAATTGATGTGTTGGACCATGTGGATGCACATCAAAACAAACTTGAGCACTTATGAAACTCATGATGTGCCTGGTCCTAACAAAACCAAATCTTTTTTAAAAATGACCATTACTCGGAATTGTTAAGAGCAAAGAGAATGTCAATGTCTTTTACTTAGCTATGCTTCGACTTGTCAAACTAGCTCTCTGCATCGTCATCGGAAGCTCAGTTTCATCAAGTCTTCGCTAAAGCATGTATTTTATCACTAACAAGTAACAACTCTAATTCAGTACGTCTATTTATGTATTCGCCAATCATTTCATTAAGTAACTAAAAACCTAAAGCATAAATTGATTGAAACTAGATATATGGCGTTTCCAGATAAAAGTTAATACTTAGGATTAGGAAAACCTAATATTTAGAAATTTTCAAATAAAGATATAACGCATCTGTATTATGTCTTGGGGGTAAAGAAAGGTGCCAAAAACTCATATGAATGCCATTCCCAAAAAGCTCAATTTACAATTTCTTTGTTGGTTTTTTTTTCCAAAAGACAAAGAAAAACTTGCATTTTCCTAAAGAATTGATGGAGAATGAATTAGAAACCGAATTGAACTTAAGTTATTCATATTTAATTTCTTAATTACATGAATAAATTAAAAGACTATTATGGCTTGTGATATCACAAACTCGATCGTTTGCTTCAGAGCCTCATTTGCTGGAGATCTTCAATCTGTTTCATGGTTTGCTATGTGGCTGTGGGTGGAATATGCGGTACCTTATAAGGAGGCTACTCATTGAACAACTTGAGAATAGAAACAATCTCCCTCCTCTTCACTGTACTACCTGCGTTACAACTACTATCATGTGTTCTCGTTGAAGAGATTCCTCCTAGCAATGAAGCGTTGCCTGAGCTGTTGGATTCAAACGAGTTTGAAAAGAGGAGCAGCGATAACTATGAAGACTCAAACAAGTCCACTACAAGAAGAAGGAAATGGCATAAGCAGAAGAAATGAATAACAGGAGCTGTCAATGTAATGAGTGGAGACACCTGAGAAGCAGTCAAAGTCTTTAGCCTCAAAGTTGTTCCAGTCACTGAAAGCCGCCAATTATGCCGTTCGTTTCAAGCAACCTATCATTTTGACTTTTGAGGTAATGCATGCTTTCTTGAGTAGTCGTTTTTTATAAAAGTTTCTTTATTATTTTTAAATTTCTTTTCGAGAATGTATGCTTGTGTAGATTTACAAACAATTGAATTGGTAAATTTGCAACTTTGTGTACCTTACGTAGTTGTGGTAATGGAACTTTAAAGTGCATCCGTTCAATTAAAATTCACAGACTCTCCAATGCTAATACTAGAAAGGAATCTATGAACTTCGAGGTTATTTATAGCGCATAAATATGACATGTCATATAATAATAAACTTCATGATATCGTGAATATATTTATAATTAAAATCTCAGAACGAGAGTTTAAACTAAATTGTAAAAAAATATATTATTATATATAATCACTCCATATCTAAATGTATATATGCAACATCTTATAAATTATGGTGCATTGTCTATCTAAGTGGGGTCCTAATTTTGATTTTAAAACATAGGGCATGAGGCAGTTGCCTTATTTTCATAAGGGTAAGCACGCCTCTGCTCTTCACTGTACTACCTGCGTTACAACTACTATCATGTGTTCTCGTTGAAGAGATGCCTCCTAGCAATGAAGCGTTGCCTGAGCTGTTGGATTCAAACGAGTTTGAAAAGAGGAGCAGCGATAACTATGAAGACACAAACAAGTCCACTACAAGAAGAAGGAAATGGCATAAGCAGAAGAAATGTATAACAGGAGCTGTCAATGTAATGAGTGGAGACACCTAAGAAGCAGTCAAAGTCTTTAGCCTCAAAGTTGTTCCAGTCACTGAAAGCCGCCAGTTATGCCGTTCATTTCAAGCAACCTATCATTTTGACTTTTGAGGTAATGCATGCTTTCTTGATTAGTCGTTTTTTTTTTGGAAGTTTCTTTCTTATTTAATTTTGTCTTCATTTTTCAGACCAATGGCGTGGTTTTTCATCGAGCATATCACTGTACCAAATCTCTCTACCGTCATGTTCTATTACCAAACCGAGGTCTTGCAATTGGACGCTTCTTTTCTAGGTACAGCTCGTGTTATTGGACCGATTGATTGGTTAAGTCTCATGCTTGGAACCTTTATCTACACCCGCTATTTGAAAAATATGACTCTACGCAAGTCTCTCTTGTAAGTCTAAAATCTTTTCCCCACACATCAAGAGTTCGTTGCATTTCATTATCTCCTTAATCAACAAAAACATCTTCGCAGGTTTGCTCATAACGATACACCTCGATAGGGTCCTAGTATCTACATCAAATGTGGTTTATGGAAGTATCAGACAAGACTATGGTACTCTTCAGATCAGCTCTGCTAGCTGATGCCATCAATCAACTCAAGTACGTTGTTATTTTCCTTCTTTGTGATTTTATTAAATGTTCCTTTAAGAACTTTAAACTCAAGCATGGTTTGTCTTAACCGCAGATGCATGCCGTTCTTGATCTTATCTGGTCGTCTATATCCTCCTGGGATTGAAGGTAAAATAGAATGTAAACTGTCGTATATATTCATGTACGTGATGGTATTTATATACAAGAAGGAGATCCTATTCCTCAAGGGATCAGTACTAAGGATAATTACAACATAAATAGTTATCTTTATCTCTAAGGTAGTCCTTATCTCTATACCCTACCTCAAGTTGGTGGTGAAAGATCATGAATCTCCAACTTGGAAAGAAGATAAGCAAATGTGGTAGAAGGTAGAGCCTTAGTAAGAATGTCGGCTGGTTGTTCTTTAGTTTTAATGTGCTCTAACGATAATTACAACATAAATAATTATCTTTATCACTAAGGTAATCCTTATCTCTATAGAAGGAACACTATTTGCGTTGTTTATGTCAATACATTAAAGAACCTTGGGAACACAAGTCCATGGGAGCAGGATTCGCTTCACTTCTTGGAATCTCTTCAGGGTCATTTGAGAATATGTTTGTGGGCTTAGCCATTCAAGTGTTTTGCACTTATTAAAATTCTATATTTTTATAAAATATAAATACAATAATTATAGTAATATATATATATATATATATTAATAATGAAATAAATAAATAGCTGAGAAGTAAATTTTCTTCAAAGTACAAATTAAAAAAACAAATTTAAATAATAAAAATAGGACATAATATTTTAAAATATACATAAATAAAAATTTTTATAAATCAATTTTAGTTTAAATTTAAAAATATTTACAAAAACGAAACTAAATTATTAAAGTAAACTCACGCATAGCGCGAGAATAAAATCTAGTTTACTTAAGAAATAATGTTTTTATCTTGCAAATATTTTCTAGTTTCAATACGGATACATCTATGAAATAACTAGAATAAGAAATATATATATATATATATAAAAAAAATATTATTTAAATTTTTTAATTTATTAAAAAACAGACCATATAAAAGGTCAATGTAGGATTTTTGATAATATATATAAAAACTAGTCGTTTAAAAGAAACTATCAATATACTCATTTTGAAGAATTTTATAAAATTATAAATAATAAAATTTGTTTTAAGGAAAATAATTTTATTATATTCTAAAAATCTTATCAAGTAATTCTAATATGATTACATTGATAAAAAATAAAAAATAAAATATTTTTTGTCATACGACAACCTATTATCAAACAGAAAAGTTTTATTTTAAAATTTTCATCACGTAATTTTAATATGACTATTTTGATAAAACATTAAAAAAATATAATTTATATATGATTTCTTCATTTTGTTAATCTAAAATATTAATGTAACTTGTAATCGACGAACCTAAAATTGTTCTAATTAAAAATTACCAAAAAATACTTATATAATATATGGTAATTGAACTCATTATTGATTTTAGGGTATGTTTGGTTTTAATGCAGTGGACGAGGGAGTTTGAAAATATTAATGGATGCGATTTCAAAAATCGTTAAGTGATTTATATGATTGGTATATCACCATAATGTGGTATGTTTATAGAATACTTATAACTAGTTGACTATGAAATAAGGCAGTGATTTAATAATAAATTATTAATATTAATGCATTATAAAAGTTTTAAAATCATATTATTATGGTACAATAAACAAATATTGATTTGATATAATTAATAAATGTATCTTGTTTACTTTTTATTTTATTTTAATTTATATTAGTTTTTTTGGAACAATTTTAAATGTATTTATATGTCTAAAAGTTATAGTGAATATTTTTGATTTAAAGTTCTTATGATATAATTCTGTTCTTGTTAGTTAATATAAATTAAAATACAAAATTTATTTATATTTTTATTTATTATACAATAATTTTAAATTTTAAATTTATTATTAAAAATATTTTTATTTATTATTTATTTATTTTTGAACATTAAATTATTGTATTTATTTATTTTCAACCATCGCAGTTGACAACATTAACGAGAATCAGTTTTGAGAGAGTTAGAGTGGTTTTAAATAGTTTACAATATTTTGTGTTGTTCATGAAACACATTAATCACTACCATCCACAAAAACTATGTCCATATGAGTGATAACGATATAATTAGTCGAATCCTTTAATTTCTCTTTATCTACTAAGAAAAATTGTTTGTGAGTCTCATGTAGATTTTTTAACATTACTATTGATTCTTAGTCAAATCTAATTCCTAACTAATATAACAAAGAGAATAATTTGTATGTGATAGGTCCTGTTCAACTTCCCATTCCAAGTTACTCTTTATATGCAAAGAAGATTATTTGTTACTCAAAATATATGACAGCATCATTGTATAATTAATCAAATCTTTAATTTCAATGAATTAATTTATCATTCGTTGAATCTTAAGATTCAGACTTTTTTTCTTGTTTCAGTTCATCAAGTGCTTCATACATAGATGGTAGATTTATTAACATTAGCAAATATTGCAAATCGTTTTACCAAAACATAGTGAAAATCTGCAAAGCTTAATTAAGACGAATAGTTGTTAAATTATATATTGTCACTCTTAATTTTTTTTAGATATATCACTGTTTCCTTTTTCATATATAATTATAAATAAATAAATTCATTTTGAAAATTTCTAATCATTCATTTTTAAATTGATTATTAATCAAAATTATTTTCAAAATAATATAATAGATTGTTTCCATTCAACTCACCATTGATTTTAAACTTATTTATTTGCTAAGAAGATAGACTATGGCTCAAAGAGTTGACCTATATAATTTACCATTCTTTGAACCTAAATATTCATTTTTATTAGTTAAAAACTTCCGGATGAATTTATCGATATTGGTGATGATTGGTAGGTAGATGTAAAAATTATGATGTAGGATTTAGTTTATAAATTTTTATTGTTGTAACTGTATGTGCTTTTGCCATAAAGAAAATAAAACATGAACAAAAAAGTAGCTAAGATTGTAGATATTTTATCTTTTATTTAGGACTCATTAAATTACTTAAAGACTGATTGGTAAGTTAATATTATAGGTTTAATTTTTAAAATAAAATTACATTATGATTGGTTAAGAATTTAAAATTAGTAATTTAAAAATAAACAAATCTAAAGAATTAAATTAAAGTCAAACCAATCATCGCCATTAACAAGTAGTGCCAACGTGAAAAACTCTTGAAAAATATATTTGAGATTTTCTTTCAACTGACGCAAAAGCGGAAAATTCAAGTGAGTCGGTTTTATGAATAAATCAGAAAGCTTAAATGTTATAGTTAAAAAAAAAGAATTAACAAGAAATCTTAAATATTATTGGACACTTGCTATTACAATTTTACATGAATTTACTTAATTATTTTTTGTTCCATCTTAGTTTTCAATCAATCTTACACGTGTGGCAAAGAAAAGAATGTGTACAACACAAAAGGTTTCATCATAGTGAGCAACAAGAGAAGAATGCATTAAAAATTGTGATAAAACCTCAAAAGTATTCTACGTATTCGAGTAATGCCAAAGAGGCATTACCAACTAAAGATGGTGAAGGGTTCATAGTTGATTTCATTAATAAGTTTTCATTGATTTATGAAAAAAATAAATAATAAGAAAACATTTATGAAAAACTAGAATTGGAAATCTATCTGGCCATGCAAACTGTTGTCTCATGAGGTCAAAGATATGTTCAAACAGGATGATATTCATCTTTTTCAGTGATGAAAGTTTCTATTCAAAATTTGCCACTCATAGAAGTTATGTTATGCTCTTCCCTTTTCAGCTGGACAGATTCAATTGACAAGTGGCTTATGTGTGGTTTCAGCAAAAATCTTTGGCTCCGACGCGGTAACGTTGGTGGCCGAAGCCTCTGCTTGACCTCAGCTACAGCCTCCTTGTCAAATCTTGTCAAGCTCATCTACCTCAATGCCGTTGTTAAGGTGGCTCGTCCTTCTTTGTCGGGCGTAAAATACCCTTCTCTTACCACCATTATCCACTCCCAGCAGCTCCTAAATTTCTTATACTCTCTGGTTTTGTGCTCCCATATGTCAAATGCGGCTACAGACCCGAAGATTGAAATCTCATCAAAGAAAACTTATGTTCTGGGCATAGATGGATTGTTTTATGTTTTTGGTGCAGTCGATGGTGATAGGTCACCAAGGTCAAGCAAGATTCGTCATCATCCAGAAAATCCGACTAGTAAAACGGTTAGACAAATTCAAAGTGTAGTTCGGAGTCCTTTAATGCTTGAAGATTGCAGTCCCGTAGCCTTAATAGAAAAGGCTGATCAAACCTCCTCATGCCGGGGCATTGAGAGATCATATCCATCCTTCCTTCTCTTTGTAGAAGTGAATCTTTCCACCAAAATTCCTCTCTACGAGAGGCACTTTTCTCTTGGCTTCAAAGCCAAAGAGTATTGTCATTTTCCTAACCGCTTGTTATCTTGTGTAATGGTTTGTTTGGGACCGGAAGATACAACGAGGCTCATTCCAATGAGATTCGAGGTTTTGGAGCTTTCAACGTCACGATATACGGTGACTATTTCTGAGTTTGGAAACTTCAACTGGCACAGTAAGTACTCCATGAGCTTACTTGCGAGTGGCACTTTTGAAATCATCTCCGACTTTTTATCAAACTTATTTAAGTTTGTGTCTCTATCTTTGTTTTGCCTTGCTCTTAAATTTCTAAAAAGGATTGCACATCATATGTTTGATGTTGTCTTTATCCATGTAACTGTTTAAGATATGAATGAAAAGTATGTTGTGTTCAAAAAAAAAAAGAAGTTATGTTATGGATACACCTGGATACACCTCTCAGTTGACTAGATTCAAAAACCCTACATCATGCAATGTCTTGAGAGTTTATATATATAAACCCTCTCTGTAGCGTCTAACATATCAGATAAAAGCCACAAACACCTCTCTTCTTCCCAAAATCCCCACTTTCTCTTAGTCACAACAATGGATTCGAGTGCTCAACCTGACAGACTATCAGATCTACCAGATGTTCTTTTGGTCCTCATCATTTCATGCTTGTCTTTCAAGCAATGTGTTCAAACCAGCCTACTCTCCAAGCGGTGGGGGTCTCTCCATCTTGAGAGGAGGAATGTTTCCTTCAAGGAATCCGACTTCTTGAGCCCCTCTGTCTTCGCAGATCCCATAAGGCGTGTTCTGGCTAGGACTGCTTTTGTTGGTTACATGCGTCAATGGGTCGCTCGAATGGGTGATCAACCCATGGATACGTTCGGGATCTCTATCTCGGATCCACAGACTTACTTGGATGTGATCGAGTCCCTGATAGCGTTCGCGGTCCAAAAAAGGGTCAAGAGCTTGGTTCTTGATTTCTCAAACCCGGCGTGGAGAACCTTTCATAATGTAAACCGTGAAGAGCTGGTCGTTAAAATCCCACAAAGCGTCTATGATCTGACGACTCTCGAGTCGTTGAAAGTTTGCGCCTGCGATGACTTTGACCCCTCGAGACTATCAAACCTAGAGAATCTCAAAAGCGTCTCTTTCGGGTGGATGGAACTGACGAATATTGAGCCTCTGCTAAAGAGGCTCGAGAGTTTAACCTTGAACCACTGCGGGGGATTTGATTTCGATAGGATATCAGGGGATATGATCAGAGAACTTGTGATCAAGGACTGCGACTTTTACTTTTCTTGCACCTTTGACCTCCCAAGAGTTGACGTATTCAAGTACTGTGGAGATATTTTCTGCTTCGAATTCGACAGGATGAATGCCGTCATCAGCGAAGTTGATTTGGATTTTCAGGTGTTGGACACTAAACCTGATGATGAAACCAACAACCCACCCGAGGGAGGAATGCTATGTCAATTCCTCAACAATCTCCTTGATAATGGTGGTCGAACTGCTACGACCTTGACGGTCTCTCCGTTTCTACTCAAGGTATGTCATAGATTTACATTACATTAGGTCATTCAGTGTAGGTTCATTTTAAGCCATGGTTCTTTGAAAATATTGAATTCATTGCCATGTGGTAGTAATTGTGTACCTCTAGTGATAAGAAATTCTATATGTTGAAGATTTAGATGTTGTGAAAAAAGATTAGATATTGGTAGTTTTTGAAATTTATTAGCTTAAGTGTGTGTCAGATTCACAGTCGTTGCGAAATATAGTACTGAGGGTTTTGTCAAAATGATATTTTGTGCAAAAAAAATCAATGAAAATTTTCTGTTATATAGAAAATATTTTTTATTTCTTATTATATTTTTTTATATTTTTATTTTAAAAAGTAACAATTCCAACAAAAAAAAATCGTTTTAATCAAAATCTCACATAAGTTGATTTTTGGTTTTTGTTCCTAAATCATCATAAAAATTTTAAAACTACTTTTCCTAAATTTTAGGAAATCTACTTGCTAAAAATTTGATTGGCTAATAAAGTGTTTTTAGAAGAAAAGAATAAAAACCAAAATCTTAATCTTGCAAAGTTAAAAAAGTGTTTTTGAATATCTAAAACCCAAATATGGTTTAGAATCTATAAAAATTAGCAATGCCTATATTTTGCATTTCATAGGAGACAATACTTCTTTCCATAGTGTTGATTAAAGTAATTTCTTAGTGAACGTAGAGCTATACCCTAAAATTTTAGCGTTAAATTATTGTATATATTGAATGTTTAGAATAAAATAGTGACCTAGTGAATTTTTTTTCTTATATCAGATGATTCCAAGAGCTGAGTATCCCCATTTACTTTGCCGGATGAAAACAAAGCATTTAGTGCTCAAGACGAAATTGCATCCCACAGAGTTCAATGGAATCAGGGTTCTTCTCATCAATTGCCCAAAATTGGAAACACTCACTCTAGATTTGCTTCCTCCCGGCCCCATTGCGGTAAGTTTTCTTAATGTAAAATTATATACCCTAAAAATGAATAATATACATATATCATTTTATTAAACCACGGGACAATAATTTCATATTTCTCAGACGGTTTCATCATATGCTGGCATCGATCCACAGACATACTGGATGCAAAACATATCATACAAGTGTCTGAGAGAGACACTACAAACTGTTGTAGTGAAGAACTATGTTGGTGGGGCAGAGCTAAACATTGTGAGGTACCTGCTTCGATCAGGTAGCGAGCGTTTGGAAAGAGTTGAGCTATACATGCCGTTTGATTTGGACGACAGTCGGAAGTTGTATGCAAATGCCAGATCTGAAATGTTGCAACGAAGTTCGGAGCACGTTCGAGTTTGTGTGCACAATTCTTGAAGAGGTGATCTATTCAAGACTTCGCTACCCGAGTTACATTGCTTTTATTGATTTTTTCCAGTTTGCTTTAATAACTTCAAGAATGGATGTTCTTGTTTGAATGCAGTTAAGTTTGTTTCGGTTTATTTGTTTTATGAATAAGAGCCTCAGGAAAAACGATCGAGGACTTGGTCATCTCTATGAACCAAAAATAATTTATAAACTTTGATCTCTTTTGAATTAAAGATTTGGTTATTTTTTTCCTGCTTAATATTATTTTAGTTCATATTCCGTTATTGTTGTTCCTGCTTAATTTCATCTTTAGTTCGTATTCTATTTTGGTTTTGTTAAATACAAGGAATGTGTACTATGAAGATGTATTTGCAAGAATTCATTCACAATTTCTAGTTAGAACTAATAACATATATAACAACTTGGGAAAAATATACAAAAAATAAGAAAAAATATATAGAAAATATATAAAAATGTATGCAAAATATAAGCAAAAACAAAGAAAATTATAAAATATAACGTATGTAGCATATATTAAGTATATGTTTTATCAATTTTGGTTTTATCTATCTTATATAATATTATTGTAAATTTCTGAAAAGATATAATGTCTTCAGAATTTTGAAGACATGTTTCTATTTTCTCGTATATATCAAATATATGATTAAAAGCTTCATTCAAAAAATTTAGAAATTTTAGTAGATAATTCCTAAACTGAAACTGTTGAAAAGGATGATAAAATGTAACATTATACAACTTATATAATATATGTTTGTATATGTTTTATAAACCTTTTATTTATCTTTCTTATAATAAAATTATTCCAAATATAAATTTTTTATAATGTCATGTGTACTCCATAATATATATATATATATATATATATATATATATATATATATAATCTTATCTGTCTTATAAATGATTATAAGATTTCCTCAAATATTATATCTTACAAATTATACAATTTGGAAAGTAATCCACACAATATGTATAATATAATTAAAATTATTATTTCATAAATTATTTAAAGTGTTATAAACTTTAAATTAAATTTAGTTTTAGTTACAATTTATTTAAAGTGTTATAACATTAATTTCATCAGTTTATTTAAAGTGTTATATCATGAAGTTTATTAATGCAGGTAATGAATTACATCATAGAAGTTGAATGCTGGCTTAAACTGTAAATAGTAATATAGTTATAAAAGAATTTTTAATTGTTAGAAACTTATCAATATGTAAAACAAAAAAGTTTGATCACACTTTGTGATAATATATATATAGTTAAAATAAATTAAATAATTACATTAACCACATAATAAAAAGGTAGATTTGTCTGTATATGTTATATTTAAAATTTTAAAAACGAGTATAAATTAATAAAACTGTTAAAAATCTCACATTGAAAATTTTATGATCAATCATTTAAATTTTTTAATAACAAAATATAATTAATCATAAAACCATATGAGTAGGAAGTCTCATTATTTAATAGACATTCAGATTTTTACTTTTTACTGTTTGTATTCTTTTCAAGTATTTTAGATACCTTCAAAATATCATATATATTTTAGATATTTTATGGATATTTAATATAACAATAACTAATATATTTAAGTATATAAATCTGATTCCAATACATTTGGATACCCATAATATTTTGGATCAGATCGGGTTCGGTTCTGATTTTTAATTTTAAGATACCAAAATTTTAAACCCGTTCAGATATTTAACAAATTTCGGTTCAGGTTCGGTATTACTTTTTAGATCGGATTCGGTTTGGTTTTCCGGATTTGGGTTTTATGCCTGGCTCTAAGAGGTACAATGGCAATTGGCCTAGTAGGCAGCCAAGCTCGTTAACATCATCTACCTTCTCTCTCTCTCTCTCTCTTCTTTTTTTTTTATCTTTTTTTGCTTTTGGTGCATTTTTGGCTTAATTGAATTGAAAATGTACAGGTGCTCTTGTTCTGAAAATTGTTTATATTAGTATATTAATTGATATTCTTTCTCTCGCAAAAGTTGAATTTTCTGCAAACATTTTTTCTTTTTTGGCATCATTTATATATATATATGTATGTATATATATTAGGGGTCCTAGATGTTTAATCATTTGTCCTTCCCCCATGAGATTCAGCTTGTCTTCAGTCTAGCATGAATCACGAAAACACCCATATTTCCATGTTGTTTGTCTTTTCCTGCTTCTGTCTTTGCTCTTCTTCTTTGTGTTTTGTTTCAAAATTTAAATTTACCCACACTGCTACGTAAAGGCCAATGCTCCTCCAAATGCAACCAAAGATCTTGTTGCATTTGTATGTAATTTTCCAAGACAAACATCAAACGCATATAAATATATACAAAGCCTAAAAATCGCCTACAAAGCAAGGTTTTGTTTTGGCTACCGTTAGGAGATTTTTCTAAAAATAATATAAAGAACTAATTGATGTGTTGGACCAAGTGGATGCACATCAAAACAAACTTGAGCACTTATGAAACTCATGATGTGCCTGGTCCTAGCAAAACCAAATCTTTTTTTTTTTAAATGACCATTACTCGGAATTGTTAAGAGCAAAGAGAATGTCAATGTCTTTTACTTAGCTATGCTTCGACTTGTCAAACTAGCTCTCTGCATCGTCATCGGAAGCTCAGTTTCATTAAGTCTTCGCTAAAGCATGTATTTTATCACTAACAAGTAACAACTCTAATTCAGTACGTCTATTTATGTATCCGCCAATCATTTCATTAAGTAACTAAAAACCTAAAGCATAAATTGATTGAAACTATATATATGGCGTTTCCAGATAAAAGTTAATACTTAGGATTAGGAAAACCTAATATTTAGGAATTTTCAAATAAAGATATAACGCATCTGTATTATGTCTTGGGGGTAAAGAAAGGTGCCAAAGACTCATATGAATGCCATTCCCAAAAAGCTCAATTTACAATTACATTGTTGGTTTTTTTTTCCAAGAGACAAAGGAAAACTTGCATTTTCCTAAAGAATTGATGGAGAATGAATTAGAAACTGAATTGAACTTAAGTTATTCATATTTAGTTTCTTAATTACATGAATAAATTAAAAGGCTATTATGGCTTGTGATATCACAAACTCGATCGTTTGCTTCAGAGCCTCATTTGCTGGAGATCTTCAATCTGTTTCATGGTTTGCTATGTGGCTGTGGGTGGAATATGCGGTACCTTATGAGGAGGCTACGCATTGAACAACTTGAGAATAGAAACAATCTCCCTCCTCTTCACGGTACTACCTGCGTTACAAATACTATCATGTGTTCTCGTTGAAGAGATTCCTCCTAGCAATGAAGCGTTGCCTGAGCTGTTGGATTCAAACGAGTTTGAAAAGAGGAGCAACGATAACTATGAAGACACAAACAAGTCCACTACAAGAAGAATGAAATGGCATAAGCAGAAGAAATGTATAACAGGAGCTGTCAATGTAATGAGTGGAGGCACCTAAGAAGCAGTCAAAGTCTTTAGCGTCAAAGTTGTTCCAGTCACTGAAAGCCGCCAGTTATGCCGTTCGTTTCAAGCAACCTATCATTTTGACTTTTGAGGTAATGCATGCTTTCTTGATTAGTCGTTTTTTTTGGAAGTTTCTTTCTTATTTAATTTTGTCCTCATTTTTCAGACCAATGGCGTGGTTTTTCATCGAGCATAACACTGTACCAAATCTCTCTACCGTCATGTTCTATTACCAAACCGAGGTCTTGCAATTGGACGCTTCTTTTCTAGGTACAGCGCGTGTTATTGGACCGATTGATTGGTTAGGTCTCATGCTTGGATCTGAGATATCAAACTAAGTCGCACATTGGTAAAATAGACAAGGAGTGTCTAATATATAAAGAGATATCCAACTCTAATTAGTACGAGGCTTTTTGGGAAGGAGTCCAAAACCAAATCCATGCGGGCTTTGCTTTCGGACCCAAAATAGACAATATCGTACTAATCGAATAATAAAGAGTTGGACATGGGATTTCACAATTCCAACAATTGGTATCAGATCGTCATTTGTGGAACTCGAGATGAATGTGATCCTTAGTTTGAGGGGGAGAATGTGAGATATCAAACTACATCCCACATTGGAAAAGTAGACAAGGAGTGTCTAATATATAAAGAGATATCCAACTCTAATTAGTACGAGGCCTTTTGGGAAGGAGCCCAAAATCAAATCCATGCGGACTTTACTTTCGGGCCCAAAGTGGACAATATCGTACTAATCGGATAATAATAAATTGGACATGAGATTTCACAATCCCAACGTTGGAACCTTTATCTACACCCGCTATTTGACAAATATGACTCTACGCAAGTCTCTCTTGTAAGTCTAAAATCTTTTCCCCACACATCAAGAGTTCTTAGCATTTCATTATCTCCTTAATCAACAAAAACATCTTCGCAGGTTTGCTCATAACGATACACCTCGATAGGGTCCTAGAATCTAGATCAAATGTGGTTTATGGAAGTATCAGACAAGACTATGGTACTCTTCAGATCAGCTCTGCTAGCTGATGCCATCAATCAACTCAAGTTCGTTGTTATTTTCCTTCTTTGTGATTTTATTAAATGTTCCTTTAAGAACTTTAAACTCAAGCATGCTTTGTCTTAACCGCAGATGCATGCCGTTCTTGATCTTATCTGGTCGTCTATATCCTCCTGGGATTGAAGGAACACTATTTGCGTTGTTTATGTCAATATATTAAAGAACCTTGGGAACAGTGCCGTCCCTAACCTTTATGAGGCTTAAAACCTGTCAAGATATGTGGCCCCAAAAAGTAAAATTGCCAATAAAAAAGCCTATGAAATGGCTTTGTTGCTACTTGAACTAGGGACAAGAAACTCTAACATATCTTCCTAAAAAATTTAAGTCACATACCGTATTGCTTAGTGTGGCCATACTTAATTTTTATATTTTGTGGTCTGAAGCCAATGCTTCACCTGCTTTAAAGGAGGGACGGGTCGCTACCTGCTCCTGTTATACATTTCTTCTGCTTATGCCATTTCCTTCTTCTTGTAGTGGACTTTTTTGTGTCTTCATAGTTATCGTTGCTCCTCTTTTTAAACTCGTTTGAATCCAACAGCTCAGGCAACGCTTCATTGCTAGGAGGAATCTCTTCAACGAGAACACATGATAGTATTTGTAACGCAGGTAGTACCGTGAAGAGGAGGGAGATTGTTTCTATTCTCAAGTTGTTCAATGCGTAGCCTCCTCATAAGGTCCCGCATATTCCACCCACAGCCACATAGCAAACCATGAAACAGATTGAAGATCTCCAGGAAATGAGGCTCTGAAGCAAACGATCGAGTTTGTGATATCACAAGCCATAATAGCCTTTTAATTTATTAATGTAATTAAGAAACTAAATATGAATAACATAAGATCAATTCGGTTTCTAATTCATTCTCCATCAATTCTTTAGGAAAATGCAAGTTTTTCTTTGTCTCTTGGAAAAAAAAAACCAACAATGTAATTGTAAATTGAGCTTTTTTGGAATGGCATTCATTTGAGTTTTTCGCACCTTTCTTTATCCCCAAGACATAATCAGATGCGTTATATCTTTATTTGAAAATTCCTAAATATTAGGTTTTCCTAATCCTAAGTATTAACTTTTATCTGGAAACGGCATATATCTAGTTTCAATCTATTAATGCTTTAGGTTTTTAGTTACTTAATGAAATGATTGGCGGATACATAAATAGACGTACTGAATTAGAGTTGTTACTTGTTAGTGATAAATACATGCTTTAGCGAAGACTTGATGAAACTGAGCTTCCGATGACGATGCAGAGAGCTAGTTTGACAAGTCGAAGCATAGCTAAGTAAAAGATATTGACATTCTCTTTGCTCTTAACAATTCCGAGTAATGGTCATTTTTTAAAAAAGATTTGGTTTTGTTAGGACCAGGCACATCATGAGTTTCATAAGTGCTCAAGTTTGTTTTGATGTGCATCCACTTGGTCCAACACATCAATTAGTTCTTTATATTATTTTTAGAAAAATCTCCTAAGGGTAGCCAAAACAAAACCTTGCTTTGTAGGCGATTTTTAGGCTTTTTAACGTTTTTCCTTTGTTTGGTTACTAATTCTCATCCTTTTCCTCAAGTCTTGATATTCTTTTGTTTGGCAGTGTCTTTGGCTGGTATAACCAGGCAAGATATTAAAACACAGTCAGTTTTATATCTAGGTTTTAGGATAAAAAGCCTGATATGTTATTACTGTAGCTATAAACATGATGAAATAGATTCTCACAGTGGTCAGAGTTGTTTGTGTGCATTGTTTGTCTAATATCATGCTTTAGGTAACAGCGTCGTGGAAGCGTAAGAAACGGAGTAACTGAAACACGTTCAAGCGAGATCCACTACAAGAAAATTTGAGTATTGTTACAGAATTTTTCGTCACAATAGAAAAGAATTCGTAACAATATAATCATTGTTACGTTTTTGTTACCAATTTTTAATGGTTACAATACGTGTGTCACAAATGTTATAGAGTAACAAAAATGTCACCGTTTCTAGCGACTAAATTTTTTGTAACAAACACGTCACACATAGTTACGTTGTATATTGGTAACAAAACTGTTATAATTTCTTACTTATCAAATTGTCTCAAACTGTCTTAATTTGTGACAGTTTTATTGTGACAACTATGTCACTTGTAGTGACTGATCTATCGTCACAAAATGTCACTAATATTGACGACAATATAGTCGTTTTATCGTCACCAATTCATACTTTATATGTTGTCTCAAACCGTCATTATTCATAACTAATTTAAAGTCTCAATTTTGTAGTATATTGTGACAACTAAAATGTCTCAATTATGTCACAATAGTTCTTTTTTCTTGTAGTGATCACCATGATTTAACCTGCCTTCATTGAGCTTCTTTCTAGAAAAGAGTTTCATGCACAGTCTTCAGGAGAAACCGATGAAGTGAATATGTTTGTCCAGTATTGAGAATTACACCAGCTTGAGGCAGTTTATGGGAAAGAGAAAGATAAAGCTCAGCTATGAGACAATATATACATATATATATATATATATATATTTGCGTTTGATGTTTGTCTTGGAAAATTACATACAAATGCAACAAGATCTTTGGTTGCATTTGGAGGAGCAATGGCTTTTACGTAGCAGTGTGGGTAAATTTAAATTTTGAAACAAAACACAAAGAAGAAGAACAAAGACAGAAGTAGGAAGAGACAAACAACATGGAAATATGGGTGTTTTCGTGATTCATGCTAGACTGAAGACAAGCTGAATCTCATGGGGGAAGGACAAATGATTAGGCATCTAGGAGACTAGGACCCTGTACGTGAAGAGCCATTTGGCCTATATATAAGAGAGAGAAATTCTATAACAAACCCCTAGATTGTTTAATAAGATATATAGGCTCTTGAATCTCATCGGCATATATATATGATGCTAAAAAAGAAAAAATGTTTGCAGAAATTCAACTTTTGCGAGAGAAAGAATATCAATTAATATATTAATATAAACAATTTCAGAACAAGAGCACCTGTACATTTTCAATTCAACTAAGCCAAAAATGCACCAAAAGCAAAAAAAAAAAAGGAGAGAGAGAAGGTAGATGATGTTTACGAGCTTGGCTGCCTACTAGGCCAATTGCCATTGTACCTCTTAGGACTAGGCATAAAACTCGAATCCGAAGAACCGAACCGAATCCGATCCAAAATGTAATGTCGAACCTGAACCGAAATTTGTTAAATATCTGAACGGGTTCAAAATTTTGTTATCTAAAATATCAGAACCGAATCCGATTTGATCCAAAATATTATGGGTATCCAAATATATTGGAATCAGATTTATATACTTAAATATATTAGTTATTGTTAGATTTAATATCCATAAAATATCCAAAATATATAAGATATTTTGAAGGTATCCAAAATACTTGAAAAGAATACAAACAGTAAAAATTAAATATAAAAAAAATCTATTAAATAATGAGACTTCCTACTCATATGATTTTATGATTATTTTTATTTTGTTATTAAAAAAATTAAATGATTGATCATAAAATTTTCGATGTGATATTTTTAACAGTTTTATTAATTTTTACTCGTTTTTAAAATTTTAAAAATAACATATACAGACAAATCTAACTTTTTATTATGTGGTTAATATAATTATTTAATTTATTTTAACTATATAAAATTAAAAGATGATAGATAATACACAAAGTGTTATCAAATATTTATTAGTTAAAGTCATAAATTGTTATATATATATATATATATATATATATATATATATATATATATATATTATCACAAAGTGTGATCAAACCTTTTGTTTTACATATTGATAAGTTTCTAACAATTTAAAATTCTTTTATAACTATATTACTATTGACAGTTTAAGCCAGCATTCAACTTCTATGATGTAATTCATTACCTGCATTAATAAACTTCATGATATAACACTTTCAATAAATTGATGAAATTAATGTTATAACACTTTAAATAAATTGTATGTAAAAATTAAATTTAAATCAAATGTATAGAACACTTTAAATAATTGATGAAATAATAATTTTAATTTTCTTTTGATTATACATATTGTGTGGATTACTTTCTCAATTGTATAATTTGTAAGATATAATATTTAAGAAATCTTATAATCATTTATAAGACTGATGATATTATATATATATATATATATTATGGAGTACACATGACATTATATAAAATTTATATTTGGAATAATTTTATTATAAGAAAGATAAATAAACTGTTTATAAAACTTATACTATCATATATTATATAATTTGTATAATGTTACATTCTATAATCCTTTTCAACAGTTTCAGTTTAGGAATTATCTACTAAAATTTCTATATTTTTTGAATGAAGCTTTTAATCATATATTTGATATCTTTGAGAAAATAGAAACATGTCTTCAAAATTCTGAAGACGTTATATCTTTTCAGAACTTTACAATAATATTATATAAGATAGATAAAACCAAAATTGATAAAGCATATACTTAATATATGCTTTATACATTATATTTTATAATTTTCCTTGTTTTTGCTTATATTTTGCATACATTTTTATATATTTTCTATATATTTTTCTTATTTTTCTATATTTTTCCCAAGTTGTTATATATGTTATTAGTTCTAACTAGAAATTGTAAATGAGTTTTTGCAAATACATCTTCATAGTACACATTCCTTGTATTTAACAAAACCAAAATAGAATACGAACTAAAGATGAAATTAAGCAGGAACAACAATAACGGAATATGAACTAAAATGAAATTAAGCAGGGAAAAAATACCCAAATCTTTAATTCAAAAGAGATCAAAGTTTATATATTATTTTTGGTTCATAGAGATGACCAAGTCCTCGATCGTTTATCTTGAGGCTCTTATTCATAAAACAAATAAACCGAAACAAACTTAACTGCATTCAAACAAGAACATCCATTCTTGAAGTTATTAAAGCAAACTGGAAAACATCAATAAAAGCAATGTAACTCGGGTAGCGAAGTCTTGAATAGATCACCTCTTCAAGAATTGTGCACACAAACTCGAACGTTCTCCGAACTGCGTTGCAACATTTCAGATCTGGCAGATGCAAACATCTTCCGCTGTCGCCCAAATCAAACGGCATGTATAGCTCAACTTTTCCAAATGGCATGAGGATCGAGCAGATATTTCACCAGGTTTAACTCTGCCCCACCAGTGAAATTCTTCACTACAACTGTTGTTAATGTCTCTCTCAGACACTTGTATGATATGTTCTGCATCCAGTATGTCTGTGGATCGATGCCAGCATATGATGAAGCCGTCTGGGAAATATAAAATCATTCTCGCATGCATGGTTTAATAATATGATATATATATATATTATGGAGTACACATGACATTATATAAAATTTATATTTGGAATAATTTTATTATAAGAAAGATAAATAAACTGTTTATAAAACTTATACTATCATATATTATATAATTTGTATAATGTTACATTCTATAATCCTTTTCAACAGTTTCAGTTTAGGAATTATCTACTAAAATTTCTATATTTTTTGAATGAAGCTTTTAATCATATATTTGATATCTTTGAGAAAATAGAAACATGTCTTCAAAATTCTGAAGACGTTATATCTTTTCAGAACTTTACAATAATATTATATAAGATAGATAAAACCAAAATTGATAAAGCATATACTTAATATATGCTTTATACATTATATTTTATAATTTTCCTTGTTTTTGCTTATATTTTGCATACATTTTTATATATTTTCTATATATTTTTCTTATTTTTCTATATTTTTCCCAAGTTGTTATATATGTTATTAGTTCTAACTAGAAATTGTAAATGAGTTTTTGCAAATACATCTTCATAGTACACATTCCTTGTATTTAACAAAACCAAAATAGAATACGAACTAAAGATGAAATTAAGCAGGAACAACAATAACGGAATATGAACTAAAATGAAATTAAGCAGGGAAAAATACCCAAATCTTTAATTCAAAAGAGATCAAAGTTTATATATTATTTTTGGTTCATAGAGATGACCAAGTCCTCGATCGTTTATCTTGAGGCTCTTATTCATAAAACAAATAAACCGAAACAAACTTAACTGCATTCAAACAAGAACATCCATTCTTGAAGTTATTAAAGCAAACTGGAAAACATCAATAAAAGCAATGTAACTCGGGTAGCGAAGTCTTGAATAGATCACCTCTTCAAGAATTGTGCACACAAACTCGAACGTTCTCCGAACTGCGTTGCAACATTTCAGATCTGGCAGATGCAAACATCTTCCGGCTGTCGTCCAAATCAAACGGCATGTATAGCTCAACTTTTTCCAAATGGCATGAGGATCGGAGCAGATATTTCACCAGGTTTAACTCTGCCCCACCAGTGAAATTCTTCACTACAACTGTTGTTAATGTCTCTCTCAGACACTTGTATGATATGTTCTGCATCCAGTATGTCTGTGGATCGATGCCAGCATATGATGAAGCCGTCTGGGAAATATAAAATCATTCTCGCATGCATGGTTTAATAATATGATATATATATGATTCATTTTTGATGGTATATATATAATTTTACATTAAGAAAACTTACCGCAGTGGGGCTGGGAGGAAGCAAATCTAGAGTGAGTGTTTCCAAGTTTGGGCAATTGATGAGGAGAAGCCTGATTCCATTGAACTCTTTGGGATGCAATTTCGTCTTGAGCACTAAATGCTTTGTTCTCATCCGGCGAAGAAGATGGGGAGACACAGCTAATGGAATCCTCTGGCATAAGAAAAAAAATTCACTAGGTCAGTATTTTATTCTAAACATTCAATATATACAATAATTTTAGGGTCTAGCTCTACGTTCACTAAGAAATTACTTTAATTAACACTATGGAAAGAAGTATTGTAATGCAAAATATAGGAATTTCTTGTTTTATAGATTCTAAACCATATTTGAGTTTTAGATTTTCAAAAACACTTTTTAAAAATTCAATTCAGATTTTGGTTTTATTTTTTTTTTCTAAAAACACTTTACTAGCCAATCAAATTTTTAACAAGTAGATTTTCTAAAATTTAGGAAATGTAGTTATTAATTTTTTTATGATAATTTAGGAACAAAAACCAAAATCAACTTATGTGAGATTTTGGTTCAAAGACGATTCTTTTTTGTTTTGTAGGAATTGTTACTTTTTGAAATGACCTAATGTGAAAATGAACCTACAATGAATGACCTAATGTGAAAATGTAATGTAAATCTAAGACATACCTTGAGTAGAAACAGACAGACCGTCAAGGTCGTAGCACATCGACGACCATTATCAAGGAGGTTATTAAGGAGTTGACACAGCATTCCCCCTTCGGTTGCCTCGTTGTAATCATCAGTGTCCAACACCTGAAAATCCAAATCCACTTCGCTTATGACGGCATTCATCCTGTCGAATTCGAAGCACAAAATATCTCCCGAGTACTTGAATATGTCAACTCTTGGGAGGTCTAAGATGCAAGTAAGGAAAAAGTCGCAGTCCTTGATTGCAAGTTCTCTGATCATGTCCCCTGATATCCTTTCAAAATCAAGTCCCCAGCAGTCATGCATAGTTAAACTCTCGAGCCTCTTTAGCAACGGCTGAATATTCTTCAGTTCCATCCACCCGAAAGAGACGCTTTTGAGCTTCTAGGTTTGATAGTCTCGAGGGTCAAAGTCATCGCAGGCGCAAACTTTCAACGACTCGAGAGTCGTCAGATCATAGACGCTTTGTGGGATTTTAACGACCAGCTCTTCACGGTTTACATTATGAAAGGTTCTCCACGCCGGGTTTGAGAAATCAAGAACCAAGCTCTTGACCCTTTTTTGGACCGCGAACGCTATCAGGGACTCGATCACATCCAAGTAAGTCTGTGGATCCGAGATAGAGATCCCAAACGTATCCATGGGTTGATCACCCATTCGAGCGACCCATCGACGCATGTAACCAACAAAAGCAGTCCTAGCCAGAACACGCCTTATGGGATCTGCGAAGACAGAGGGGCTCAAGAAGTCGGATTCCTTGAAGGAAACATTCCTCCTCTCAAGATGGAGAGACCCCCACCGCTTGGAGAGTAGGCTGGTTTGAACACATTGCTTGAAAGACAAGCATGAAATGATGAGGACCAAAAGAACATCTGGTAGATCTGATAGTCTGTCAGGTTGAGCACTCGAATTCATTGTTGTGACTAAGAGAGAGTGGGGATTTTTGGAAGAAGAGAGGTGTTTGTGGCTTTTATCTGATATGTTAGACGCTACAGAAAGGGTTTATATATATACACTCTCAATATATTGTGCTTGATAGGGTTTTCGCATCTAGTCATCTGAGAGGTGTATCCAGGTGTATCCATAACAAAACTTCTATGAGTGGCAAATTTTGAATAGAAACTTATATCACAGAAAAAGATGAATATCATCCAGTTTGAACAAATCTTTGACCTCATGAGACAACAGTTTGCATGGCCAGATAGATTTCCAATTCTAGTTTTTCATAAATGTTTTCTTATTATTTATTTTTTTCATAAATCAATGAAAACTTATTAATGAAATCAACTATGAACCCTTCACCATCTTTAGTTTGTAATGCCTCTTTGGCATTACTCGATACCTAGAATAATTTTGAGGTTTTATCACAATTTTTAATGCAGTCTTCTCTTGTTGCTCACTATGATGAAACCTTTTGTGTTGTACACATTCTTTTCTTTGCCACACGTGTAAGATTGATTGAAAACTAAGATGGAACAAAAAATAATTAAGTAAATTCATGTAAAAATGTGATAGCAAGTGTCCAACAATATTTAAGATTTCTTGTTAATTCTTTCTTTTTTTAACTATAACATTTAAGCTTTCTGATTTATTCATAAAACCGACTCACTTGAATTTTCCGCTTTTGCTTCAGTTGAATAAAAATCTCAAATCTATCTTTCAAGAGTTCTTCACGTTGGCACTACTTGTTAATGGCGATGATTGGTTTGACTTTAATTTAATTCTTATTTTAAAATTGCTAATCTTAAGTTCTTAACCAATCATAATGTAATTTTATTTTAAAAATTAAACCTATAATATTAACTTACCAATCAGTCTTTAAGTAATTTAATGAGTTCTAAATAAAAGATAAAATATCTACAACCTTAGTTACTTTTTTGTTCATGTTTTATTTTCTTTATTGCAAAAGCACATACAGTTACAACAATAAAAATTTATAAACTAAATCCTACATCATAATTTTTACATCAACCTACCAATCATCACCAATATCGATAAATTCATCCTGAAGTTTTTAACTAATAAAAATGAATATTTAGGTTCAAAGAATGGTAAATTATATAGGTCAACTCTTTGAGTCATAGTTTATCTTCATAGCAAATAAATAAGTTTAAAATCAATGGTGAGTTGAATGGAAACAATCTATTATATTATTTTGAAAATAATTTTGATTAAGAACCAATTTAAAAATGAATGATTAGAAATTTTCAAAATTAATTTATTTATTTATAATTATATATGAAAAAGGAAACAGTGATTTATGAAAAAAAAGATTAAGAGTGACAATATATATTTAACAACTATTTGTCGTAATTAAGCTTTGCAGATTTTCACTATTTTTTGGTAAAACGATTTGCAATATTTGCTAATGTTAATAAATCTACCATCTATGCATGAAGCACTTGATGAACTGAACCAAGAAAAAAATTCTGAATCTTAAGATTCAACGAATGATAAATTAATTCATTGAAATTAAAGATTTGTTTAATTATACAATGATGCTGTCGTATTTTTTGAGTAACAAATAACTTTCTTTGCATATAAAGAGTAACTTGGAATGGGAAGTTGAACAGGACCTATCACATACAATTTATTCTCTTTGTTATATTAGTTAGGAATCAGATTTGACTAAGAATCAATAGTAGTGTTAAAAAATCTACATGAGACTCACAAACAATTTTTCTTAGTAGATAAAGAGAAATTAAAGGATTCGACTAATTATATCGCTATCACTCGTATGAACATAGATTTTGCGGATGGTAGTGATTAATGCGTTTCATGACCAACACAAAATATTGTAAACTATTTAAAACCACTCTAACTCTCTCTCAAAACTGATTCTCGTAAATGTTGTCAAGTGGCGATGTTTAAAAATAAATAAATACAATAATTTAATGTTAAAAATTAAAATTTAATAAATAAAAATATTTTTAATAATAAATTTAAAATTTAAAATTATGATATAATAAATAAAAATATAAATAAATTTTGTATTTTAATTTATATTAACTAACAAGAACAGAATTATATCATAAGAACTTTAAATCAAAAATATTCACTGTAACTTTTAGACATATAAATACATATGTTATATATGTTTTTATATATAAAAACCAAAAAAATTGTTCCAAAAAAACTAATATAAATCAAAATAAAAGTTGAAATATTACTTTCATCTAAACAAAATAAAATAAAAAGTAAACAAGATACATTTATTAATTATATCAAATCAATATTTGTTTATTGTACCATAATAATATGATTTGAATATTTTATAATGCATTAATATTAATAATTTATTATTAAATCACTGCATTATTTCATAGTCAACTAGTTATAATTATTCCATAAACATACCACATTATGCTGATATACCAATCATATAAATCACTTAACGATTTTTGAAATCGCATCCATTAATATTTTCAAAATCCCTCCTCCACAGCATTAAAACCAAACATACCCTAAAATCAATAATGAGTTCAATTACCATATATTATATTATTATTATTATTATTTTATTGTGAAAGTAATTTTGAATAAGAACAATTTTAGGTTCGTCGATTACAAGTTATCATTAAAAACTGAATATTTTTTTAAATAATGATATATAAAATTAATTATTTCAACAATTAAATCAAAAATATAATATAAATTCAAAATAAAAATTAATATTTAGATAACATAATGAAGAAATCATATAAAATTATATTAGTTTGATGTTTTATCAAAATAATCATATTAAAATTACATGATGAAAATTTTAAAATAAAACTTTTTTGTTTGATATGATATATATATATATATATATATATATATATCATCAAAAATCCTACATTGACCTTTTATATGGTCTGTTTTTTAATTAAATTAAAAAGAGTAAATAATATTATATATATATATATATATATATTTCTTATTCTAGTTATTTCATGGATGTCTTCTTATTGAAAGTAGAAAAATATTTGCATGATAAAACTAAATTCTTAAGTAAACTATATTTTATACTCGTGCTATGCGTGAGTTTACTTTAATAATTTAGTTTCGTTTTTGTAAATATTTTTAAATTTAAACTAAAATTTATTTATACACATTTTTATTTATGTATATTTAAAAATATTATGTCCTATTTTTATTATTTAATTTTTTAAAAATTTTTACTTTGAATAAAATTTACTTCTCAGCTATTTATTTATTTTTATTATTAAAATATATATATGTTACTATAATTATTGTATTTATATTTTATAAAAATATAAAATTTAATAAGTGCAAAACACTTGAATGGCTAAGCCAACAAACATATTCTCAAATGACCCTGAAGATATTCCAAGAAGTGAAGCGAATCCTGCTCTCATGGACGACGACCCACTTGTGTTCCCAAGGTTCTTTAATATATTGACATAAACAACGCAAATAGTGTTCCTTCAATCCCAGGGGATATAGACGACCAGATAAGATCAAGAACGGCATGCATCTGCGGTTAAGACAAACCATGCTTGAGTTTAAAGTTCTTAAAGGAACATCTAATTAAATCACAAAGAAGGAAAATAACAACGTACTTGAGTTGATTGATGGCATCAGCTAGCAGAGCTGATCTGAAGAGTACCATAGTCTTGTCTGATACTTCCATAAACCACATTTGATCTAGATACTAGGACCCTATCGAGGTGTATCGTTATGAGCATACCTGCGAAGATGTTTTTGTTAATTAAGGAGATACTGAAATGCAATGAACTTTTGATGTGTGGGGAAAAGATTTAGACTTACAAGAGAGACTTGCGTAGAGTGATATTTGTCAAAAAGCGGGTAAAGATAAAGGTTACAAGCATGAGACCTAACCAATCAATCGGTCCAATAACACGCAGGGCCGGCCCAAAGGGTAAGCCACCCAAGCCGCCGATTAGGGCATTCAAATTAATAAGGCATATTTTAGAAAAAAAAATTATTAGTATCCATAATCAAACAAATTTTTATAGAAAAATTTCAAGAATGATTATTTTAACGCACTGATGGGTCTTGCTCTAGTTTCCCTTAAATCCAATTTGAATAATTCTAAAAGTATGCTAACAGATGCAAGTGGGAATACATTGAGGGCATTATTTTTGAATGTAGAACTTTCTTGAATGAATGGTATGCACTCGGACATAGTTGGTGATGATTTGTTTATGGAACTAAATATTCTTTGAGAATCAACATCCAAAAAATTCGAAAGCTTATCAAAATTCTTGACTTTTGAAAAAAAACGGAGGATTTTTATCAAACACACAAAAATTGTATATCGCATATTGTTGACTATTTCGATGTCTGTCACCGTAGATGAAAGAAGTTTTTTGAAGTTGGAACTGATAAAGAATTATTTACAGTCTATCATATCACAAGAAATGTTAAATAGGTGGGCTATTTTATGAATTGTAACGGTTATGATTGACACATTTGACTATAAATCTAATAAATGATTTTGTAGGAAAAAAATGTAAGATTTATATTTCAACTATAAGTGTTTTTAATATCTCTGGGTTTTTTTTTTTTTTGATAACAGACTATGGTTTTTGACTTTTTAATGAAAATTTAATTGTTGTAAAAAAATGAAAATTTAAGTTTTTTATAATGTTTTGCGATGTTTATAAAATTTGTATATGGACATAATTTTAAAATTTTAATTGGGACAGTAAAATTTTAGTCCGGCAACACGAGCTGTACCTAGAAAAGAAGCGTCCAATTGCAAGACCTCGGTTTGGTAATAGAACATGACGGTAGAGAGATTTGGTACAGTGATATGCTCGATGAAAAACCACGCCATTGGTCTGAAAAATGAGGACAAAATTAAATAAGAAAGAAACTTCCAAAAAAAAACGACTAATCAAGAAAGCATGCGTTACCTCAAAAGTCAAAATGATAGGTTGCTTGAAACGAACGGCATAACTGGCGGCTTTCAGTGACTGGAACAACTTTGAGGCTAAAGACTTTGACTGCTTCTTAGGTGTCTCCACTCATTACATTGACAGCTCCTATTATACATTTCGTCTGCTTATGCCATTTCCTTCTTCTTGTAGTGGACTTGTTTGTGTCTTCATAGTTATCGCTGCTCCTCTTTTCAAACTCGTTTGAATCCAACAGCTCAGGCAACGCTTCATTGCTAGCAGTTGCCTAAATTATATAAGTTGTAACGCAGGTAGTACAGTGAAGAGCAGAGGCGTGCTTACCCTTATGAAAATAAGGCAACTGCCTCATACCCCATGTTTTAAAATCAAAATTAGGACCCCACTTAGATAGACAATGCACCATAATTTATAAGACGTTGCATATATACATTTAGATATGAAGTGATTATTTATAATAATATATTTTTTACATTTTAGTTTAAGCTCTCGTTCTGAGATTTTAATTATAAATATATTCACGATATCATGAAGTTTATTATTATATGACATGTTATATTTATGCGCTATAAATAACCTCGAAGTTCATAGGTTCCTTTCTAGTATTAGCATTGGAGAGTCTGTGAGTTTTAATTGAACGGATGCACTTTAAAGTTCCACTACCCCAACTACGTAAGGTGCACAAAGTTGCAAATTTACCAATTCAATTGTTTGTAAATCTACACAAGCATACATTCTCGAAAAGAAATTCAAAAATTTTTCCTTAGGCCCCCTACACGGCTCGCACGGCACTGGTGAAGAGGAGGGAGATTGTTTCTATTCTCAAGTTGTTCAATGCGTAGCCTTCTTATAAGGTACCGCATATTCCACCCACAGCCACATAGCAAACCATGAAACAGATTGAAGATCTCCAGCAAATGAGGCTCTGAAGCAAACGGTCGAGTTTGTGATATCACAAGCCATAATAGCCTTTTAATTTATTCATGTAATTAAGAAACTAAATATGAATAACTTAAGGGGAGTGTATTCAACTAAGAGTTTTAGGTGATTTGTATTAAAATGACAAATTCACTGTTATTCAAACATGAATTTTAAAAAATCATTTAAAATCCACTGTTATTGAACTTGACATTTCATAAAGTACTCTGAAATCCACTGTTATTGAACATAATTTAAGTTATGGAGTTTTAAAGTTTTCAGCTGATTTTAGGGTGTTTGGGTGGAGTTTCTTAGTTTAATAAAATCAAAATTCAAATCTCATGGTTTTAGGTGATATTCTAGAGTGTTTTAACAAAAATCACCTAGATCTCTGCAAATTATTGAAATCATCTAAAACCCCATTAAAAACCAAATCACCTCAAATATTAGATTGAATACACCCCCCTAAGTTCAATTCGGTTTCTAATTCATTCTCCATCAATTCTTTAGAAAAATGCAAGTTTTTCTTTGTATTTTGGAAAAAAACTAACAATGTAATTGTAAATTGAGCTTTTTGAGAATGGCATTCATTTGAGTTTTTTGCACCTTTCTTTGCCCCCAAGAAATAATACAGATGCGTTAGGGCATGCGCATCAATGAACCTTGGGGGGTCATAACTTTAATTTTTATTATTTTTTTTCGTTTGATTTCTTTTTAAAAAAAAAAAAAAAAAAAAAAAAAAAAAAAAAAAAAAAAAAAAAAAAAAAAAAAAAAAAAAAAAAAAAAAAAAAAAAAAAAAAAAAAAAAAAAAAAAAAAAAAAAAAAAAAAAAAAAAAAAAAAAAAAAAAAAAAAAAAAAAAAAAAAAAAAAAAAAAAAAAAAAAAAAAAAAAAAAAAAAAAAAAAAAAAAAAAAAAAAAAAAAAAAAAAAAAAAAAAAAAAAAAAAAAAAAAAAAAAAAAAAAAAAAAAAAAAAAAAAAAAAAAAAAAAAAAAAAAAAAAAAAAAAAAAAAAAAAAAAAAAAAAAAAAAAAAAAAAAAAAAAAAAAAAAAAAAAAAAAAAAAAAAAAAAAAAAAAAAAAAAAAAAAAAAAAAAAAAAAAAAAAAAAAAAAAAAAAAAAAAAAAAAAAAAAAAAAAAAAAAAAAAAAAAAAAAAAAAAAAAAAAAAAAAAAAAAAAAAAAAAAAAAAAAAAAAAAAAAAAAAAAAAAAAAAAAAAAAAAAAAAAAAAAAAAAAAAAAAAAAAAAAAAAAAAAAAAAAAAAAAAAAAAAAAAAAAAAAAAAAAAAAAAAAAAAAAAAAAAAAAAAAAAAAAAAAAAAAAAAAAAAAAAAAAAAAAAAAAAAAAAAAAAAAAAAAAAAAAAAAAAAAAAAAAAAAAAAAAAAAAAAAAAAAAAAAAAAAAAAAAAAAAAAAAAAAAAAAAAAAAAAAAAAAAAAAAAAAAAAAAAAAAAAAAAAAAAAAAAAAAAAAAAAAAAAAAAAAAAAAAAAAAAAAAAAAAAAAAAAAAAAAAAAAAAAAAAAAAAAATGCAAGTTTTTCTTTGTATTTTGGAAAAAAACTAACAATGTAATTGTAAATTGAGCTTTTTGAGAATGGCATTCATTTGAGTTTTTTGCACCTTTCTTTGCCCCCAAGAAATAATACAGATGCGTTAGGGCATGCGCATCAATGAACCTTGGGGGGTCATAACTTTAATTTTTTTTTATTATTTTTTTTTCGTTTGATTTCTTTTTAAAAAAAAAAAAAAAAAATAGGCGGATCAAGGACCCACACGCATGGAGCCCATGAACAGTGATGAACCGAAGTTCATCCTGAGCGCCATGACGAAGTTCATGGGAATGGATTATTATAATTTTTTTTTGGGGGGGGAGGGGTATATGAGAGTTTCCCCCAGTGAACCTCCAATGCTCTCGCTCTTATATCTTTATTTGAAAATTCCTAAATATTAGGTTTTCCTAATCCTAAGTATTAACTTTTATCTGGAAACGCCATATATCTAGTTTCAATCTATTTATGCTTGAGGTTTTTAGTTACTTAATGAAATGATTGGCGGATACATAAATAGACGTACTGAATTAGAGTTGTTACTTGTTAGTGATAAATACATGCTTTAGCGAAGACTTGATGAAACTGAGCTTCCGATGACGATGCAGAGAGCTAGTTTGACAAGTCGAAGCATAGCTAAGTAAAAGACATTGACATTCTCTTTGCTCTTAACAATTCCGAGTAATGGTCATTTTTTAAAAAAAGATTTGGTTTTGTTAGGACCAGGCACATCATGAGTTCCATTAGTGCTCAAGTTTGTTTTGATGTGCATCCACTTGGTCCAACACATCAATTAGTTCTTTATATTATTTTTAGAAAAATCTCCTAAAAGCCAAAACAAAATTCTTGCTTTGTAGGCGATTTTTAGGCTTTTTAACGTTTTTCCTTTGTTTGGTTACTAATTCTCATCCTTTTCCTCAAGTCTTGATATTCTTTTGTTTGGCAGTGTCTTTGGCTGGTATAACCAGGCAAGATATTAAAACACAGTCAGTTTTATATCTAGGTTTTAGGACAAAAAGCCTGATATGTTATTACTGTAGCTATAAACATGATGAAATAGATTCTCACAGTGGTCAGAGTTGTTTGTGTGCATTGTTTGTCTAATATCATGCTTTAGGTAACAGCGTCGTGGAAGCGTAAGAAACTGAGTAATTGAAACACGTTCAAGCGAGATCACCATGATTTAACCTGCCTTCATTGAGCTTCTTTCTAGAAAAGAGTTTCATGCACAGTCTTCAGGAGAAAGCGATGAAGTGAATATGTTTGGCCAGTATTGAGAATTACACCAGCTTGAGGCAGTTTATGGGAAAGAGAAAGATAAAGCTCAGCTATGAGACAATATATACATATATATATATATATGCGTTTGATGTTTGTCTTGGAAAATTACATACAAATGCAACAAGATCTTTGGTTGCATTTGGAGGAGCAATGGCTTTTACGTAGCAGTGTGGGTAAATTTAAATTTTGAAACAAAACACAAAGAAGAAGAGCAAAGACAGAAGTAGGAAGATACAAACAACACGGAAATATGGGTGTTTTCGTGATTCATGCTAGACTGAAGACAAGCTGAATCTCATGGGGGAAGGACAAATGATTAGGCATCTAGGAGACTAGGACCCTGTACGTGAAGAGCCATTTGGCCTATATATGAGAGAGAGAAATTCTATAACAAACCCCTAGATTGTTTAATAAGATATATAGGCTCTTAAATCCCAACGGCATATAAATATATATATATATGATGCCAAAAAATAAAAAAATGTTTGCAGAAATTCAACTTTTGCGAGAGAAAGAATATCAATTAATATACTAATATAAACAATTTCAGAACAAGAGCACCTGTACATTTTCAATTCAACTAAGCCAAAAATGCACCAAAAGCAAAAAAAAAAGAAGGAGAGAGAGAAGGTAGATGATGTTTACGAGCTTGGCTGCCTACTAGGCCAATTGCCATTGTACCTGGGCTAGGCATAAAACCCGAATCTGGAGAACCGAACCGAATCTGATCCAAAAAATAATGCCGAACCTGAACCAAAATTTGTTAAATATCTGAATGGTTTCAAAATTTTGGTATCTAAAATATCAAAACCGAACCCAATTTGATCCAAAATATTATGGGTATCCAAATATATCGGAATCAGATTTATATATTTAAATATAGTATTTATTGTTACATTTAATATCCATAAAATATCCAAAATATATAAGATATTTTGAAGGTATCCAAAATACCTGAAAAGAGTACAAACAGTAAAAAGTAAAAATCTGAATTTCTATTAAATAATGAGACTTCCTACTCGTATGATTTTATGATTATTTATATTTTGTTATTAAAAAATAAATAAATGATTGATCATAAAATTTTCAGTGTGAGATTTTTAACTGTTTTCTTAATTTATACTTGTTTTTAAAATTTAAATATAACATATACAGACAAATATAACTTTTTATTATGTGGTTAATGTAATTATTTAAATTTTTTAACTATATAAAATTAAAAGATGATAGATAATACACAAAGTGTTATCAAATCTATATTATTCAAAGTCATAAATTGTTATATATATATATATATATATATATATATATATATTATCACAAAGTCATAAAGTGTTATCAAATCTATATTATTCAAAGTCATAAATTGTTATATATATATATATATATATATATATATTATCACAAAGTGTGATCAAACCTTTTTGTTTTACATATTGATAAGTTTCTAACAATTTAAAATTCTTTTATCACTATATTACTATTTACAGTTTAAGCCAGTATTCAAATTCTATGATGTAATTCATTACCTGCTTTAAGAAAATTCATGATATAACACTTTAAATAAATGGATGAAATTAATGTTATAAAACTTTTAAAAAATTGTAACTAAAAACTAAATTTAAATTAAATGTATAGAACACTTTAAATAATTGATGAAATAATAATTTTAATTTTCTTTTGAATATACATATTGTGTGGATTACTTTCCAAATTGTAAGAGAAATTGTTAGAAATACCACAAGTTAAGTACCATTTCTCAAAAATACCACCAATCAGAAAAAAATATTAACATTTGGGTTTAGACTTTACCGCTTTAGTGATTATTGTTTTGGGTTTAGGATTAAGGAGTTGGGGTTGGGTTTATGAATGTTCTATAAATATTTTAAAAAATTAGTCTAGTGTTATTTTATCACAAATTTAAGGTATTTGTGAAAATAGTCATTCATTAATGGTAAAATTGAAAAGTAGTATCAAACTTGTGGTAGAATTGAAAAATTTCCATTGTATAATTTGTAAGATATAATATTTGAGGAAATCTTATAATCATTTATAAGACAGATGAGATAATATACACATATATATATATATATATATATATATATTATGGAGTACACATGACATTATATAAAATTTATATTTGGAATCATTTTATTATAAGAAAGATAAATAAACTGTTTATAAAACATATACTTAATATTTGCTATATACATTATATTTTATAATTTTCCTTGTTTTTTCTTATATTTTGCATACATTTTATATATTTTTTATATATTTTTCTTACTTTTTGTATATTTTTCCCAAGTTGTTATATATGTTATTAGTTTTAACTAGAAATTTTAAATGAGTTTTTGCAAATACATATTCATAGTACACATTCTTTGTATTTAACAAAACCAAAATAGAATACGAACTAAAGATGAAATTAAGCAGGAACAACAATAACGGAATATGAACTAAAATGAAATTAAGCAGGGAAAAAATACCCAAATCTTTAATTCAAAAGAGATCAAAGTTTATATATTATTTTTGGTTCATAGAGATGACCAAGTCCTCGATCGTTTATCTTGAGGCTCTTATTCATAAAACAAATAAACCGAAACAAACTTAACTGCATTCAAACAAGAACATCCATTCTTGAAGTTATTCTACGTGTATCTCTCATTTTAATTTTTATGATGATTTATTACATAGGTAAACTTAATAAATTAAAATATTATATCTAACTTTTACTATCAAATTTTTTATTTGTTTTTAATTTTTGTTTCCTTTCATTATTATTTTTAAATAACATATATGAATAACATATATGATGAAAATAAAATATTAATTGAATGAACAATGATAAATTTTATAGACAAAATATATATTATACATAATATGATTTCAAATAAAATGTTTCCAAAAACTAATGTTGATATTAAAATTATATCTTTCCTTTAAAAATAATCTTAAATAATTCTATATATATATATGTATTGTTTAAATTTTTTTATTGATATACCGAAGTACAAATAGAGTTAAAGAATCGTATACAACACAAGAAACTACAATATATTACATAAACAGAAATAAGAGACATATTATATATATTTATATTAATAAAAATATTTCTTTATATACTTAGTTATTTTCTTACATGAATGTACACAAACTTATTAAACTATATTTACAAATCTAATAAAACAATCAACTAGATGCAAATAATTAAATGAATAAAAGATTTAATCTGTTAAAAATAAAAAAAGGTTATGGTTGAATTTTGAAAATTATACAGTCTAATATACCTAAATAATTATCAACCCAATTAAATATTATATATCCAAAATCACATGTATAATTAAAATAACATATTATTATTTATAAATAATCATACATACAAATTACATAATAATTAAAAAAATATTAACTAATTTTAATAATATATTTTTTTGTTAATATTTATACCCGTGCATGAGCACGGAAAAATCACCTAGTATGCTATATACGTTATATTTTATAATTTTCCTTGTTTTTGCTTATATTTTGCATACATTTTATATATTTTTCTTACTTTTTGTATATTTTTCCCAAGTTGTTATATATGTTATTAGTTCTAACTAGAAATTGTAAATGAGTTTTTGCAAATACATATTCATAGTACACATTCCTTGTATTTAACAAAACCAAAATAGAATATGAACTAAAGATGAAATTAAGCAGGAACAACAATAACGGAATATGAACTAAAATGAAATTAAGCAGGAAAAAAATAACCAAATATTTAATTCAAAAGAGATCAAAGTTTATATATTATTTTTGGTTCATAGAGATGACCAAGTCCTCGATCGTTTATCATGAGGCTCTTATTCATAAAACAAATAAACCGAAACAAACTTAACTGCATTCAAACAAGAACATCCATTCTTGAAGTTATTAAAGCAAACTGGAAAACATCAATAAAAGCAATGTAACTCGGGTAGCGAAGTCTTGAATAGATCACCTCTTCAAGGAATTGTGCACACAAACTCGAACGTTCTCCGAACTGCGTTGCAACATTTCAGATCTAGCAGATGCAAACATCTTCCGACTGTCGTCCAAATCAAACGGCATGTATAGCTCAACTTTTTCCAAACGGCATGAGGATCGGAGCAGATATTTCACCAGGTTTAACTCTGCCCCACCAGTGAAATTCTTCACTACAACTGTTGTTAATGTCTCTCTCAGACACTTGTATGATATGTTCTGCATCCAGTATGTCTGTGGATCGATGCCAGCATATGATGAAGCCGTCTGGGAAATATAAAATCATTCTCGCATGCATGGTTTAATAATATGATATATATATAATTCATTTTTGATGGTATATATATAATTTTACATTAAGAAAACTTACCGCAGTGGGGCTGGGAGGAAGCAAATCTAGAGTGAGTGTTTCCAAGTTTGGGCAATTGATGAGGAGAAGCCTGATTCCATTGAACTCTTTGGGATGCAATTTCGTCTTGAGCACTAACTGCTTTGTTCTCATCCGGCGAAGAAGATGGGGAGACACAGCTAATGGAATCCTCTGACATAAGAAAAAAAATTCACTAGGTCAGTATTTTATTCTAAACATTCAATATATACAATAATTTTAGGGTCTAGCTCTACGTTCACTAAGAAATTACTTTAATTAACACTATGGAAAGAAGTATTGTAATGCAAAATATAGGAATTTCTTGTTTTATAGATTCTAAACCATATTTGAGTTTTCGATTTTCAAAAACACTTTTTAAAAATTCAATTCAGATTTTGGTTTTATTTTATTTTTTCTAAAAACACTTTACTAGCCAATCAAATTTTTAACAAGTAGATTTTCTAAAATTTAGGAAAAGTAGTTATTAATTTTTTATGATAATTTAGGAACAAAAACCAAAATCAACTTATGTGAGATTTAGGTTCAAAGACGATTCTTTTTTGTTTTGTAGGAATTGTTACTTTTTGAAATGACCTAATGTGAAAATGAACCTACACTGAATGACCTAATGTGAAAATATAATGAAAATCTAAGACATACCTTGAGTAGAAACGGACAGACCGTCAAGGTCGTAGCACATCGACGACCATTATCAAGGAGGTTATTAAGGAGTTGACACAGCATTCCCCCTTCGGTTGCCTCGTTGTAATCATCAGTGTCCAACACCTGAAAATCCAAATCCACTTCGCTTATGACGGCATTCATCCTGTCGAATTCGAAGCACAAAATATCTCCCGAGTACTTGAATATGTCAACTCTTGGGAGGTCTAAGATGCAAGTAAGGAAAAAGTCGCAGTCCTTGATTGCAAGTTCTCTGATCATGTCCCCTGATATCCTTTCAAAATCAAGTCCCCAGCAGTCATGCATAGTTAAACTCTCGAGCCTCTTTAGCAACGGCTGAATATTCTTCAGTTCCATCCACCCGAAAGAGACACTTTTGAGCTTCTCTAGGTTTGATAGTCTCGAGGGGTCAAAGTCATCGCAGGCGCAAACTTTCAACGACTCGAGAGTCGTCAGATCATAGACGCTTTGTGGGATTTTAACGACCAGCTCTTCACGGTTTACATTATGAAAGGTTCTCCACGCCGGGTTTGAGAAATCAAGAACCAAGCTCTTGACCCTTTTTTGGACCGCGAACGCTATCAGGGACTCGATCACATCCAAGTAAGTCTGTGGATCCGAGATAGAGATCCCAAACGTATCCATGGGTTGATCACCCATTCGAGCGACCCATCGACGCATGTAACCAACAAAAGCAGTCCTAGCCAGAACACGCCTTATGGGATCTGCGAAGACAGAGGGGCTCAAGAAGTCGGATTCCTTGAAGGAAACATTCCTCCTCTCAAGATGGAGAGACCCCACCGCTTGGAGAGTAGGCTGGTTTGAACACATTGCTTGAAAGACAAGCATGAAATGATGAGGACCAAAAGAACATCTGGTAGATCTGATAGTCTGTCAGGTTGAGCACTCGAATCCATTGTTGTGACTAAGAGAGAGTGGGGATTTTTGGAAGAAGAGAGGTGTTTGTGGCTTTTATCTGATATGTTAGACGCTACAGAGAGGGTTTATATATATACACTCTCAATATATTGTGCTTGATAGGGTTTTCGCATCTAGTCATCTGAGAGGTGTATCCAGGTGTATCCATAACAAAACTTCTATGAGTGGCAAATTTTGAATAGAAACTTATATCACAGAAAAAGATGAATATCATCCAGTTTGAACAAATCTTTGACCTCATGAGACAACAGTTTGCATGGCCAGATAGATTTCCAATTCTAGTTTTTCATAAATGTTTTCTTATTATTTATTTTTTTCATAAATCAATGAAAACTTATTAATGAAATCAACTATGAACCCTTCACCATCTTTAGTTTGTAATGCCTCTTTGGCATTACTCGATACCTAGAATAATTTTGAGGTTTTATCACAATTTTTAATGCAGTCTTCTCTTGTTGCTCACTATGATGAAACCTTTTGTGTTGTACACATTCTTTTCTTTGCCACACGTGTAAGATTGATTGAAAACTAAGATGGAACAAAAAATAATTAAGTAAATTCATGTAAAAATGTGATAGCAAGTGTCCAATAATATTTAAGATTTCTTGTTAATTCTTTCTTTTTTTAACTATAACATTTAAGCTTTCTGATTTATTCATAAAACCGACTCACTGGAATTTTCCGCTTTTGCTTTAGTTGAATAAAAATCTCAAATCTATTTTTCAAGAGTTCTTCACGTTGGCACTACTTGTTAATGGCGATGATTGGTTTGACTTTAATTTAATTCTTTAGATTTGTTTATTTTAAAATTACTAATCTTAAGTTCTTAACCAATCATAATGTAATTTTATTTTAAAAATTAAACCTATAATATTAACTTACCAATCAGTCTTTAAATAATTTAATGAGTTCTAAATAAAAGATAAAATATCTACAACCTTAGTTACTTTTTTGTTCATGTTTTATTTTCTTTATTGCAAAAGCACATACAGTTACAACAATAAAAATTTATAAACTAAATCCTACATCATAATTTTTACATCAACCTACCAATCATCACCAATATCGATAAATTCATCCTGAAGTTTTTAACTAATAAAAATGAATATTTAGGTTCAAAGAATGGTAAATTATATAGGTCAACTCTTTGAGTCATAGTTTATCTTCATAGCAAATAAATAAGTTTAAAATCAATGGTGAGTTGAATGGAAACAATCTATTATATTATTTTGAAAATAATTTTGATTAAGAACCAATTTAAAAATGAATGATTAGAAATTTTCAAAATTAATTTATTTATTTATAATTATATATGAAAAAGGAAACAGTGATTTATGAAAAAAAAAAGATTAAGAGTGACAATATATAATTTAACAACTATTTGTCGTAATTAAGCTTTGCAGATTTTCACTATTTTTTGGTAAAACGATTTGCATTATTTGCTAATGTTAATAAATCTACCATCTATGCATGAAGCACTTGATGAACTGAAACAAGAAAAAAATTCTGAATCTTAAGATTCAACGAATGATAAATTAATTCATTGAAATTAAAGATTTGTTTAATTATACAATGATGCTGTCGTATTTTTTGAGTAACAAATAACTTTCTTTGCATATAAAGAGTAACTTGGAATGGGAAGTTGAACAGGACCTATCACATACAATTTATTATCTTTGTTATATTTGTTAGGAATTAGATTTGACTAAGAATCAATAGTAGTATTAAAAAATCTACATGAGACTCACAAACAATTTTTCTTAGTAGATAAAGAGAAATTAAAGGATTCGACTAATTATATCGCTATCACTCGTATGAACATATATTTTGCGGATGGTAGTGATTAATGTGTTTCATAACCAACAAAAAATATTGTAAACTATTTAAAACCACTCTAACTCTCTCAAAACTGATTCTCGTTAATGTTGTCAACTGGCGATGGTTAAAAATAAATAAATACAATAATTTAATGTTCAAAAATAAAAATTTAATAGATAAAAATATTTTTAATAATAAATTTAAATTTTAAAATTATTATATAATAAATAAAAATTTAAATAAATTTTGTATTTCAATTTATATTAACTAACAAGAATATAATTATATCATAAGAACTTTAAATCAAAAATACTCACTGTAACTTTTAGACATATAAATACATATAAATTGTTCCAAAAAAACTAATATAAATCAAAATAAAAGTTGAAATATAACTTTCAATTAAACAAAATAAAAGAAAAAGTAAACAAGATACGTTTATTAATTTTATCAAATCAATATTTGTTTATTGTACCATAATAATATGATTTTAATACTTTTATAATGCATTAATATTAATAATTTATTATTAAATCACTGCCTTATTTCATAGTTAGCTAGTTATAAGTATTCTATAAACATACCACATTATGCTGGTATACCAATTATATAAATCACTTAACGATTTTTAAAATTGCATCCATTAATATTTTCAAACTCCCTCGTCCAATGCATTAAAACCAAACATACCCTAAAATCAATAATGAGTTCAATTACCATATATATATATATTATTTTATTTTTTTGGAAAGTAATTTTTAATTAGAACAATTTTAGGTTCGTCGATTACAAGTTACATTAATATTTTAGATTAACAAAATTAAGAAATCATATAAAATTATATTATTTTGATGCTTTATCAAAATAATCATATTAAAATTACGTGATGAAAATTTTAAAATAAAACTTTTTGTTTGATAATAGGTTGTCGTGATGACAAATATATATATATATATATATATATATATATATATATATTATGCTTTATCAAGGTAATCATATTAGAATTACTTGATAAGATTTTTAGAATATAATATAATTATTTTCCTTAAAACAAATTTTATTATTTTGTAATTTTATAAAATTCTTTAAAATGAGTATATTGATAGTTTCTTTTAAACAACTAATTTTTATATATATTACCAAAAATCCTACATTGACCTTTTATATGGTCTGTTTTTTAATAAATTAAAAAGAGTAAATAATATTTTATAAATATATTTCTTCTAGTTATTTCATAGTCTCATAGATGTCTCCTTATTGAAACTAGAAAATATTTGCATGATAAAAACTAATTTCTTAAGTAAACTAGATTTTATACTCGCGCTATGCGTGAGTTTACTTTAATAATTTAGTTTCGTTTTTGTAAATATTTTTAAATTTAAACTAAAATTGATTTATAAATTTTTTATTTATGTATATTTTAAAATATTATGTCCTATTTTTATTATTTAAATTTGTTTTTATAATTTTTACTTTGAAGAAAATTTACTTCTCAGCTATTTATTTATTTTATTATTAATATATATATATATATATATTACTATAATTATTGTATTTATATTTTATAAAAATATTAAATTTTAATAAGTGCAAAACATTTGAATGGCTAAGCCCACAAACATATTCTCAAATGACCCTGAAGAGATTCCAAGAAGTGAAGCGAATCCTGCTCCCATGGACGACGACCCAATTGTGTTCCCAAGGTTCTTTAATGTATTGACATAAACAACGCAAATAGTGTTCCTTCTATAGAGATAAGGACTACCTTAGAGATAAAGATAACTATTTATGTTGTAATTATCGTTAGTACTAATCCCATGAAGAATAGGATCTCCTTCTTGTATATAAACACCATCACGAAATGAATATATACCGACAGTTACATTGTATTTTATGGTATCAGAGCCTAAAACGATCCTTGATCTCTCTTTCTCTGCTTCATAATTACATCCTACTACTACTATAATTTTTCGTGTTGATCAATCTTCATGGCGCCAACCACGAGTTCTTCTACTTCTTCTACAATGGAGAGCTCTGTTTCGACTCTCATTAAACCCTACATCCTTCTGACAATCCTGGTGCTTTAATCGCATCAGTACTTCACCGAGGAGATAACTACTCTGAGTGGGCTGCGGAAATTTGGAACTCTCTCCAAGCCAAGCAAAAGATCAGCCTCATCGATGGTACAATTGCTAAGCCAACCACTAATCCTGAGCTTGCCCACTGGACCTCTACCAACTCCATGATAGTTGGCTGGATTCAAACGTGGATCGATCCCAAAGTTCGCTCAACCGTGACTCACATCGCAGATGCTTCAAACTATGGGAGTCTCTCAAGCAACGTTTCTCCGTCAACAATGCAGTCCGCAAGAATCTCCTCGAGGATGAAATAACTAATTGCAAACAGAATGGCCAATCTGTCCATGAATACTACGGTCGTCTTTCCAAACTTTGGGAAGAAATTCAAACTTTCAAGCCTTCTATATCTTGTACTTGTAATGCGGCTTTCGAATTAGTCATGATCAACCAATGCGTCTCTTTATGACAGTAAATCAGCCATATACATTGCTGCCAACTCTGTCATTCATGAACGCACCAAACATGTCGAGTCTGATTGTCATTTCCTTCGTGACGCAGTCTTAGAGAAGCTCATCACGACAGAGCACATTAAAACTAAAGAACAACCAGCCGACATTCTTACTAAGGCTCTACCTTCTACCACATTTGGTTATCTTCTTTCCAAGTTGGAGATTCATGATCTTTCACCACCAACTTGAGGTAGGGTATAGAGATATAACTATTTATGTTGTAATTATCCTTAGTACTGATCTCCTGAGGAATAGGATCTCCTTCTTGTATATAAATACCATCACGTACATGAATATATACGACAGTTTACATTCTATTTTACATTCAATCCCAGGAGGATATAGACGACCAGATAAGATCAAGAACGGCATGCATCTGCGGTTAAGACAAAGCATGCTTGAGTTTAAAGTTCTTAAAGGAACATTTCATAAAATCACAAAGAAGGAAAATAACAACGTACTTGAGTTGATTGATGGCATCAGCTTGCAGAGCTGATCTGAAGAGTACCATAGTCTTGTCTGATACTTCCATAAACCACATTTAATCTAGATACTGGGACCCTATCGAGGTGTATCGTTATGAGCAAACCTGCGAAGATGTTTTTGTTGATTAAGGAGATAATGGAATGCAACGAACTCTTGATGTGTGGGGAAAAGATTTTAGACTTACAAGAGAGACTTGCGTAGAGTCATATTTGTCAAATAGCGGGTGTAGATAAAGGTTCCAAGCATGAGACCTAACCAATCAATCGGTCCAATAACACGAGCTGTACCTAGAAAAGAAGCGTCCAATTGCAAGACCTCGGTTTGGTAATAGAACATGACGGTAGAGAGATTTGGTACAGTGATATGCTCGATGAAAAACCACGCCATTGGTCTGAAAAATGAGGACAAAATTAAATAAGAAAGAAACTTCCAAAAACGACAAATCAAGAAAGCATGCATTACCTCAAAAGTCAAAATGATAGGTTGCTTGAAACGAACGGCATAACTGGCGGCTTTCAGTGACTGGAACAACTTTGAGGCTAAAGACTTTGACTGCTTATTAGGTGCCTCCACTCATTACATTGACAGCTCCTGTTATACATTTCTTCTGCTTATGCCATTTCCTTCTTCTTGTAGTGGACTTGTTTGTGTCTTCATAGTTATTGTTGCTCCTCTTTTCAAACTCGTTTGAATCCAACAGCTCAGGCAACGCTTCATTGCTAGGAGGAATCTCTTCAACGAGAACACATGATAGTATTTGTAACGCAGGTAGTACCGTGAAGAGGAGGGAGATTGTTTCTATTCTCAAGTTGTTCAATGCGTAGCCTCCTCATAAGGTACCGCATATTCCACCCACAGCCAGATAGCAAACCATGAAACAGATTGAAGATCTCCAGGAAATGAGGCTCTGAAGCAAACGATCGAGTTTGTGATATCACAAGCCATAATAGCCTTTAATTTATTCATGTAATTATGAAACTAAATATGAATAACATATGTTCAATTCGGTTTCTAATTCATTCTCCATCAATTCTTTAGGAAAATGCAAGTTTTTCTTTGTCTCTTGGAAAAAAACCAACAATGTAATTGTAAATTGAGCTTTTGGAATGGCATTCATTTGAGTTTTCGCACCTTTCTTTACCCCCAAGACATAATACAGATGCGTTATATCTTTATTTGAAAATTCCTAAATATTAGGTTTTCCTAATCCTAAGTATTAACTTTTATCTGGAAACGACATATATCTAGTTTCAATCTATTTATGCTTTAGGTTTTTAGTTACTTAATGAAATGATTGGCGGATACATAAATAGACGTACTGAATTAGAGTTGTTACTTGTTAGTGATAAAATACATTCTTTAGCGAAGACTTGATGAAACTGAGCTTCGGATGACGATGCAGAGAGCTAGTTTGACAAGTCGAAGCATAGCTAAGGAAAAGATATTGACATTCTCTTTGCTTTTAACAATTCCGAGTAGTGGTCATTCTTTTAAAAAGATTTGGTTTTGTTAGGACCAGGCACATCATGAGTTTCATAAGTGCTCAAGTTTGTTTTGATGTGCATCCACTTGGTCCAACACATCAATTAGTTCTTTATATTATTTTTAGAAAAATCTCCTAAGGGTAGCCAAAACAAAACCTTGCTTTGTAGGCGATTTTTAGGCTTTTTAACGTTTTTCCTTTGTTTGGTTACTAATTCTCATCCTTTTCCTCAAGTCTTGATATTCTTTTGTTTGGCAGTGTCTTTGGCTGGTATAACCAGGCAAGATATTAAAACACAGTCAGTTTTATATCTAGGTTTTAGGATAAAAGCCTGATATGTTATAACTGTAGCTATAAACATGATGAAATAGATTCTCACAGTGGTCAGAGTTGTTTGTGTGCATTGTTTGTCTAATATCATGCTTTAGGTAACAGCGTCGTGGAAGCGTAAGAAACTGAGTAATTGAAACACGTTCAAGCGAGATCACCATGATTTAACCTGCCTTCATTGAGCTTCTTTCTAGAAAAGAGTTTCATGCACAGTCTTCAGGAGAAAGCGATGAAGTGAATATGTTTGGCCAGTATTGAGAATTACACCAGCTTGAGGCAGTTTATGGGAAAGAGAAAGATAAAGCTCAGCTATGAGCCAATATATACATATACATGTATATATATATATATGCGTTTGATGTTTGTCTTGGAAAATTACATACAAATGCAACAAGATCTTTGGTTGCATTTGGAGGAGCAATGGCTTTTACGTAGCAGTGTGGGTAAATTTATATTTTGAAACAAAACACAAAGAAGAAGAGCAAAGACAGAAGTAGGAAGAGACAAACAACATGGAAATATAGGTGTTTTCGTGATTCATGCTAGACTGAAGACAAGCTGAATCTCATGGGGGAAGGACAAATTATTAGGCATCTAGGAGACTAGGACCCTGTACGTGAAGAGCCATTTGGCCTATATATGAGAGAGAGAAATTCTATAACAAACCCCTAGATTGTTTAATAAGATATATAGGCTCTTGAATCTCATCCGCATATAATATATATATATGATGCAAAAAAAGAAAAAATGTTTGCAGAAATTCAACTTTTGCGAGAGAAAGAATATCAATTAATATATTAATATAAACAATTTCAGAACAAGAGCACCTGCACATTTTCAATTCAACTAAGCCAGAAAATGCACCAAAAGCAACAAAAAAAAAAAGGAGAGAGAGAAGGTAGATGATGTTTACGAGCTTGGCTGCCTACTAGGCCAATTGCCATTATACCTCTTAGGACTAGGCATAAAACCTGAATCCGAAGAACCAAACCGAATCCGATCCAAAATGTAATGTCGAACCTGAACCGAAATTTGTTAAATATCTGAACGGTTCAAAATTTTGGTATCTAAAAAATCAGAACCGAACCCGATTTGATCCAAAATATTATGGGTATCCAAATATATTGGAATCAGATTTATATACTTAAATATATTAGTTATTGTTAGATTTAATATCCATAAAATATCCAAAATATATAAGATATTTTGAAGGTATCCAAAATACTTGAAAAGAATACAACCAGTAAAAAGTAAATATAAAAAAAATCTATTAAATAGTGAGACTTCCTACTCATATGATTTTATGATTATTTTTATTTTGTTATTAAAAAAATTAAATGATTGATCATAAAATTTTCGATGTGAGATTTTTAACAGTTTTATTAATTTTTACTCGTTTTTAAAATTTTAAAAATAACATATACAGACAAATCTAACTTTTTATTATGTGGTTAATATAATTATTTAATTTATTTTAACTATATAAAATTAGAAGATGATAGATAATACACAAAGTGTTATCAAATATTTATTAGTTAAAGTCATAAATTGTATATATATATATATATATATTATCACAAAGTGTGATTAAAACTTTTGTTTTACATATTGATAAGTTTCTAACAATTTAAAATTCTTTTATAACTATATTACTATTTACAGTTTAAGCCAGCATTCAACTTCTATGATGTAATTCATTACCTGCATTAATAAACTTCATGATATAACACTTTAAATAATTGATGAAATTAATGTTATAACACTTTAAATAAATTGTAAGTAAAAATTAAATTTAAATCAAATGTATAAAACACTTTAAATAATTGATGAAATAATAATTTTAATTTTCTTTTGATTATACATATTGTGTGGATTACTTTCTCAATTGTATAATTTGTAAGATATAATATTTAAGGAAATCTTATAATCATTTATAAGACTGATGAGATTATATATATATATATATATATATATATATATATATTATGGAGTACACATGAAATTATATAAAATTTATATTTGGAATAATTTTGTTATAAGAAAGATAAATAAACTGTTTATAAAACATATACTATCATATATTATATAATTTGTGTAATGTTACATTCTATAATCCTTTTCAACAGTTTCAGTTTAGGAATTATCTACTAAAATTTCTATATTTTTGAAGGAAGCTTTTAATCATATATTTGATATCTGAGAAAATAGAAACATGTCTTCAAAATTCTGAAGACGTTATATCTTTTCAGAACTTTACAATAATATTATATAAGATAGATAAAACCAAAATTGATAAAGCATATACTTAATATATGCTTTATACATTATATTTTATAATTTTCCTTGTTTTTGCTTATATTTTGCATACATTTTTATATATTTCCTATATATTTTTCTTATTTTTTGTATATTTTTCCCAAGTTGTTATATATGTTATTAGTTCCAACTAGAAATTGTAAATGAGTTTTGCAAATACATCTTCATAGTACATTCCTTGTATTTAACAAAACCAAAATAGAATACGAACTAAAGATGAAATTAAGCAGGAACAACAATAATGGAATATGAACTAAAATGAAATTAAGCAGGAAAAAAAAAACAAATCTTTAATTCAAAAGAGATCAAAGTTTATATATTATTTTTGGTTTATAGAGATGACCAAGTCCTCGATCATTTTTCCTGAGGCTCTTATTCATAAAACAAATAAACCGAAACAAACTTAACTGCATTCAAACAAGAACATCCATTCTTGAAGTTATTAAAGCAAACTGGAAAACATCAATAAAAGCAATGTAACTCGGGTAGCGAAGTCTTGAATAGATCACCTCTTCAAGAATTGTGCACACAAACTCGAACGTTCTCCGAACTGCGTTGCAGCATTTCAGATCTGGCAGATGCAAACATCTTCCGATTGTCGTCCAAATCAAACGGCATGTATAGCTCAACTTTTTCCAAACGGCATGAGGATCGGAGCAGATATTTCACCAGGTTTAACTCTGCCCCACCAGTGAAATTCTTCACTACAACTGTTGTTATCAGATCTACCAGATGTTCTTTTGGTTCTCATCATTTCATGCTTGTCTTTCAAACATAAACTGATATATGTTTTATTGACTAAAATATTTTATAATTAGTATTAGTGAAATATTATTTGTATTTTCTTATACTTATTTGACCATAATATCTTTCAATTACAGCAAAACATCTATAAAAAAAATTTCTTATATAATAAGTTTTCTCAAATACAATCACAATTTTTTACTGCTTATTTTTATGAGATATTGAAAAACGAAAAATAAATTTTAACAATAAACATCTTTTGATCAAATAACAAAATATTTTAAAATCGCACTATACACTTTAATGAGGTAGATATATTATATTTTGCATTATTAAAATTATATGTTTTCTTAATATTAAATTTACTTTTAAATTTTATGTTTTTATGGTTGTGGAACTTTATATAACCATAACCAAAAGGCATAAAATCATTCATAATTTATAAAAATATTTTAGTTATTGTAAATATTGATATGTGTTCATGAGCTTCCAAAATATATTAATTACTTATTATGTAACTTTCTATAGATCATCCTTTTATTTTCTAATTTCTTTTCTTTAAAATCAACATTTAATTTGATATATATTTATATATGTATATATATATATATAATGAAAATACATGCACATTTAAACAATAAATAAAATTAATTTGATTTGACTTAATTATAATAAAAATAATTATACCTCAGTTTGAATTTGAAAGAATATATGTAACTTAAGATACTCACAACATGAGTGACTCGACTAATTCAATTTATATCTAAAATCATAGATTTAACTATAATAAGAAAATATAATTTTATAACAATAATAATAATTTATTATATAAATATAAATTATAAGATGACTCAATCATATGCTGGCATCGATCCACAGACATACTGGATGCAAAACATATCATACAAGTGTTTGAGAGAGACACTACAAACTGTTGTAGTGAAGAACTATGTCGGTGGGGCAGAGTTAAACATCGTGTGGTACCTGCTTCGATCAGGTAGCGAGCGTTTGGAAAGAGTTGAGCTATACATGCTGTTTGATTTGGACAACAGTTGGAAGTTGTTTGCAAATGCCAGATCTGAAATGTTGCAACGAAGTTCGGAGCACGTTCGAGTTTGTGTGCACAATTCTTGAAGAGGTTATCTATTCAAGACTTCGCTACCTGAGTTACATTTAGTGATGTTTTCCAGTTTGCTTTAATAACTTCAAGAATGGATGTTCTTGTTTGAATGCAGTTAAGTTTGTTTCGGTTTATTTTTTTATGAATAAGAGCCTCAAGATAAACGATCGAGGACTTGGTCATCTCTATGAACAAAAATAATATATAAACTTTGATCTCTTTTGAATTAAAGATTTGGTTATTTTTCCCTGCTTAATTTCATTTTAGTTCATATTCGTTATTGTTGTTCCTGCTTAATTTCATCTTTAGTTCATATTCTATTTTGGTTTTGTTAAATACAAAGAATGTGTACTATGAATATGTATTTGCAAAAAGTCATTTACAATTTCTAGTTAGAACTAATAACATATATAACAACTTGGGAAAAATATACAAAAAGTAAGAAAAATATATAAAAATATATAAAATGTATGCAAAATATAAGCAAAAAAAAGGAAAATCATAAAATATAACGTATATAGCAAATATTAAGTATATGTTTTATAAACAGTTTATTTATCTTTCTTATAATAAAATTATTCCAAATATAATTTTATATAATGTCATGTGTACTCCATAATATATATATATATATATATATATGTATATTATCTCATCTGTCTTATAAATGATTATAAGATTTCCTCAAATATTATATCTTACAAATTATACAATGGAAAATTTTCAATTCTACCACAAGTTTGATACCACTTTTCAAATTTACCATTAATGAATGACTATTTTCACAAATACCCTAAATTTGTGATAAAATAACACTAGACTAATCGAGTTTGTGTGCCTTAGGCCCCCTACACGGCTCGCACGGCACTGGTGAAGAGGAGGGAGATTGTTTCTATTCTCAAATTGTTCAATGCGTAGCCTTCTTATAAGGTACCGCATATTCCACCCACAGCCACATAGCAAACCATGAAACAGATTGAAGATCTCCAGCAAATGAGGCTCTGAAGCAAACGATCGAGTTTGTGATATCACAAGCCATAATAGCCTTTTAATTTATTCATGTAATTAAGAAACTAAATATGAAATCATCTAAAACCCCATTAAAAACCAAATCACCTCAAATATTAGATTGAATACACCCTCCTAAGTTCAATTCGGTTTCTAATTCATTCTCCATCAATTCTTTAGGAAAATGCAAGTTTTTCTTTGTATTTTGGAGAAAAAAAACTAACAATGTAATTGGAAATTGAGCTTTTTGGGAATGGCATTCATTTGAGTTCTTTGCACCTTTCTTTACCCCCAAGAAATAATACAGATGCTAGGGCATGCCATCAATGAACCTTGGGGATCATAACTTTAATTTTTTTATTATTTTTTTCGTTTGATTTCTTTTTAAAAAAAAATAGGCGGACCAATCGCGGACCGCCACGTGGCGTGGAGCCCGCGAAACAGTGATGAACCGAGTTCATCCGAAGTAAGCGCTGCGAGACGAGTTCATGGAAATGGATTATTATAATATAATTTTTTTTTTTGGGGGGGGGGGTATATGAGAGTTTCCACCATGAACCTCCAATGCTCTCGCTCTTATATCTTTATTTGAAAATTCCTAAATATTAGGTTTTCCTAGTCCTAAGTATTAACTTTTATCTGGAAACGCCATATATCTAGTTTCAATCTATTTATGCTTGAGGTTTTTAGTTACTTAATGAAATGATTGGCGGATACATAAATAGACGTACTGAATTTGAGTTGTTACTTGTTAGTGATAAAATACATGCTTTAGCGAACACTTGATGAAACTGAGCTTCCGATGACGATGCAGAGAGCTAGTTTGACAAGTCGAAGCATAGCTAAGTAAAAGACATTAACATTCTCTTTGCTCTTAACAATTCCGAGTAATGGTCATTTTTTAAAAAGATTTGGTTTTGTTAGGACCAGGCACATCATGAGTTTCATAAGTGCTCAAGTTTGTTTTGATGTGCATCCACTTGGTCCAACACATCAATTAGTTCTTTATATTATTTTTAGAAAAATCTCCTAAGGGTAGCCAAAACAAAACCTTGCTTTGTAGGCGATTTTAGGCTTTTAACGTTTTTCCTTTGTTTGGTTACTAATTCTCATCCTTTTCCTCAAGTCTTGATATTCTTTTGTTTGGCAGTGTCTTTGGCTGGTATAACCAGGCAAGATATTAAAACACAGTCAGTTTTATATCTAGGTTTTAGGATAAAAGCCTGATATGTTATAACTGTAGCTATAAACATGATGAAATAGATTCTCACAGTGGTCAGAGTTGTTTGTGTGCATTGTTTGTCTAATATCATGCTTTAGGTAACAGCGTCGTGGAAGCGTAAGAAACTGAGTAATTGAAACACGTTCAAGCGAGATCACCATGATTTAACCTGCCTTCATTGAGCTTCTTTCTAGAAAAGAGTTTCATGCACAGTCTTCAGGAGAAAGCGATGAAGTGAATATGTTTGGCCAGTATTGAGAATTACACCAGCTTGAGGCAGTTTATGGGAAAGAGAAAGATAAAGCTCAGCTATGAGCCAATATATACATATACATGTATATATATATATATGCGTTTGATGTTTGTCTTGGAAAATTACATACAAATGCAACAAGATCTTTGGTTGCATTTGGAGGAGCAATGGCTTTTACGTAGAAGTGTGGGTAAATTTAAATTTTGAAACAAAACACAAAGAAGAAGAGCAAAGACAGAAGTAGGAAGAGACAAACAACACGGAAATATGGTGTTTTCGTGATTCATGCTAGACTGAAGACAAGCTGAATCTCATGGGGAAGGACAAATGATTAGGCATCTAGGAGACTAGGACCCTGTACGTGAAGAGCCATTTGGCCTATATATGAGAGAGAAATTCTATAACAAACCCCTAGATTGTTTAATAAGATATATAGGCTCTTAAATCTCATCGGCATATAAATATATATATATGATGCCAAAAAATAAAAAATGTTTGCAGAAATTCAACTTTTGCGAGAGAAAGAATATCAATTAATATACTAATATAAACAATTTCAGAACAAGAGCACCTGTACATTTTCAATTCAACTAAGCCAAAAATGCACCAAAAGCAAAAAAAAAAGGAGAGAGAGAAGGTAGATGATGTTTACGAGCTTGACTGCCTACTAGGCCAATTGCCATTTTACCTCTTAGGGCTAGGCATAAAACCGAATCTGGAGAACCGAACCGAATCTGATCCAAAAGTAATGCCGAACCTGAACCAAAATTTGTTAAATATCTGAATGGTTTTCAAATTTTGGTATCTAAAAAATCAAAACCGAACTCAATTTGATCCAAAATATTATGGGTATCCAAATATATCGGAATCAGATTTATATATTTTAATATAGTAGTTATTGTTACATTTAATATCCATAAAATATCCAAAATATATAAGATATTTTGAAGGTATCAAAATACCTGAAAAGAGTACAAACAGTAAAAGTAAAATCTGAATTTCTATTAAATAATGAGACTTCCTACTCGTATGGTTTTATGATTATTTATATTTTGTTATTAAAAATAAAATAAATGATTGATCATAAAATTTTTAGTGTGAGATTTTTAACAGTTTTCTTAATTTATACTTGTTTTTAAAATTTTAAATATAACATATACAGACAAATCTAACTTTTATTATGTGGTTAATGTAATTATTTAAATTTTTAACTATATAAAATTAAAAGATGATAGATAATACACAAAGTGTTATCAAATCTATATTATTCAAAGTCATAAATTGTTATATATATATATATATATATATATTTACATATTGATAAGTTTCTAACAATTTAAAATTCTTTTATCACTATATTACTATTTACAGTTTAAGCCAGTATTCAAATTCTATGATGTAATTCATTACCTGCTTTAATAAACTTCATGATATAACACTTTAAATAATTGATGAAATTAATGTTCTAAAACTTTAAATAAATTGTAACTAAAAACTAAATTTAACTTAAATGTATATAACACTTTAAATAATTGATGAAATAATAATTTTAATTTTCTTTTGAATATACATATTGTGTGGATTACTTTCCAAATTGTAAGAGAAATTGTTAGAAATACCACAAGTGAAGTACCATTTCTCAAAAATACCACCAATCAGAAAAAATATTAACATTTGGGTTTAGACTCTACCGCTTTAGTGATTATTGTTTAGGGTTTAGTATTAGGGGTTGGGGTTGGGTTTATAAATGTTCTATAAATATTTTAAAAAATTAGTCTAGTGTTATTTTATCACAAATTTAAGGTATTTGTGAAAATAGTCATTCATTAATGGCAAATTTGAAAAGTGGTATCAAACTTGTGGTAGAATTGAAAATTTTCCATTGTATAATTTGTAAGATATAATATTTGAGGAAATCTTATAATCATTTATAAGACAGATGAGATAATATACATATATATATATATATATATATATATATATATATTATGGAGTACACATGACATTATATAAAATTTATATTTGGAATAATTTTATTATAAGAAAGATAAATAAACTGTTTATAAAACATATACTTAATATTTGCTATATACATTATATTTTATAATTTTCCTTGTTTTTGCTTATATTTTGCATACATTTTATATATTTTTATATATTTTTCTTACTTTTTGTATATTTTTCCCAAGTTGTTATATATATTATTAGTTCTAACTAGAAATTGTAAATGAGATTTTGCAAATACATATTCATAGTACACATTCTTTGTATTTAACAAAACCAAAATATAATACGAACTAAAGATGAAATTAAGCAGGAACAACAATAACGGAATATGAACTAAAATGAAATTAAGCAGGGAAAAAATAACCAAATATTTAATTCAAAAGAGATCAAAGTTTATATATTATTTTTGGTTCATAGAGATGACCAAGTCCTCGATCGTTTATCCTGAAGCTCTTATTCATAAAACAAATAAACCAAACAAACTTAACTGCATTCAAACAATAACATCCATTCTTGAAGTTATTCTACGTGTATCACTCATTTTAATTTTTATGATGATTAATTACAAAGGTAAACTTAATAAATTAAAATATTATATCTAACTTTTACTATCAAATTTTTTATTTGTTTTTAATTTTTGTTTCCTTTCATTTTTATTTTTAAATAACATATATGAATAACATATATGATGAAAATAAAATATTAATTGAATGAACAATGATAAATTTTATAGACAAAATATATATTATACATAATATGATTTCAAATAAAATGTTTCCAAAAACTAATGTTGATATTAAAATTATATATTTCCTTTAAAAATAATCTTAAATAATTTTATATACATATGTATTGTTTAAATTTTTTTATTGATATACTGAAGTACAAATAGAGTTAAAGAATCGTATACAACACAAGAAAATACAATATATTACATAAACATAAATATGAGACATATTATACATATATTTATATTAATAAAAATATTTCTTTATATACTTAGTTATTTTCTTATATGAATGTACACAAACTTATTAAACTATATTTAAAAATCTAAAAACAATCAACTAGATGCAAATAATTAAATGAATAAAAGATTTAATCTGTTAAAAATAAAAAAAGGTTATGGTTGAATTTAGAAAATTATACAGTCTAATATACCTAAATAATTATCAACCCAATTAAATATTATATATCCAAAATCACATGTATAATTAAAATAACATATTATTATTTATAAATAATCATACATACAAATTACATAATAATTAAAAAATATTAACTAATTTTAATAGTATATTTGTTTTGTTAATATTTATACCGTGCATGAGCAGGAAAATCACCTAGTATGCTATATAATGCTATATTTTATAATTTTCCTTGTTTTTGCTTATATTTTGCATACATTTTATATATTTTTCTTACTTTTGTATATTTTTCCCAAGTTGTTATATATGTTATTAGTTCTAACTAGAAATTGTAAATGAGTTTTGCAAATACATATTCATAGTACACATTCCTTGTATTTAACAAAACCAAAATAGAATATGAACTAAAGATGAAATTAAGCAGGAACAACAATAACGAATATGAACTAAAATGAAATTAAGCAGGAAAAAATAACCAAATATTTAATTCAAAAGAGATCAAAGTTTATATATTATTTTTGGTTCATAGAGATGACCAAGTCCTCGTCGTTTATCATGAGGCTCTTATTCATAAAACAAATAAACCGAAACAAACTTAACTGCATTCAAACAAGAACATCCATTCTTGAAGTTATTAAAGCAAACTGGAAAACATCAATAAAAGCAATGTAACTCGGTAGCTTAAGTCTTGAATAGATCACCTCTTCAAGGAATTGTGCACACAAACTCTAACGTTCTCCGAACTGCGTTGCAACATTTCAGATCTAGCAGATGCAAACATCTTCCGACTGTCGTCCAAATCAAACGGCATGTATAGCTCAACTTTTTCCAAACGGCATGAGGATCGGAGCAGATATTTCACCAGGTTTAACTCTGCCCCACCAGTGAAATTCTTCACTACAACTGTTGTTAATGTCTCTCTCAGACACTTGTATGATATGTTCTGCATCCAGTATGTCTGTGGATCGATGCCAGCATATGATGAAGCCGTCTGGGAAATATAAAATCATTCTCGCATGCATGGTTTAATAATATGATATATATATAATTCATTTTTGATGGTATATATATAATTTTACATTAAGAAAACTTACCGCAGTGGGGCTGGGAGGAAGCAAATCTAGAGTGAGTGTTTCCAAGTTTGGGCAATTGATGAGGAGAAGCCTGATTCCATTGAACTCTTTGGGATGCAATTTCGTCTTGAGCACTAACTGCTTTGTTCTCATCCGGCGAAGAAGATGGGGAGACACAGCTAATGGAATCCTCTGACATAAGAAAAAAATTCACTAGGTCAGTATTTTATTCTAAACATTCAATATATACAATAATTTTAGGGTCTAGCTCTACGTTCACTAAGAAATTACTTTAATTAACACTATGGAAAGAAGTATTGTAATGCAAAATATAGGAATTTCTTGTTTTATAGATTCTAAACCATATTTGAGTTTTCGATTTACAAAACACTTTTTAAAAATTCAATTCAGATTTTGGTTTTATTTTATTTTTCTAAAAACACTTTACTAGCCAATCAAATTTTTAACAAGTAGATTTTCTAAAATTTAGGAAAAGTAGTTATTAATTTTTTATGATAATTTAGGAACAAAAACCAAAATCAACTTATGTGAGATTTAGGTTCAAAGACGATTCTTTTTTGTTTTGTAGGAATTGTTACTTTTTGAAATGACCTAATGTGAAAATGAACCTACACTGAATGACCTAATGTGAAAATATAATGAAAATCTAAGACATACCTTGAGTAGAAACGGACAGACCGTCAAGGTCGTAGCACATCGACGACCATTATCAAGGAGGTTATTAAGGAGTTGACACAGCATTCCCCTTCGGTTGCCTCGTTGTAATCATCAGTGTCCAACACCTGAAAATCCAAATCCACTTCGCTTATGACGGCATTCATCCTGTCGAATTGAAGCACAAAATATCTCCCGAGTACTTGAATATGTCAACTCTTGGGAGGTCTAAGATGCAAGTAAGGAAAAGTCGCAGTCCTTGATTGCAAGTTCTCTGATCATGTCCCCTGATATCCTTTCAAAATCAAGTCCCCAGCAGTCATGCATAGTTAAACTCTCGAGCCTCTTTAGCAACGGCTGAATATTCTTCAGTTCCATCCACCCGAAAGAGACACTTTTGAGCTTCTCTAGGTTTGATAGTCTCGAGGGGTCAAAGTCATCGCAGGCGCAAACTTTCAACGACTCGAGAGTCGTCAGATCATAGACGCTTTGTGGGATTTTAACGACCAGCTCTTCACGGTTTACATTATGAAAGGTTCTCCACGCCGGGTTTGAGAAATCAAGAACCAAGCTCTTGACCCTTTTTTGGACCGCGAACGCTATCAGGGACTCGATCACATCCAAGTAAGTCTGTGGATCCGAGATAGAGATCCCAAACGTATCCATGGGTTGATCACCCATTCGAGCGACCCATCGACGCATGTAACCAACAAAAGCAGTCCTAGCCAGAACACGCCTTATGGGATCTGCGAAGACAGAGGGGCTCAAGAAGTCGGATTCCTTGAAGGAAACATTCCTCCTCTCAAGATGGAGAGACCCCCACCGCTTGGAGAGTAGGCTGGTTTGAACACATTGCTTGAAAGACAAGCATGAAATGATGAGGACCAAAAGAACATCTGGTAGATCTGATAGTCTGTCAGGTTGAGCACTCGAATCCATTGTTGTGACTAAGAGAGTGGGGATTTTTGGAAGAAGAGAGGTGTTTGTGGCTTTTATCTGATATGTTAGACGCTACAGAGAGGGTTTATATATATACACTCTCAATATATTGTGCTTGATAGGGTTTTCGCATCTAGTCATCTGAGAGGTGTATCCAGGTGTATCCATAACAAAACTTCTATGAGTGGCAAATTTTGAATAGAAACTTATATCACAGAAAAAGATGAATATCATCCAGTTTGAACAAATCTTTGACCTCATGAGACAACAGTTTGCATGGCCAGATAGATTTCCAATTCTAGTTTTTCATAAATGTTTTCTTATTATTTATTTTTTTCATAAATCAATGAAAACTTATTAATGAAATCAACTATGAACCCTTCACCATCTTTAGTTTGTAATGCCTCTTTGGCATTACTCGATACCTAGAATAATTTTGAGGTTTTATCACAATTTTAATGCAGTCTTCTCTTGTTGCTCACTATGATGAAACCTTTTGTGTTGTACACATTCTTTTCTTTGCCACACGTGTAAGATTGATTGAAAACTAAGATGGAACAAAAATAATTAAGTAAATTCATGTAAAAATGTGATAGCAAGTGTCCAATAATATTTAAGATTTCTTGTTAATTCTTTCTTTTTAACTATAACATTTAAGCTTTTGATTTATTCATAAAACCGACTCACTGGAATTTTCCGCTTTTGCTTTAGTTGAATAAAAATCTCAAATCTATTTTTCAAGAGTTCTTCACGTTGGCACTACTTGTTAATGGCGATGATTGGTTTGACTTTAATTTAATTCTTTAGATTTGTTTATTTTAAAATTACTAATCTTAAGTTCTTAACCAATCATAATGTAATTTTATTTTAAAAATTAAACCTATAATATTAACTTACCAATCAGTCTTTAAATAATTTAATGAGTTCTAAATAAAAGATAAAATATCTACAACCTTAGTTACTTTTTTGTTCATGTTTTATTTTCTTTATTGCAAAAGCACATACAGTTACAACAATAAAAATTTATAAACTAAATCCTACATCATAATTTTACATCAACCTACCAATCATCACCAATATCGATAAATTCATCCTGAAGTTTTTAACTAATAAAAATGAATATTTAGGTTCAAAGAATGGTAAATTATATAGGTCAACTCTTTGAGTCATAGTTTATCTTCATAGCAAATAAATAAGTTTAAAATCAATGGTGAGTTGAATGGAAACAATCTATTATATTATTTTGAAAATAATTTTGATTAAGAACCAATTTAAAAATGAATGATTAGAAATTTTCAAAATTAATTTATTTATTTATAATTATATATGAAAAAGGAAACAGTGATTTATGAAAAAAAAAGATTAAGAGTGACAATATATAATTTAACAACTATTTGTCGTAATTAAGCTTTGCAGATTTTCACTATTTTTTGGTAAAACGATTTGCATTATTTGCTAATGTTAATAAATCTACCATCTATGCATGAAGCACTTGATGAACTGAAACAAGAAAAAAATTCTGAATCTTAAGATTCAACGAATGATAAATTAATTCATTGAAATTAAAGATTTGTTTAATTATACAATGATGCTGTCTATTTTTGAGTAACAAATAACTTTCTTTGCATATAAAGAGTAACTTGGAATGGGAAGTTGAACAGGACCTATCACATACAATTTATTATCTTTGTTATATTTGTTAGGAATTAGATTTGACTAAGAATCAATAGTAGTATTAAAAATCTACATGAGACTCACAAACAATTTTTCTTAGTAGATAAAGAGAAATTAAAGGATTCGACTAATTATATCGCTATCACTTTCATTATGAACATATATTTTCTTGGATGGTAGTGATTAATGTGTTTCATAACCAACAAAAATATTGTAAACTATTTAAAACCACTCTAACTCTCTCAAAACTGATTCTCGTTAATGTTGTCAACTGGCGATGGTTAAAAATAAATAAATACAATAATTTAATGTTCAAAATAAAAATTTAATAGATAAAAATATTTTTAATAATAAATTTAAATTTTAAAATTATTATATAATAAATAAAAATTTAAATAAATTTTGTATTTCAATTTATATTAACTAACAAGAATATAATTATATCATAAGAACTTTAAATCAAAAATACTCACTGTAACTTTTAGACATATAAATACATATAAATTGTTCCAAAAACTAATATAAATCAAAATAAAAGTTGAAATATAACTTTCAATTAAACAAAATAAAAGAAAAAGTAAACAAGATACGTTTATTAATTTTATCAAATCAATATTTGTTTATTGTACCATAATAATATGATTTTAATACTTTTATAATGCATTAATATTAATAATTTATTATTAAATCACTGCCTTATTTCATAGTTAGCTAGTTATAAGTATTCTATAAACATACCACATTATGCTGGTATACCAATTATATAAATCACTTAACGATTTTTAAAATTGCATCCATTAATATTTTCAAACTCCCTCGTCCAATGCATTAAAACCAAACATACCCTAAAATCAATAATGAGTTCAATTACCATATATATATATATTATTTTATTTTTTGGAAAGTAATTTTAATTAGAACAATTTTAGGTTCATTTGATTACAAGTTACATTAATATTTTAGATTAACAAAATTAAGAAATCATATAAAATTATATTATTTTGATGCTTTATCAAAATAATCATATTAAAATTACGTGATGAAAATTTTAAAATAAAACTTTTTTGTTTGATAATAGGTTGTCGTATGACAAATATATATATATATATATATATATATATATATATATATATATTATGCTTTATCAAGGTAATCATATTAGAATTACTTGATAAGATTTTTAGAATATAATATAATTATTTTCCTTAAAACAAATTTTATTATTTTGTAATTTTATAAAATTCTTTAAAATGAGTATATTGATAGTTTCTTTTAAACAACTAATTTTTATATATATTACCAAAATCCTACATTGACCTTTTATATGGTCTGTTTTTAATAAATTAAAAAGAGTAAATAATATTTTATAAATATATTTCTTCTAGTTATTTCATAGTCTCATAGATGTCTCCTTATTGAAACTAGAAAATATTTGCATGATAAAAACTAATTTCTTAAGTAAACTAGATTTTATACTTGCCATGAGTTTACTTTAATAATTTAGTTTCGTTTTTGTAAATATTTTTAAATTTAAACTAAAATTGATTTATAAATTTTTTATTTATGTATATTTTAAAATATTATGTCCTATTTTTATTATTTAAATTTGTTTTTATAATTTTTACTTTGAAGAAAATTTACTTCTCAGCTATTTATTTATTTTATTATTAATATATATATATATATATATTACTATAATTATTGTATTTATATTTTATAAAAATATTAAATTTTAATAAGTGCAAAACATTTGAATGGCTAAGCCCACAAACATATTCTCAAATGACCCTGAAGAGATTCCAAGAAGTGAAGCGAATCCTGCTCCCATGGACGACGACCCAATTGTGTTCCCAAGGTTCTTTAATGTATTGACATAAACAACGCAAATAGTGTTCCTTCTATAGAGATAAGGACTACCTTAGAGATAAAGATAACTATTTATGTTGTAATTATCGTTAGTACTAATCCCATGAAGAATAGGATCTCCTTCTTGTATATAAACACCATCACGTAAATGAATATATACCGACAGTTACATTGTATTTTATGGTATCAGAGCCTAAAAACGATCCTTGATCTCTCTTTCTCTGCTTCCGCAATTACATCCTACTACTACTATAATTTTTTCGTGTTGATCAATCTTCATGGCGTCAACCACGAGTTCTTCTACTTCTTCTACAATGGAGAGCTCTGTTTCGGACTCTCATTAAACCCTACATCCTTCTGACAATCCTGGTGCTTTAATCGCATCAGTACTTCACCGAGGAGATAACTACTCTGAGTGGGCTGCGGAAATTTGGAACTCTCTCCAAGCCAAGCAAAAGATCAGCCTCATCGATGGTACAATTGCTAAGCCAACCACTAATCCTGAGCTTGCCCACTGGACCTCTACCAACTCCATGATAGTTGGCTGGATTCAAACGTGGATCGATCCCAAAGTTCGTTCAACCGTGACTCACATCGCAGATGCTTCGAAACTATGGGAGTCTCTCAAGCAACGTTTCTCCGTCAACAATGCAGTCCGCAAGAATCTCCTCGAGGATGAAATAACTAATTGCAAACAGAATGGCCAATCTGTCCATGAATACTACGGTCGTCTTTCCAAACTTTGGGAAGAAATTCAAACTTTCAAGCCTTCTATATCTTGTACTTGTAATGCGGCTTTCGGAATTCGTCATGATCAACCAATGCGTCTCTTTTGCGACAGTAAATCAGCCATATACATTGCTGCCAACTCTGTCATTCATGAACGCACCAAACATGTCGAGTCTGATTGTCATTTCCTTCGTGACGCAGTCTTAGAGAAGCTCATCACGACAGAGCACATTAAAACTAAAGAACAACCAGCCGACATTCTTACTAAGGCTCTACCTTCTACCACATTTGGTTATCTTCTTTCCAAGTTGGAGATTCATGATCTTTCACCACCAACTTGAGGTAGGGTATAGAGATATAACTATTTATGTTGTAATTATCCTTAGTACTGATCTCCTGAGGAATAGGATCTCCTTCTTGTATATAAATACCATCACGTACATGAATATATACGACAGTTTACATTCTATTTTACATTCAATCCCAGGAGGATATAGACGACCAGATAAGATCAAGAACGGCATGCATCTGCGGTTAAGACAAAGCATGCTTGAGTTTAAAGTTCTTAAAGGAACATTTCATAAAATCACAAAGAAGGAAAATAACAACGTACTTGAGTTGATTGATGGCATCAGCTTGCAGAGCTGATCTGAAGAGTACCATAGTCTTGTCTGATACTTCCATAAACCACATTTAATCTAGATACTGGGACCCTATCGAGGTGTATCGTTATGAGCAAACCTGCGAAGATGTTTTTGTTGATTAAGGAGATAATGGAATGCAACGAACTCTTGATGTGTGGGGAAAAGATTTTAGACTTACAAGAGAGACTTGCGTAGAGTCATATTTGTCAAATAGCGGGTGTAGATAAAGGTTCCAAGCATGAGACCTAACCAATCAATCGGTCCAATAACACGAGCTGTACCTAGAAAAGAAGCGTCCAATTGCAAGACCTCGGTTTGGTAATAGAACATGACGGTAGAGAGATTTGGTACAGTGATATGCTCGATGAAAAACCACGCCATTGGTCTGAAAAATGAGGACAAAATTAAATAAGAAAGAAACTTCCAAAAAAAAACGACAAATCAAGAAAGCATGCATTACCTCAAAAGTCAAAATGATAGGTTGCTTGAAACGAACGGCATAACTGGCGGCTTTCAGTGACTGGAACAACTTTGAGGCTAAAGACTTTGACTGCTTATTAGGTGCCTCCACTCATTACATTGACAGCTCCTGTTATACATTTCTTCTGCTTATGCCATTTCCTTCTTCTTGTAGTGGACTTGTTTGTGTCTTCATAGTTATTGTTGCTCCTCTTTTCAAACTCGTTTGAATCCAACAGCTCAGGCAACGCTTCATTGCTAGGAGGAATCTCTTCAACGAGAACACATGATAGTATTTGTAACGCAGGTAGTACCGTGAAGAGGAGGGAGATTGTTTCTATTCTCAAGTTGTTCAATGCGTAGCCTCCTCATAAGGTACCGCATATTCCACCCACAGCCAGATAGCAAACCATGAAACAGATTGAAGATCTCCAGGAAATGAGGCTCTGAAGCAAACGATCGAGTTTGTGATATCACAAGCCATAATAGCCTTTAATTTATTCATGTAATTATGAAACTAAATATGAATAACATATGTTCAATTCGGTTTCTAATTCATTCTCCATCAATTCTTTAGGAAAATGCAAGTTTTTCTTTGTCTCTTGGAAAAAAAAAACCAACAATGTAATTGTAAATTGAGCTTTTTTGGAATGGCATTCATTTGAGTTTTTCGCACCTTTCTTTACCCCCAAGACATAATACAGATGCGTTATATCTTTATTTGAAAATTCCTAAATATTAGGTTTTCCTAATCCTAAGTATTAACTTTTATCTGGAAACGACATATATCTAGTTTCAATCTATTTATGCTTTAGGTTTTTAGTTACTTAATGAAATGATTGGCGGATACATAAATAGACGTACTGAATTAGAGTTGTTACTTGTTAGTGATAAAATACATTCTTTAGCGAAGACTTGATGAAACTGAGCTTCGGATGACGATGCAGAGAGCTAGTTTGACAAGTCGAAGCATAGCTAAGGAAAAGATATTGACATTCTCTTTGCTTTTAACAATTCCGAGTAGTGGTCATTCTTTTAAAAAGATTTGGTTTTGTTAGGACCAGGCACATCATGAGTTTCATAAGTGCTCAAGTTTGTTTTGATGTGCATCCACTTGGTCCAACACATCAATTAGTTCTTTATATTATTTTTAGAAAAATCTCCTAAGGGTAGCCAAAACAAAACCTTGCTTTGTAGGCGATTTTTAGGCTTTTTAACGTTTTTCCTTTGTTTGGTTACTAATTCTCATCCTTTTCCTCAAGTCTTGATATTCTTTTGTTTGGCAGTGTCTTTGGCTGGTATAACCAGGCAAGATATTAAAACACAGTCAGTTTTATATCTAGGTTTTAGGATAAAAAGCCTGATATGTTATAACTGTAGCTATAAACATGATGAAATAGATTCTCACAGTGGTCAGAGTTGTTTGTGTGCATTGTTTGTCTAATATCATGCTTTAGGTAACAGCGTCGTGGAAGCGTAAGAAACTGAGTAATTGAAACACGTTCAAGCGAGATCACCATGATTTAACCTGCCTTCATTGAGCTTCTTTCTAGAAAAGAGTTTCATGCACAGTCTTCAGGAGAAAGCGATGAAGTGAATATGTTTGGCCAGTATTGAGAATTACACCAGCTTGAGGCAGTTTATGGGAAAGAGAAAGATAAAGCTCAGCTATGAGCCAATATATACATATACATGTATATATATATATATGCGTTTGATGTTTGTCTTGGAAAATTACATACAAATGCAACAAGATCTTTGGTTGCATTTGGAGGAGCAATGGCTTTTACGTAGCAGTGTGGGTAAATTTATATTTTGAAACAAAACACAAAGAAGAAGAGCAAAGACAGAAGTAGGAAGAGACAAACAACATGGAAATATAGGTGTTTTCGTGATTCATGCTAGACTGAAGACAAGCTGAATCTCATGGGGAAGGACAAATTATTAGGCATCTAGGAGACTAGGACCCTGTACGTGAAGAGCCATTTGGCCTATATATGAGAGAGAGAAATTCTATAACAAACCCTAGATTGTTTAATAAGATATATAGGCTCTTGAATCTCATCCGCATATAATATATATATATGATGCAAAAAGAAAAATGTTTGCAGAAATTCAACTTTTGCGAGAGAAAGAATATCAATTAATATATTAATATAAACAATTTCAGAACAAGAGCACCTGCACATTTTCAATTCAACTAAGCCAGAAAATGCACCAAAAGCAACAAAAAAAGAGAGAGAGAAGGTAGATGATGTTTACGAGCTTGGCTGCCTACTAGGCCAATTGCCATTATACCTCTTAGGACTAGGCATAAAACCTGAATCGAAGAACCAAACCGAATCCGATCCAAAATGTAATGTCGAACCTGAACCGAAATTTGTTAAATATCGAACGGTTCAAAATTTTGGTATCTAAAAATCAGAACCGAACCGATTTGATCCAAAATATTATGGGTATCCAAATATATTGGAATCAGATTTATATACTTAAATATATTAGTTATTGTTAGATTTAATATCCATAAAATATCCAAAATATATAAGATATTTTGAAGGTATCCAAAATACTTGAAAAGAATACAACCAGTAAAAAGTAAATATAAAAAAAATCTATTAAATAGTGAGACTTCCTACTCATATGATTTTATGATTATTTTTATTTTGTTATTAAAAAAATTAAATGATTGATCATAAAATTTTCGATGTGAGATTTTTAACAGTTTTATTAATTTTTACTCGTTTTTAAAATTTTAAAAATAACATATACAGACAAATCTAACTTTTTATTATGTGGTTAATATAATTATTTAATTTATTTTAACTATATAAAATTAGAAGATGATAGATAATACACAAAGTGTTATCAAATATTTATTAGTTAAAGTCATAAATTGTTATATATATATATATATATATATATTATCACAAAGTGTGATTAAAACTTTTGTTTTACATATTGATAAGTTTCTAACAATTTAAAATTCTTTTATAACTATATTACTATTTACAGTTTAAGCCAGCATTCAACTTCTATGATGTAATTCATTACCTGCATTAATAAACTTCATGATATAACACTTTAAATAAATTGATGAAATTAATGTTATAACACTTTAAATAAATTGTAAGTAAAAATTAAATTTAAATCAAATGTATAAAACACTTTAAATAATTGATGAAATAATAATTTTAATTTTCTTTTGATTATACATATTGTGTGGATTACTTTCTCAATTGTATAATTTGTAAGATATAATATTTAAGGAAATCTTATAATCATTTATAAGACTGATGAGATTATATATATATATATATATATATATATATATATATTATGGAGTACACATGAAATTATATAAAATTTATATTTGGAATAATTTTGTTATAAGAAAGATAAATAAACTGTTTATAAAACATATACTATCATATATTATATAATTTGTGTAATGTTACATTCTATAATCCTTTTCAACAGTTTCAGTTTAGGAATTATCTACTAAAATTTCTATATTTTTTGAAGGAAGCTTTTAATCATATATTTGATATCTACGAGAAAATAGAAACATGTCTTCAAAATTCTGAAGACGTTATATCTTTTCAGAACTTTACAATAATATTATATAAGATAGATAAAACCAAAATTGATAAAGCATATACTTAATATATGCTTTATACATTATATTTTATAATTTTCCTTGTTTTTGCTTATATTTTGCATACATTTTTATATATTTCCTATATATTTTTCTTATTTTTTGTATATTTTTCCCAAGTTGTTATATATGTTATTAGTTCCAACTAGAAATTGTAAATGAGTTTTTGCAAATACATCTTCATAGTACACATTCCTTGTATTTAACAAAACCAAAATAGAATACGAACTAAAGATGAAATTAAGCAGGAACAACAATAATGGAATATGAACTAAAATGAAATTAAGCAGGAAAAAAAAAACAAATCTTTAATTCAAAAGAGATCAAAGTTTATATATTATTTTTGGTTTATAGAGATGACCAAGTCCTCGATCATTTTTCCGAGGCTCTTATTCATAAAACAAATAAACCAAACAAACTTAACTGCATTCAAACAAGAACATCCATTCTTGAAGTTATTAAAGCAAACTGGAAAACATCAATAAAAGCAATGTAACTCGGGTAGCGAAGTCTTGAATAGATCACCTCTTCAAGAATTGTGCACACAAACTCGAACGTTCTCCGAACTGCGTTGCAGCATTTCAGATCTGGCAGATGCAAACATCTTCCGATTGTCGTCCAAATCAAACGGCATGTATAGCTCAACTTTTTCCAAACGGCATGAGGATCGGAGCAGATATTTCACCAGGTTTAACTCTGCCCCACCAGTGAAATTCTTCACTACAACTGTTGTTATCAGATCTACCAGATGTTCTTTTGGTTCTCATCATTTCATGCTTGTCTTTCAAACATAAACTGATATATGTTTTATTGACTAAAATATTTTATAATTAGTATTAGTGAAATATTATTTGTATTTTCTTATACTTATTTGACCATAATATCTTTCAATTACAGCAAAACATCTATAAAAAAAATTTCTTATATAATAAGTTTTCTCAAATACAATCACAATTTTTTACTGCTTATTTTTATGAGATATTGAAAAACGAAAAATAAATTTTAACAATAAACATCTTTTGATCAAATAACAAAATATTTTAAAATCGCACTATACACTTTAATGAGGTAGATATATTATATTTTGCATTATTAAAATTATATGTTTTCTTAATATTAAATTTACTTTTAAATTTTATGTTTTATGGTTGTGGAACTTTATATAACCATAACCAAAAGGCATAAAATCATTCATAATTTATAAAAATATTTTAGTTATTGTAAATATTGATATGTGTTCATGAGCTTCCAAAATATATTAATTACTTATTATGTAACTTTCTATAGATCATCCTTTTATTTTCTAATTTCTTTTCTTTAAAATCAACATTTAATTTGATATATATTTATATATGTATATATATATATATAATGAAAATACATGCACATTTAAACAATAAATAAAATTAATTTGATTTGACTTAATTATAATAAAAATAATTATACCTCAGTTTGAATTTGAAAGAATATATGTAACTTAAGATACTCACAACATGAGTGACTCGACTAATTCAATTTATATCTAAAATCATAGATTTAACTATAATAAGAAAATATAATTTTATAACAATAATAATAATTTATTATATAAATATAAATTATAAGATGACTCAATCATATGCTGGCATCGATCCACAGACATACTGGATGCAAAACATATCATACAAGTGTTTGAGAGAGACACTACAAACTGTTGTAGTGAAGAACTATGTCGGTGGGGCAGAGTTAAACATCGTGTGGTACCTGCTTCGATCAGGTAGCGAGCGTTTGGAAAGAGTTGAGCTATACATGCTGTTTGATTTGGACAACAGTTGGAAGTTGTTTGCAAATGCCAGATCTGAAATGTTGCAACGAAGTTCGGAGCACGTTCGAGTTTGTGTGCACAATTCTTGAAGAGGTTATCTATTCAAGACTTCTACCTGAGTTACATTTAGTGATGTTTTCCAGTTTGCTTTAATAACTTCAAGAATGGATGTTCTTGTTTGAATGCAGTTAAGTTTGTTTCGGTTTATTTTTTTATGAATAAGAGCCTCAAGATAAACGATCGAGGACTTGGTCATCTCTATGAACAAAAAATAATATATAAACTTTGATCTCTTTTGAATTAAAGATTTGGTTATTTTTTCCCTGCTTAATTTCATTTTAGTTCATATTCCGTTATTGTTGTTCCTGCTTAATTTCATCTTTAGTTCATATTCTATTTTGGTTTTGTTAAATACAAAGAATGTGTACTATGAATATGTATTTGCAAAAAGTCATTTACAATTTCTAGTTAGAACTAATAACATATATAACAACTTGGGAAAAATATACAAAAAGTAAGAAAAATATATAAAAATATATAAAATGTATGCAAAATATAAGCAAAAAAAAGGAAAATCATAAAATATAACGTATATAGCAAATATTAAGTATATGTTTTATAAACAGTTTATTTATCTTTCTTATAATAAAATTATTCCAAATATAAATTTTATATAATGTCATGTGTACTCCATAATATATATATATATATATATATATGTGTATATTATCTCATCTGTCTTATAAATGATTATAAGATTTCCTCAAATATTATATCTTACAAATTATACAATGGAAAATTTTCAATTCTACCACAAGTTTGATACCACTTTTCAAATTTACCATTAATGAATGACTATTTTCACAAATACCCTAAATTTGTGATAAAATAACACTAGACTAATCGAGTTTGTGTGCCTTAGGCCCCTACACGCTCTCGACGGCACTGGTGAAGAGGAGGAGATTGTTTCTATTCTCAAATTGTTCAATGCGTAGCCTTCTTATAAGGTACCGCATATTCCACCCACAGCCACATAGCAAACCATGAAACAGATTGAAGATCTCCAGCAAATGAGGCTCTGAAGCAAACGATCGAGTTTGTGATATCACAAGCCATAATAGCCTTTTAATTTATTCATGTAATTAAGAAACTAAATATGAAATCATCTAAAACCCCATTAAAAACCAAATCACCTCAAATATTAGATTGAATACACCCTCCTAAGTTCAATTCGGTTTCTAATTCATTCTCCATCAATTCTTTAGGAAAATGCAAGTTTTTCTTTGTATTTTGGAGAAAAAAAACTAACAATGTAATTGGAAATTGAGCTTTTTGGGAATGGCATTCATTTGAGTTCTTTGCACCTTTCTTTACCCCCAAGAAATAATACAGATGCGTTAGGGCATGCGCATCAATGAACCTTGGGGGATCATAACTTTAATTTTTTTATTATTTTTTTCGTTTGATTTCTTTTTAAAAAAAATAGACCAATCATGGACCACTAATGCATGGATCATAGACAGGATGAACCGAGTTCATCCGAAGTAAGCGCTGCGAGACGAGTTCATGGAAATGGATTATTATAATTTTTTTTTTTTGGGGGGGGGGGTATATGAGAGTTTCCACCATGAACCTCCAATGCTCTCGCTCTTATATCTTTATTTGAAAATTCCTAAATATTAGGTTTTCCTAGTCCTAAGTATTAACTTTTATCTGGAAACGCCATATATCTAGTTTCAATCTATTTATGCTTGAGGTTTTTAGTTACTTAATGAAATGATTGGCGGATACATAAATAGACGTACTGAATTTGAGTTGTTACTTGTTAGTGATAAAATACATGCTTTAGCGAACACTTGATGAAACTGAGCTTCCGATGACGATGCAGAGAGCTAGTTTGACAAGTCGAAGCATAGCTAAGTAAAAGACATTAACATTCTCTTTGCTCTTAACAATTCCGAGTAATGGTCATTTTTTTTAAAAAAGATTTGGTTTTGTTAGGACCAGGCACATCATGAGTTTCATAAGTGCTCAAGTTTGTTTTGATGTGCATCCACTTGGTCCAACACATCAATTAGTTCTTTATATTATTTTTAGAAAAATCTCCTAAGGGTAGCCAAAACAAAACCTTGCTTTGTAGGCGATTTTTAGGCTTTTTAACGTTTTTCCTTTGTTTGGTTACTAATTCTCATCCTTTTCCTCAAGTCTTGATATTCTTTTGTTTGGCAGTGTCTTTGGCTGGTATAACCAGGCAAGATATTAAAACACAGTCAGTTTTATATCTAGGTTTTAGGATAAAAAGCCTGATATGTTATAACTGTAGCTATAAACATGATGAAATAGATTCTCACAGTGGTCAGAGTTGTTTGTGTGCATTGTTTGTCTAATATCATGCTTTAGGTAACAGCGTCGTGGAAGCGTAAGAAACTGAGTAATTGAAACACGTTCAAGCGAGATCACCATGATTTAACCTGCCTTCATTGAGCTTCTTTCTAGAAAAGAGTTTCATGCACAGTCTTCAGGAGAAAGCGATGAAGTGAATATGTTTGGCCAGTATTGAGAATTACACCAGCTTGAGGCAGTTTATGGGAAAGAGAAAGATAAAGCTCAGCTATGAGCCAATATATACATATACATGTATATATATATATATGCGTTTGATGTTTGTCTTGGAAAATTACATACAAATGCAACAAGATCTTTGGTTGCATTTGGAGGAGCAATGGCTTTTACGTAGAAGTGTGGGTAAATTTAAATTTTGAAACAAAACACAAAGAAGAAGAGCAAAGACAGAAGTAGGAAGAGACAAACAACACGGAAATATGGGTGTTTTCGTGATTCATGCTAGACTGAAGACAAGCTGAATCTCATGGGGGAAGGACAAATGATTAGGCATCTAGGAGACTAGGACCCTGTACGTGAAGAGCCATTTGGCCTATATATGAGAGAGAGAAATTCTATAACAAACCCCTAGATTGTTTAATAAGATATATAGGCTCTTAAATCTCATCGGCATATAAATATATATATATGATGCCAAAAAATAAAAAATGTTTGCAGAAATTCAACTTTTGCGAGAGAAAGAATATCAATTAATATACTAATATAAACAATTTCAGAACAAGAGCACCTGTACATTTTCAATTCAACTAAGCCAAAAATGCACCAAAAGCAAAAAAAAAAGGAGAGAGAGAAGGTAGATGATGTTTACGAGCTTGACTGCCTACTAGGCCAATTGCCATTTTACCTCTTAGGGCTAGGCATAAAACCCGAATCTGGAGAACCGAACCGAATCTGATCCAAAAAGTAATGCCGAACCTGAACCAAAATTTGTTAAATATCTGAATGGTTTTCAAATTTTGGTATCTAAAAAATCAAAACCGAACTCAATTTGATCCAAAATATTATGGGTATCCAAATATATCGGAATCAGATTTATATATTTTAATATAGTAGTTATTGTTACATTTAATATCCATAAAATATCCAAAATATATAAGATATTTTGAAGGTATCCAAAATACCTGAAAAGAGTACAAACAGTAAAAAGTAAAAATCTGAATTTCTATTAAATAATGAGACTTCCTACTCGTATGGTTTTATGATTATTTATATTTTGTTATTAAAAATAAAATAAATGATTGATCATAAAATTTTTAGTGTGAGATTTTTAACAGTTTTCTTAATTTATACTTGTTTTAAAATTTTAAATATAACATATACAGACAAATCTAACTTTTTATTATGTGGTTAATGTAATTATTTAAATTTTTTAACTATATAAAATTAAAAGATGATAGATAATACACAAAGTGTTATCAAATCTATATTATTCAAAGTCATAAATTGTTATATATATATATATATATATATATTTACATATTGATAAGTTTCTAACAATTTAAAATTCTTTTATCACTATATTACTATTTACAGTTTAAGCCAGTATTCAAATTCTATGATGTAATTCATTACCTGCTTTAATAAACTTCATGATATAACACTTTAAATAAATTGATGAAATTAATGTTCTAAAACTTTAAATAAATTGTAACTAAAAACTAAATTTAACTTAAATGTATATAACACTTTAAATAATTGATGAAATAATAATTTTAATTTTCTTTGAATATACATATTGTGTGGATTACTTTCCAAATTGTAAGAGAAATTGTTAGAAATACCACAAGTGAAGTACCATTTCTCAAAAATACCACCAATCAGAAAAAATATTAACATTTGGGTTTAGACTCTACCGCTTTAGTGATTATTGTTTAGGGTTTAGTATTAGGGGTTGGGGTTGGGTTTATAAATGTTCTATAAATATTTTAAAAAATTAGTCTAGTGTTATTTTATCACAAATTTAAGGTATTTGTGAAAATAGTCATTCATTAATGGCAAATTTGAAAAGTGGTATCAAACTTGTGGTAGAATTGAAAATTTTCCATTGTATAATTTGTAAGATATAATATTTGAGGAAATCTTATAATCATTTATAAGACAGATGAGATAATATATATATATATATATATATATATATATATATTATGGAGTACACATGACATTATATAAAATTTATATTTGGAATAATTTTATTATAAGAAAGATAAATAAACTGTTTATAAAACATATACTTAATATTTGCTATATACATTATATTTTATAATTTTCCTTGTTTTTGCTTATATTTTGCATACATTTTATATATTTTTATATATTTTTCTTACTTTTTGTATATTTTTCCCAAGTTGTTATATATATTATTAGTTCTAACTAGAAATTGTAAATGAGATTTTGCAAATACATATTCATAGTACACATTCTTTGTATTTAACAAAACCAAAATATAATACTTAACTAAAGATGAAATTAAGCAGGAACAACAATAACGAATATGAACTAAAATGAAATTAAGCAGGAAAAAATAACCAAATATTTAATTCAAAAGAGATCAAAGTTTATATATTATTTTTGGTTCATAGAGATGACCAAGTCCTCGATCGTTTATCCTGAAGCTCTTATTCATAAAACAAATAAACCGAAACAAACTTAACTGCATTCAAACAATAACATCCATTCTTGAAGTTATTCTACGTGTATCACTCATTTTAATTTTTATGATGATTAATTACAAAGGTAAACTTAATAAATTAAAATATTATATCTAACTTTTACTATCAAATTTTTTATTTGTTTTTAATTTTTGTTTCCTTTCATTTTTATTTTTAAATAACATATATGAATAACATATATGATGAAAATAAAATATTAATTGAATGAACAATGATAAATTTTATAGACAAAATATATATTATACATAATATGATTTCAAATAAAATGTTTCCAAAAACTAATGTTGATATTAAAATTATATATTTCCTTTAAAAATAATCTTAAATAATTTTATATACATATGTATTGTTTAAATTTTTTATTGATATACTGAAGTACAAATAGAGTTAAAGAATCAGATACAACACAAGAAAATACAATATATTACATAAACATAAATATGAGACATATTATACATATATATATATATTTACATATTGATAAGTTTCTAACAATTTAAAATTCTTTTATCACTATATTACTATTTACAGTTTAAGCCAGTATTCAAATTCTATGATGTAATTCATTACCTGCTTTAATAAACTTCATGATATAACACTTTAAATAATTGATGAAATTAATGTTCTAAAACTTTAAATAAATTGTAACTAAAAACTAAATTTAACTTAAATGTATATAACACTTTAAATAATTGATGAAATAATAATTTTAATTTTCTTTGAATATACATATTGTGTGGATTACTTTCCAAATTGTAAGAGAAATTGTTAGAAATACCACAAGTGAAGTACCATTTCTCAAAAATACCACCAATCAGAAAAATATTAACATTTGGGTTTAGACTCTACCGCTTTAGTGATTATTGTTTAGGTTTAGTATTAGGGGTTGGGGTTGGGTTTATAAATGTTCTATAAATATTTTAAAAATTAGTCTAGTGTTATTTTATCACAAATTTAAGGTATTTGTGAAAATAGTCATTCATTAATGGCAAATTTGAAAAGTGGTATCAAACTTGTGGTAGAATTGAAAATTTTCCATTGTATAATTTGTAAGATATAATATTTGAGGAAATCTTATAATCATTTATAAGACAGATGAGATAATATACATATATATATATATATATATATATATATATATATTATGGAGTACACATGACATTATATAAAATTTATATTTGGAATAATTTTATTATAAGAAAGATAAATAAACTGTTTATAAAACATATACTTAATATTTGCTATATACATTATATTTTATAATTTTCCTTGTTTTTGCTTATATTTTGCATACATTTTATATATTTTTATATATTTTTCTTACTTTTTGTATATTTTTCCCAAGTTGTTATATATATTATTAGTTCTAACTAGAAATTGTAAATGAGATTTTGCAAATACATATTCATAGTACACATTCTTTGTATTTAACAAAACCAAAATATAATACTTAACTAAAGATGAAATTAAGCAGAACAACAATAACGGAATATGAACTAAAATGAAATTAAGCAGGAAAAAATAACCAAATATTTAATTCAAAAGAGATCAAAGTTTATATATTATTTTTGGTTCATAGAGATGACCAAGTCCTCGATCGTTTATCCTGAAGCTCTTATTCATAAAACAAATAAACCGAAACAAACTTAACTGCATTCAAACAATAACATCCATTCTTGAAGTTATTCTAATGTATCACTCATTTTAATTTTTATGATGATTAATTACAAAGGTAAACTTAATAAATTAAATATTATATCTAACTTTTACTATCAAATTTTTTATTTGTTTTTAATTTTTGTTTCCTTTCATTTTTATTTTTAAATAACATATATGAATAACATATATGATGAAAATAAAATATTAATTGAATGAACAATGATAAATTTTATAGACAAAATATATATTATACATAATATGATTTCAAATAAAATGTTTCCAAAAACTAATGTTGATATTAAAATTATATATTTCCTTTAAAAATAATCTTAAATAATTTTATATACATATGTATTGTTTAAATTTTTTATTGATATACTGAAGTACAAATAGAGTTAAAGAATCGTATACAACACAAGAAAATACAATATATTACATAAACATAAATATGAGACATATTATACATATATTTATATTAATAAAAATATTTCTTTATATACTTAGTTATTTTCTTATATGAATGTACACAAACTTATTAAACTATATTTAAAAATCTAAAAAACAATCAACTAGATGCAAATAATTAAATGAATAAAAGATTTAATCTGTTAAAAATAAAAAAAGGTTATGGTTGAATTTAGAAAATTATACAGTCTAATATACCTAAATAATTATCAACCCAATTAAATATTATATATCCAAAATCACATGTATAATTAAAATAACATATTATTATTTATAAATAATCATACATACAAATTACATAATAATTAAAAAAATATTAACTAATTTTAATAGTATATTTGTTTTGTTAATATTTATACCCGTGCATGAGCACGGGAAAATCACCTAGTATGCTATATACATTATATTTTATAACTTTCCTTGTTTTTGCTTATATTTTGCATACATTTTATATATTTTTATATATTTTTCTTACTTTTTGTATATTTTTCCCAAGTTGTTATATATGTTATTAGTTCTAACTAGAAATTGTAAATGAGTTTTTGCAAATACATATTCATAGTACACATTCCTTGTATGTAACAAAACCAAAATAGAATATGAACTAAAGATGAAATTAAGCAGGAACAACAATAACGGAATATGAACTAAAATGAAATTAAGCAGAGAAAAAATAACCAAATATTTAATTCAAAAGAGATCAAAGTTTATATATTATTTTTGGTTCATAGAGATGACCAAGTCCTCGATCGTTTTTCCTGAGGCTCTTATTCATAAAACAAATAAACCGAAACAAACTTAACTGCATTCAAACAAGAACATCCATTCTTGAAGTTATTAAAGCAAACTGGAAAACATCAATAAAAGCAATGTAACTCGGGTAGCGAAGTCTTGAATAGATCACCTCTTCAAGAATTGTGCACACAAACTCTAACGTTCTCCGAACTGCGTTGCAACATTTCAGATCTGGCAGATGCAAACATCTTCCGACTGTTGTCCAAATCAAACGGCATGTATAGCTCAACTTTTTCCAAACGGCATGAGGATCGGAGCAGATATTTCACCAGGTTTAACTCTGCCCCACCAGTGAAATTCTTCACTACAACTGTTGTTAATGTCTCTCTCAGACACTTGTATGATATGTTCTGCATCCAGTATGTCTGTGGATCGATGCCAGCATATGATGAAGCCGTCTGGGAAATATAAAATCATTCTCGCATTCATGGTTTAATAATATGATATATATATATATATATATATATATATATATATATATATATATATAATTCATTTTTGATGGTATATATATAATTTTACATTAAGAAAACTTACCGCAGTGGGGCTGGGAGGAAGCAAATCTAGAGTGAGTGTTTCCAAGTTTGGGCAATTGATGAGGAGAAGCCTGATTCCATTGAACTCTTTGGGATGCAATTTCGTCTTGAGCACTAAATGCTTTGTTCTCATCCGGCGAAGAAGATGGGGAGACACAGCTAATGGAATCCTCTGACATAAGAAAAAAAATTCACTAGGTCACTATTTTATTCTAAACATTCAATATATACAATAGTTTTAGGGTCTAGCACTACGTTCACTAAGAAATTACTTTAATTAACACTATGGAAAGAAGTATTGTAATGCAAAATATAGGAATTGCTTGTTTTATAGATTCTAAACCATATTTGAGTTTTCGATTTACAAAAACACTTTTTAAAAATTCAATTCAGATTTTGGTTTTATTTATTTTTTCTAAAAACACTTTACTAGCCAATCAAATTTTTAACAAGTAGATTTTCTAAAATTTAGGAAAAGTAGTTATTAATTTTTTATGATAATTTAGGAACAAAAACCAAAATCAACTTATGTGAGATTTAGGTTCAAAGACGATTCTTTTTTGTTTTGTAGGAATTGTTACTTTTTGAAATGACCTAATGTGAAAATGAACCTACACTGAATGACCTAATGTGAAAATGTAATGTAAATCTAAGACATACCTTGAGTAGAAACGGACAGACCGTCAAGGTCGTAGCACATCGACGACCATTATCAAGGAGGTTATTAAGGAGTTGACACAGCATTCCCCCTTCGGTTGCCTCGTTGTAATCATCAGTGTCCAACACCTGAAAATCCAAATCCACTTCGCTTATGACGGCATTCATCCTGTCGAATTCGAAGCACAAAATATCTCCCGAGTACTTGAATATGTCAACTCTTGGGAGGTCTAAGATGCAAGTAAGGAAAAAGTCGCAGTCCTTGATTGCAAGTTCTCTGATCATGTCCCCTGATATCCTTTCAAAATCAAGTCCCCAGCAGTCATGCATAGTTAAACTCTCGAGCCTCTTTAGCAACGGCTGAATATTCTTCAGTTCCATCCACCCGAAAGAGACGCTTTTGAGCTTCTCTAGGTTTGATAGTCTCGAGGGGTCAAAGTCATCGCAGGCGCAAACTTTCAACGACTCGAGAGTCGTCAGATCATAGACGCTTTGTGGGATTTTAACGACCAGCTCTTCACGGTTTACATTATGAAAGGTTCTCCACGCCGGGTTTGAGAAATCAAGAACCAAGCTCTTGACCCTTTTTTGGACCGCGAACGCTATCAGGGACTCGATCACATCCAAGTAAGTCTGTGGATCCGAGATAGAGATCCCGAACGTATCCATGGGTTGATCACCCATTCGAGCGACCCATCGACGCATGTAACCAACAAAAGCAGTCCTAGCCAGAACACGCCTTATGGGATCTGCGAAGACAGAGGGGCTCAAGAAGTCGGATTCCTTGAAGGAAACATTCCTCCTCTCAAGATGGAGAGACCCCACCGCTTGGAGAGTAGGCTGGTTTGAACACATTGCTTGAAAGACAAGCATGAAATGATGAGGACCAAAAGAACATCTGGTAGATCTGATAGTCTGTCAGGTTGAGCACTCGAATCCATTGTTGTGACTAAGAGAGTGGGGATTTTTGGAAGAAGAGAGGTGTTTGTGGCTTTTATCTGATATGTTAGACGCTACAGAGAGGGTTTATATATATACACTCTCAATATATTGTGCTTGATAGGGTTTTCGCATCTAGTCATCTGAGAGGTGTATCCAGGTGTATCCATAACAAAACTTCTATGAGTGGCAAATTTTGAATAGAAACTTATATCACAGAAAAAGATGAATATCATCCAGTTTGAACAAATCTTTGACCTCATGAGACAACAGTTTGCATGGCCAGATAGATTTCCAATTCTAGTTTTTCATAAATGTTTTCTTATTATTTATTTTTTTCATAAATCAATGAAAACTTATTAATGAAATCAACTATGAACCCTTCACCATCTTTAGTTTGTAATGCCTCTTTGGCATTACTCGAACACCTAGAATAATATTGAGGTTTTATCACAATTAATGCAGTCTTCTCTGGTTGCTCACTATGATGAAACCTTTGTGTTGTGCACATTCTTTTCTTTGCCACGCGTGTAAGATGGATTGAAAACTAAGATGGAACAAAAAATAATTAAGTAATTTCATGTAAAAATGTAATAGCAAGTGTCCAATAACATTTAAGATTTCTTAATTCTTTTTTAACTATAAGCTTTCTGATTTATTAAGTGAATTCATGTAAAAATGTATTAGCAAGTGGCACTACTTGTTTTTTTTTTGAAAAAAAAGTGGCACTACTTGTTAATGTCGATAAATTCATTCATGAAGCATTTTAACTAATAAAAATGAATATTTAGGTTCAATGAATGGTAAATATACATGTCAAATTCTTTGAGTCACAGACAATCTTCTTAGTAAATAAATAAGTTTTAGAAATCAATGGTGAGTTGAATGGAGACCATCTATTACATTATTTTGATTAAGAAAACAATTTAAAATTATTGATTAGAAAATTTTAAATAAGTTTATTTATTTATAAAAGTACATATTAAAAAGTGATTTATCAAAAAATATAATAGTGACAATATATAATTTAACAACTATTTGTTTTCAAGCGCTTTGCAGATTTGCACTATACTTTTGTTTTTGGTAAAAGATTTGCACTATTTGCTAATGTTAATAAATCTAACATCAATGGTTCTGAAGCAAGAAAAAAAGGTTCGAATCTTTAGAATAAACGAATGAAATTTTATTTTATATAATGATGATGTCATATTTTCTGAGTCACAAATAACCTTCTTAGCATATAAAGAGTAATTTGGAATGGAAAAGTTGAACATGCATGACCTGTTACATACAATTTATTCTCTTTATTAAATTAGTTAGGAATTAACTTTGACGAGTAAGAATCAATAGTAATGTTAAAAAATCTACATAAAGCATTTTAAATGAGACTGACAAATAACTGAATCTTTAGATTCAATGAATGGTAAAATATAACAATTGTACCAAATTTAATGAGTCGCAAACAATTTTTTTTATTAGATAATAGAAATTAACAGATTCGGCTAATTTTCTCGTTACCACTTACAAAAATAGTTTTTGGAAGTAGTAATAGTTAGTGCGTTTTATAATAACTATACACTAGGTGATTTTTCCGTGCTCATGCACGGGTATAAATATTTATAAAGTAAATATATATTATAATAATTGATTGCTATTTACTTTTAATTTTAAATTAATTTATAGTTTTTTGCATAATTTATATTAATTAGACATATAATTTTAGATATGTTATATCTAATCGGTTTTGTTGTTTTTACAATCGGTTTAGTAATCATTTGGATATATTAGGTTGCAACTATTTCACTGAATTCAATTATAAAATTTTTATTCAAATATATTAAAATTTTGATTAATTTTCTTATTTGCATTAAAAAAATTTATTCAAAATATATTAAAATTTTGAACACGTATCAATATTTACAATAACTAAAATATTTTTATATATTATAAATGTTTTAATGCCTTTTGGTTATGGTTATATTAAGATCCACAAACATAAAAACATAAAATTTAAAAGAAAATTTAACATTAAGAAAACATATAATTTTAATAATGCAAAAAAATATTTCTACCTCATTAAAGTGTATAGTGTGATTTTAAAATATTTTGTTATTTGATCAAAAGATGTTTATTGTTAAAATTTATTTTTTGTTTTTAATATCTCTTAAAAATAAGCAGTAAAAATTTGTGATTGTATTTGAGAAATCTTATTATATAAATAAAAAAAATTTATAGATATTTTTTGCTGTAACTGAAAGATATTATGGTCAAATAAATATAAGAAAATACAAATAACATTTCAATAATACTAATTATAAATATTTTTAGTCAATAAAACATATATCAGTTTATGTTACTTAATTATTTTATGTAATTATCAAAAAAAGATAAATATATTAAAAATATTTCTATTACTCTGAAAATATATATTGTTGTTTTGTTTAAAATTATGTTTTAAAATAAATTATATATTTTTCTAATATCAAGATTATCTGTGAAAATATAAATATAAAGAAAGTATATTAGTATATTTTGTATTATTTAAAAATATTTTATAATAGAGTTGTTCAAAAAAATATATTAAAATAGAATATTACTATTTTGTGAACTTTCCTTTTTAATGAAATCATATTATTTATACATATATTTTCATTTTTAACTTCGCTTTATAAACTTTGTAATATTTCCTTTTTATTATATATGTTATTTGGAAAATATTAAAAAGTAATTTAAATAAAAAAATCAATAATAGTGTTTAAATATAACATTTTAATTTATTAAGGGTATCATCGTAATCAACCATTGTGAGAGTTAACGTGAGTGCGACACGTAGGAAACTCACTTCTCAAATAATATTATAGAGATATACAATTTTAAATTATTCTAACCCTCTCAGAACCAGAAACGATTTTTCGTTAATTTTTGCAATTGCATGTGACTGAAAATAAGAAAACACGAAAAAATATTTCTGATATAAAACTAAAAATAAAAATATTATGAATAAAAATACATAAATACATTTTGTATTTTAATTTATATTTACTAACAAAATCATAATTGTTGATATTATAAAAACTTCAAATCAAGAATCTTCACTATAAGTATTTAGACATTAATATAAATGCATATACAAACCAAACGAAATATAGTTCGAAAAATCTAGAATAAATCATCATAAAATTGGAAATTTTCATCTAAACAAAATAAAAAGTAAACACAATATTGTTATTAGTTATATTAAATAAAAATTTATATATTGTATCATAATAATAATATGATTTTAATATTTTTTATAATATAATAATATTGATAATTTATTATTAAACCACTACATTATTTTATAGTCAACTAAACATAAGTATTCCATAAACATACCAAATTGTAACGATATGCCAATCATATAAATCGCTTAATAACTTTTAAAATCACATCCATAAATATTTGCAAACTCCCTAAACCACTCATTAAAACCAAATATACCCTATTATCAATAACAAGTCCAATTGGAGTTACAACTTACCATATATTATATTTCATTTATTTGGAAAGTAATTTTGAATAAGAATCAATTGTAGGTTCGTTAATTACAAGTTATCATCAATAAATTTATTTACAGTAAAAATTCTATAAACTAATAATGTTTAGGCTATGTTATTTTATTAATTTCTAGAGCCGTTATTAATTTACAAAAAAAAACTGACCTATTTTAGATTTTACTGTATATAAATTAATTAAATTTTAGAAAATCAATTTTTCTATTGATTAGTATATTATCTGGTATACATAAAATATGTTTTATATAATTTATATGTTGTATTAGATATAGTTTTACTAAATGTTATCAAGAATATATTGAAGTGTTAACCAAAAATAGAGATGAATTCTGTTGTGAATATAAAATATACAATACAATTTTTTTTTGTTTCAACTTCCATAAACTATATATATAAATTATTAATTTATGATTTTAATGGGACCATGTATTTATATAAGAATAATTTTTTATCTTATTATCTTATCATTTTGTGCCATATATGGAACTGCCCCCACTCGGAACTTAAAAAATTTATTAATTTATTGAATATTATTTTCTTAAAGTTTCTACTATATTAAAAAAAAATTGATTCAAAAAAATATATTTAAACAGTAATATATATATATATATTCAAATCAAATAATTAAAATATTTTAGATTAAAAATAAAATTTTTTCGAAATAATATTATATTTATTTTATAATAGATTACCTTATAACAAGTATATTTTATTTCTAATTATCTATCAAGATAATCATATTAAAATTACTTGATCTAAAATTTTAAAATAGAATATAATTTTCCAGAAAGCCTATTTTATCATTTTTTACTTTATTAAAAAAAAATCTTTGAGATATTAGAATATAATTACAGTTTCTTCTAAAAAAATATATACTATCAAAATTCCCTACACTGACAATTTATTTGACCATTTTAATAAACTAAAAGAAGTAAATAATATTTTTATGAATTTTGATCGAAAATGTATTTTTTATAAATAAATATATTTTATTATTGTAATTAATTCACGCTTGTCTCCTCATTTAAACTTGAAAATATTTGAATAAAAAAAACTAAATTATTTATAACATAATTTAAAATAAACTGAAAACTAAAAAAGAAAGATAAAATTCTTTAAATAACACTTGGTATATTTTTAATTATGTGATCATGGATATGACTATATTAAAACTATTTTGAATAAACTAAATCAACTATAAAAACTTAAAATATTATTCATGCCCTAGCATTTGATTGGTTTTGTCGTATTATCCGTAAACGCTGTGCTTATAAGATGGTAGCCGTTGTTGACATTAAATGCAATCATAAATATGTTAAATCAAAAACTAGTTTCTACTAGCATTGTGATTATGTGCGGTTGTAGATCTATAAAAATTCCTTTTTAATTATTTAATTAAATTTATATATGAGATATTATAAATAAAATATTTAGATACATTTTATATTTAGATTTTTTATTCACTAAACATTTCACAATTTATATTTTAAAAACCTTAAACCAAAATATTCCCCTAATATTTTAGACATTAACACATATACAAATATAAACATATATAAATCATACAAAATATTTTAAAAAGAAAATCTAATAGAAATCTTCACAAAAAAATTTATACTGAAATTATAGTATTCATCCAAATTAAAAAAAATAAAATGTAACATTTTAATTAATTATATTAAATTAATAATTTTATATTAATAATATGATTTTTAATTTTTATAATTATAAGATATTTTAATACTGTTAATTTATATTGAATCGATTGTGCCATAAATGTTTCACAAACACACTAATTTTTATGACAAGCAACACATAAGGTCATTAAGCAATTTGAACAGCATATATATCGTTTAAAAATGGTGGATTTGAAATATTTATAACTTTCTGTGTTGTTTGTCTTCAGTTTATTCTAGAAGATTGATATTGTTCTCATATATATACTAGGTATTTTGTCCGCACTTGTGGGCTTAAAATTTTTACAAAAAAATTGTAGTTAAATTTATTATCAATTTAAAAACCATTAAAATAAATAATTTTCATGTTTTTAAAATATTTAGTATTAAATAGATATTAATTTTTTAATATAATAATTTTTTAATTTTAATAAAATATATTAATTATGTAAAATTAACTTGAAAATATCCATATATACATGGATTTATATTTATTTTTAAAATTTATGATGTAAAATATTTTGAATATCATAATATATAATCTTTTAGATAATAGTGATTATAAATTTAATGAAATTCATTTTAAATTTATGGATAAATATAAATTATGTGATATATATTAGAGGTTTAATCTATACATATAATTTTATAATATATAATTATTATATGTAAATTACAGGGTTTAATTATTATAGTCCGCACAAGGTTCATATAAATATATTATCAATTCAAAAACCATTAAATAAATTATTTTCATGTTTTCGAAATATTTAATAATTAATTAAATATTAAATTTCATATACTATAATTTTTTAATATAAAATATCCTTTATTACGTAAAATAAACTTGAAAAGATTCATATATAAATACAATTATAAACATGGATTTATATTTATTTTTAAAATATTATGATGTAAAATAATGTTAGATAACATAATATATAATCTTTTTAGATAATGAAGATTACAAAATTAATGTAATTTATTTTAAATTTATGGGCAACTAATATAATGTGATATATAGATTAAAATAGATTCAGTTTAATATTGTTATACCAAATATAATATATATATATATAATATTTTAATATTACTAAAATAAATATAAGATAAATTTAACTATGATATTATTATTAGGTTTTTTTAATTATTCTTAAGATAATAATAAATTATCAGCTAAATCACTAAAATTATTTATTAAGATTAGTAATTAATCATAAAATATGACTAAACCTAAAATATACTAGAAAATATTCATACAGACATAAAACATACATGGATTTATATTTATTTTTAAAATATTATGATGTAAAATAACTTGGGGTTACTTAATATAGATTTTTTTAGATAATGATGATTATAAAATTAATGAAATTCGTTTTAAATTTATGGGGAAATTTTACAAATACACTTTGTTTGGTACACTTTTTCAACTTTACCATTACTATGTGGACATTTTCATATATACACAATTCATTAATGACCAAATGACAAAAATAACCCTTACCTTATCTCCCTCAATTATCGATTCTCTTTCTCTCTCTCTCGCGAACCTTCTCCGTCGAGATCCTCCATCAAGCTCCGCCGTCGAGATTTCATCAAGTTTCATCGTCTTCTTCATCTAGCCTCGCCGTCGACGTCTTTATCCAGCCTCGTTGTTGTCGTCTTCATCAACCCTCCCCGCCGTCGTCTTCGTTGAGATCCGTCATCGTCTCCGTCAAAACCTCGACAATGTCAAATTCTGAACGAGGTTCACAACTGGTATTTGATTGTATTTTTTATTTGATTCGATTAATTCTGGGAAAATTTTGATTTTCTGCTTTGTCTTATCGAAGAATCGAACAACACTGATTTAGAATTCTCATTTGAAAATGTCGATCTAAGAGAACACAATTTACGTAGTGAACATTGAGTATTTGAAAACTTAAATCTGGTTTTCTTTCAAGTCATTTTAGGAATTTCTTCCTTCTGTTATCCAAAAATAAGATAAGGTTGATTTGAACTTGTCATCTGAATGGTTTCAGTTAAGAGAGAGATTTTCAAATGGTGAAAACTGCATATAAAGAAATTATAACCCCTTATAAATATGGGTTTCATGATATTGACGATTTATAAGGTTTTATAAAGAAGTTTTTAAACAATATTTAAATCTGATAGTTAAATCCGAGTTTGTTTTTCAGTTCGATAGCAATGAGTTTGAATTTTCCGATAGTTAAATCCAAGTTTCATTATTTGAACTTGTCATCTGAATGGTTTCAGTTAAGAGAGAGATTTTCAAATGGTGAAAACTGCATATAAAGAAATTATAACCCCTTATAAATATGATATTGACGATTTATAAGGTTTTATAAAGTAGTTTCTAAACAAGAGTTTCATCATGTATGTGTATAAAACTTGTGATATTGTGGAAATACATGAACACTGTGCTTGGATAAAGTATATATAGATCATGATTAGAAAGTTCATATCATCTTTTTGGATCCTCTGCATCAATCGGCATCCTCTGCTCGGGACTCCCAAGGTTGGAACGAGAGAGAAGGCTGGGAAGGAGGAGCCTGGTTAGAGGCCGAGGAGGGGGTATTGGGGTCAAAACGGCGCCGTTCCATCTCCTTTTGTGTTAAAGTCTGCGCCTTTGGATTTTGATCAGTGTACCCCGGCAAAGCAGAGGAGGTTTGGGGAGGCGGCGTCTCCGATGACGAACGGGAGGTCGCCGGCGAAGAAGAGGAGGTTTATAGACTTCGCTCGTTTTCTGCTTGGATCATGATTTAGTTTGGTGGATTGGAAGTATTTGGCAGAGCAGTTCGTGAAGAAGTTCCCAGAGAAAGTGTTCGTGCACCGTGAGTGTTCTGTAACCTATTAGGGATGAACATATGATGACGAAAGTTGTTGACTTTGAATAAAATTTGATACAAGTAGTGAGAGTAATAGTTCTACTTTTACGTTTGATGGTGTGGATATGATGGGTGAAAGGCTAGCTAATGAGGTGTGTTTCTCTTCTCTGCAACTTGAGTAAGCTCATTTTCTTGGTGATTGATGTTGATATCTATGTTTTGAAATATTTTTTTGCAGGTTTTTTCTGTTGTTAAGAACAGAGGGGGTGGGTTAAAGAAGATCTCATTTGTGGCTCATTTGTTAGGAGGTCTAGTTGCAAGATACGCTGTAGGGAAGCTGTATGAACATCAGCTTGTTATAAAAGTTGTATAGGTTTAGAAAGCTTCAGCAGATGATGAATGCGTCAAGTTCTTTGTCTGATGTATACTATTAATAAGGGTTTATAAAAACTTTATGAAAGCTTATATTCAATTTATAAGGGGTATTATAAGAGTTGTATAGGTTTATAAATCAACTAAAAGAGTCTAACTATTTAGAAAGCCTTATAAAAAAATTTATAATGGTTTGTATGATAATTTATAAGGATTTATAAGGGTATGTAAATAATGATTTATAAGGGTATGTAAATAATTTATAAGGGTTTATAAAAATAATAAAGTTTATACACCATAATAAAGGATTATAAAACAATTTATAAAGATATGTAAAATTTCTGAAGGGGTGGAGCCTTGCTTGCTGTCAACATGTGCCTCAAAATCTGCCACATATCATCATCTCTTTACAAAGCCTCCAAGTGTTCTTTAGTTTTATGAAATTAATCTTCTGTATCAAAGTGTTGACAAAAAGTGTCTATAATTTTCTTATAAATGTTTATAAATGTTTGTAAATTATTTATAAGAAATAAAAGATTAATTTTAATGGTTTATAAAACAATTATTAAGACTTTATAAGAGTTTATAAAATCCGTCTATAAGGCTTTCTAAATAAATTATTAAAGTATAATTCATTTATAAGAGTTTATAAAACCAGTCTATAAGGCTTTATAAGGATTATAAATAATTTATAAATGTTTATATATCATTTTAAAAGATTTAGAAATCATTTATAAACCTTTATCAATAGTTTATAAAGTTTATACACCATTATAAAGGATTATAAAACAATTTATAAAGGTATGTAAAATTTCTGAAGCGGTGGAGCCTTGCTTGCTGTCTGCATGTGCCTCAGAATCTGCCACGTATCATCATCTCTTTACAAAGCCTGCACGTGTTCTTTAGTTTTATGAATTTAATCTTCTGTATCAAAGTGTTGACAAAATTTAAATTACCCAAAATCTCTTGCATATGTGCAGTTCCAAGCTATTTTTTACTTGCAATCAAACTCGTTTACAGTTAGTTACACAATACATATACAAAAGAAAAGAGAGAGAGGGAAATTGGCAGAAACATTATAATTGTTTATAAATCATTTTATAAATTTTTATAAATTATTTATAAGGGTTTATAAAAATAATTTATAAAGTTTATACACCATTATAAAGGATTATAAAACAATTTATAAAGGTATGTAAAATTTCTGAAGCGGTGGAGCCTTGCTTGCTGTCCGCATGTGCCTCAGAATCTGCCACGTATCATCATCTCTTTACAAAGCATGCATGTGTTCTTTAGTTTTATGAATTTAATCTTCCTTATATAATTATTTATAAAGTAGTATTTGAATAATATATATAAAGGTTTATAACGCATAAAAGAATATCTTTGCTTAGACAATTTATAAGGGTTTATAAAGGTAAAATAAATAAGTCAGAAGAACTCTAAATCATTTAAAAAGTTTAAAACCATTTAGAAAGTCTAATAAAAGAATTTATAAGGGTTTGTAAAATATTTTATAAGGGGGTTTAAGGATATATACGTAATTTATAAGAGTTTATAAAACATTCATAAAGTTTATGAAAACAATTTATAGAATTTATACACCAATTTATGAGGAGTTTATAAGGGTTTATAAAACAGAAAATAATATATCTGCTTAGACAATTTGTAAGGGCTTATAAAGGTAAAATAAATCAGTTAGAAGATTCTAAGTCATTTAAAAAGTTTATAACCATTTAGAAAGTCTAATAAAAGAATTTATAAGGGTTTGTCAATATTGGAGAGAGAGGGAAATTGGCAGAAATATTATAATTGTTTATAAATCATTTTATAAAACATTCCTACAATACTGAACTTTTCTCAGACGAGTCCATCGTTAAGAAGTCAACTCTGCAACTTATATAAAACTTTATAAATCTGCAATTCTTTGATAGCACAAACCACGTTCTTGTTCAGAATCACTCTTACTCCTTCAAACAGCTCACAACCTCTTCGATCTTCAAAATCTGAACGCAAGTCAGTCATATAAAATTCCATCTTGTTTCTTCAAACACATCAATTAGATTTGGGGCTTCACATAGATTCAATTAAACGAATTTATTCAGTTGAACTCAGAATTCAAATCAACTTACACAAACTATCTCTGAGTTTGTCGATCGTGTTCATTGGAGCTTGTCGGTGTGAGCGTCGTTAATCTCGTTGAATTTTGTCGGAGTAATTGGATTTGGTCACCAGAGCGTCGTTGGGTTCGTCGGATAATCACCATCGATTATCTTGTACCTTTCAAGCTTTCATCGACTTTATTCGTTTGAACTCCTCCTCGCCAGATCTCGCCGTAGCTTCGTTGGATCTCGCCGTAATTTTGTCGGATCTCGCCGTAATTTTGTCGGATCTCGCCGTAATTTTGTCGGATCTCGCCGTAATTTTGTCGGATCTCGCCGTAATTTTGTCGGATCTCGCCGTAATTTTGTCGGATCTCGCCGTAATTTTGTCGGATCTCGCCGTAATTTTGTCGGATCTCGCCGTAATTTTGTCGGATCTCGCCGTAATTTTGTCGGATCTCGCCGTAATTTTGTCGGATCTCGCCGTAATTTTGTCGGATCTCGCCGTAATTTTGTCGGATCTCGCCGTAATTTTGTCGGATCTCGCCGTAATTTTGTCGGATCTCGCCGTAATTTTGTCGGATCTCGCCGTAATTTTGTCGGATCTCGCCGTAATTTTGTCGGATCTCGCCGTAATTTTGTCGGATCTCGCCGTAATTTTGTCGGATCTCGCCGTAATTTTGTCGGATCTCGCCGTAATTTTGTCGGATCTCGCCGTAATTTTGTCGGATCTCGCCGTAATTTTGTCGGATCTCGCCGTAATTTTGTCGGATCTCGCCGTAATTTTGTCGGATCTCGCCGTAATTTTGTCGGATCTCGCCGTAATTTTGTCGGATCTCGCCGTAATTTTGTCGGATCTCGCCGTAATTTTGTCGGATCTCGCCGTAATTTTGTCGGATCTCGCCGTAATTTTGTCGGATCTCGCCGTAATTTTGTCGGATCTCGCCGTAATTTTGTCGGATCTCGCCGTAATTTTGTCGGATCTCGCCGTAATTTTGTCGGATCTCGCCGTAATTTTGTCGGATCTCGCCGTAATTTTGTCGGATCTCGCCGTAATTTTGTCGGATCTCGCCGTAATTTTGTCGGATCTCGCCGTAATTTTGTCGGATCTCGCCGTAATTTTGTCGGATCTCGCCGTAATTTTGTCGGATCTCGCCGTAATTTTGTCGGATCTCGCCGTAATTTTGTCGGATCTCGCCGTAATTTTGTCGGATCTCGCCGTAATTTTGTCGGATCTCGCCGTAATTTTGTCGGATCTCGCCGTAATTTTGTCGGATCTCGCCGTAATTTTGTCGGATCTCGCCGTAATTTTGTCGGATCTCGCCGTAATTTTGTCGGATCTCGCCGTAATTTTGTCGGATCTCGCCGTAATTTTGTCGGATCTCGCCGTAATTTTGTCGGATCTCGCCGTAATTTTGTCGGATCTCGCCGTAATTTTGTCGGATCTCGCCGTAATTTTGTCGGATCTCGCCGTAATTTTGTCGGATCTCGCCGTAATTTTGTCGGATCTCGCCGTAATTTTGTCGGATCTCGCCGTAATTTTGTCGGATCTCGCCGTAATTTTGTCGGATCTCGCCGTAATTTTGTCGGATCTCGCCGTAATTTTGTCGGATCTCGCCGTAATTTTGTCGGATCTCGCCGTAATTTTGTCGGATCTCGCCGTAATTTTGTCGGATCTCGCCGTAATTTTGTCGGATCTCGCCGTAATTTTGTCGGATCTCGCCGTAATTTTGTCGGATCTCGCCGTAATTTTGTCGGATCTCGCCGTAATTTTGTCGGATCTCGCCGTAATTTTGTCGGATCTCGCCGTAATTTTGTCGGATCTCGCCGTAATTTTGTCGGATCTCGCCGTAATTTTGTCGGATCTCGCCGTAATTTTGTCGGATCTCGCCGTAATTTTGTCGGATCTCGCCGTAATTTTGTCGGATCTCGCCGTAATTTTGTCGGATCTCGCCGTAATTTTGTCGGATCTCGCCGTAATTTTGTCGGATCTCGCCGTAATTTTGTCGGATCTCGCCGTAATTTTGTCGGATCTCGCCGTAATTTTGTCGGATCTCGCCGTAATTTTGTCGGATCTCGCCGTAATTTTGTCGGATCTCGCCGTAATTTTGTCGGATCTCGCCGTAATTTTGTCGGATCTCGCCGTAATTTTGTCGGATCTCGCCGTAATTTTGTCGGATCTCGCCGTAATTTTGTCGGATCTCGCCGTAATTTTGTCGGATCTCGCCGTAATTTTGTCGGATCTCGCCGTAATTTTGTCGGATCTCGCCGTAATTTTGTCGGATCTCGCCGTAATTTTGTCGGATCTCGCCGTAATTTTGTCGGATCTCGCCGTAATTTTGTCGGATCTCGCCGTAATTTTGTCGGATCTCGCCGTAATTTTGTCGGATCTCGCCGTAATTTTGTCGGATCTCGCCGTAATTTTGTCGGATCTCGCCGTAATTTTGTCGGATCTCGCCGTAATTTTGTCGGATCTCGCCGTAATTTTAACATTGCTAAAATAAATATAATAGAAATTTAACTATGATATTATCATTAGATTTTTTAATGATTCTCAAGATAATAAAAATCATCATTAAATCACTAAAATTACTTACTAAGATTATTAATTGATTATTAAATATGACTAAACCTAAAATTATGGAGAACATGACATTTAATAATTAAATAAATATTTGATTTTTTATATACAAGAATTTAGTTCTTTTAATAAAATATTGTTTATTACGTAAAATAAACTTGAAAACATTCATATATACTTAAATTTATATACACGAATTAATATTTATTTAAAAATATTATGATGTAAAAAAAATTTGGATAAAATAATATAAAATCTTTTTAGATAGTGATGATTATAAAATTAATGAAATTTGTTTTAAATTTATGGGTAATTATATGTTATATGATATATATATATCTTATTATATAACGACATCTATCAATAGTTTTTTTTAAGATTGTATTATGTTTCAAAAATATGAGATAATACTCTTTTGTTTTGTACTTAAAATAAATTTAGAAAAGAAAAGAATATGATTAAAAATATTTTTTACGGTTTCTTTTAGGATTTTAGAACAAAAAAAATTACTATTACATAGTATTTTACAATTATACACTGTTTAGAATTTTATATAAATAAAATAAAATTACGACCAAGTAATTATTTTCAGTTAGTATTAAAATTGGTATTTTACAATTCGTTTCTAATATCAACTAGGTGTTTTGCTCGCACTTGCGGATTTAATATTTTTTAAACAAATTATTAATAGATATATTATCAATTTAAACATCATTATAATAAATTATTTTGTGTTTTTAATTAATTTAATTAATTAAATATTAAAATGTTATATACGATATTATTTTTATAAAATATCTTTTTATTACTTAAAATAAACTTGAAAACATTAATATACACATAAAACTATATACACGGATTTATAATTACTTTTAAAATATTATGATATAAAATATTTTTGAATAAAATAATATATACTCTTTTTTGATAATGATGATTATAAAATTTATGAAATTTGTTTTAAATTTATGGATTATTATATATTATGAGAAATACATTTTAAAATTGAATTGGTTTAAAATTACTAAACCAAATATAATATAAAAATGAAATATATAATATTTTAATATTACTAAAATAAATATTTTAACTATGATATTATCATTAAAAAAAAATTATTCTCAAGATAATGATAAATTATCAGCCAAATCATTAAAATTATTTATTAAGATTTTGATCATAAAATATGACCATACCTATGGGAGCATGACATTTAATAATTAATTAAATATTAAATTTATGGATAATTATATATTATGTGATATATATATATAATTGGTTTAATATTAATGAAATATAATATAAACATATATATAATATTTTAATATTACTAAAGTAAATATTTTAAATATGATATTATCATTCAAATTTTTCAATTATTATTAAGATAATAATAAATTATCAACTAAATCACTAAAACTATTTAATAAAATTAATAATTGATTATAAAATATGACTAAACCTAAAATTAAGGGGAGTAAGACAAATCAGCAAATTTACTTATCAAATAATAAATAAACTAGAGGTTTAGCCCAGGGGCGGCGGATCCACAAAGAGAAAATATGATTTAATTTAAAACTGACATGATTTGGTGGTATGAAAGTTTAAGCAATATACAGAGAAATCATCATTATCAAGCATTTGATTTTTTTAATTGTAAAGCTAATTTCAAACGTCCAACTATACCATTACTAACACATATTTCGTAAAGCACAAATAAAATAGAGATTAAACATCAATCTTCACTTTCTCTATCAATGGAACTAGATGATGGTCCGCACCTTGTGCGGAATAATATATATCCAACTAATTCAATTTTAATATAATTTTTTAATCTCAATCTAAATTATTAATAAGTTTCAAATATTAATAAATTAGTAGATATAATCAACCTTTTTATAAGGCAACATGGATAAATTTTTGGCAAAACATTTATTTATTCTTTCATCAAACCAAACATGTAAAAGATATCATCGTCACAATAACCTAGTAAAACTGTATTAATATTTTAAAATAACATAAATATAAATTTACAAATTAAATCATAATTACCAATTATCAGGAAAACCGATGAAATTAAATCCTCTTCAACAAAGTCTTAATTGCATTTCATCTGAATTTTCCTAGTTATCAGATTTTATAATGACACATATTAACAAAATCTATAATAATCAAAAACATATTTATTTTTAATTAAAATTTTCCAAACTGAAAGTAATAAATTATATATATCTAAAAAGCTAGATTTTTTAAATTATAATAGCAAGAATTGTATTCTTTGGGCTCGTATTTTATTTTTTGGGAAGATGATTTGGTAACATAAAAGAGAAGAAAGTTTATTTTTATAAATAATAATTAAAAAACATTAAACGATTTAATATTATGAAAGTAACCATAAGATAAAAAAATTATATAAAATTGTTGTTAAAATTTGACAACGCTCGTTAGAAATAATTATCCCTGAATATAATGAAAATATTTATTAAGTTATCACTAAAAATCTTTAAAAATAACAATTTAAAATTTATTTATTAAAACTAATGATTCAATAGAATATAACAAATAAACTTTTAAAAATAATAAAATATATGAAAATAAATAAAATTACCAATTAAAATTATTAAGGTTACGATAAATATATTAATAACCTAAATTATGGAGAATATGATAAATAAACAAAATTAAAATTATTAAAAATATAACAAATAAGCAAATTAGCTAAAATAATGGAAAATATGACAAATAAACAATAAATAATGACAAATCATCAAAATTAGCTAAAATCATGGAGAAGCTGACACATAAGTTAAATCACTTCATAAATAATAGTATAGATAATCAAAACTAAAATTATTAAAAACATAACAGATAAGAAGATTCCCTAAAATTTTGGAAAATATGTCAAATAAACAATAATCAATGATAAATAAGTAAAAAATCCTAAAACTATGGAGAAGGTGACACATAAGCCAAATCACTTCATAAATAATAGTACAGATACTATTTTTATAATTTATATTTGTTTTTTTTGTCATCTCAATTTATATTTGTTTATTAAATAGATTTTAGTGTTATGTTTATCATCAAATTCAAAAACTATTAAATAAACTTCTACAATTTTCCATGGTCAAGATTTAAAAATAAAATAAAACAATTGCTCTTGTATTAATATAAAGACTGTATAATATTACTAAATCAAATATAATATAAACATATATATTACATAATATTTAATATTATTAAGCTTAAAATTATGGAGAAACTGCCACATAAGTCAAATCATAATATCAATACTATTTTTATAATTTATATTTGTTTTTTTGTCATCACAATTTATATTTGTTTATTAAATAGATTTTAGTGTTATGTTTATCATCAAATTCAAAAACTATTAAATAAACTTTTACAATTTTCCATGGTCAAGATTTAAAAATAAAATAAAACAATTGCTCTTTTATTAAAATAAAGTCTCTATAATATTACTAAATCAAATATAATATAAACATATATATATATAATATTTAATATTACTAAACCTAATATTAGAAGATATAATCTATATTTTTATTATAAGGCAACATGGATAATTTTTTGGCAAAACCTTTATTTATTCTACCATCAAACCAAACATGTAAAAAATATCATCATCATAATAACCTAATAAAACTGTATTTTTTTTTGTTCAAACCTATGAAATAACCTAATAAAACTGTATTAATATTTTAAAATAACATAAATATAAATTTACAAATTAAACCATAGCAATTATCAGGAAAACCTATGAAATTACATTTTATTTGAATTTTCCTAGTCATCAGATTTTATAATGCCACATATTAACAAAATATATAATAATCAAAAACATATTTCTATTTAATTAAAATTTTATAAACTAAAAGTAATAAATTATATATATCTAAAAAGCTAGATTTTTTAAATTATGATTGCAAGAATTACAATTCAAAAATTATTTATTAAAACTAATAATTCAACCTAAATCATAGAATATAACAAATAAGCTTTTAACAATAATAATATATGAAAATAGATAAAATAACCTAAAATCATAGATAACATGACACTTAATCAAAACTGAAAGTATTTTAAAATCTTTCAAATAAATAAAATTACCAACTAAAATTATTAAGGTTATGATAAATATGTAAATAACATATATTATGGAGAATATGATAAATAAAAAAAATTAAAATTATTTAAAACATAACAAATAAGTAAATTAGCTAAAATTATGGAAAATATGATAAATAAATAATAAATAATAACAAATCATCAAAATTAGCTAAAATCATGGAGAAGCTGACACATAAACCAAATCACTTCTTAAATAATAGTATAGATAGATAGATAGATAGATAGATAGATAGATAGATAGATAGATAGATAAATATTATAGTCTTTTGTTATGTATTTTATTCGTATCTTCACCTGCTGTGTTGCCTTTGATTTGTAGTTTTCAAGAGAGTTTCGCGGTTAGAGGGAATAATCCCAGCACTGGAGACCTCTCACGTGTTAGCTAGCTCAACTCGAGAAGCTATGTCCGACGTAATCAAAACGGAACCAGAGTCGTGTTGAATCAAAACGTTGGCTAAATGTCTCTTTTTCTGTTTTCTACTAAAACTCAGTTTTGCATATACAAGTAAGCATGGTATGCCATCTGCTACTGTCATGTGCAGCTTGTGATCTTAACTAATATAAAACAAAAAGGTGGCGACTTTGATGAATAAATTAATAAACAAATAAGCGAGATGCAAATTCAGATAGAGAGAATCTTCCTGTTGTATAATTCTTCACTGAACATATCTCTGCCTCTTCTGGAATCCTAAGAGACATCTCTCTTTCTATCTCTGCCACCCAACCAAATCTAATGCCTCTGCTTTATTCCCAAGCATCATCATTACTTACTCATGAAACAAAATTCATCACTAATAATTATTGTTTCTTTAGATTTCTTTCTTTTAGAATATTTTTTACAAATGAAAATAAATATTTCTAAAAGTATACTTAAATGATAACTTGAGAATAATTAAGAAGCTACTTAGATAAAATCATGGTGCTTATTCATGCGACTTCAATGGATAGGATCAAGAAACGGGAATATATACGAACCGGAAATCAAATTAATCTAGAAATTTTTCTCTATATATTTATAAATGATTATCTCCTAGTTGAAAAGAGACTATATGGGCGCCTTATTCTCTCAAGGGGCAATTTGTATTTCCCACGTCGGTTACAAAGAGGCGATCTTTCTCATTCCCCCCAAATTCACACATGAATCCAAAAAAACTCAAAAATAACAGACTAACACACTAACATTGCCGTCTCCCAGTCTCATCATATTATTGAGGAAAAATATATACATCTCCCCCCGGTTTTAGTCGATAACATGAGTTCAGCATTGGACCGGAACACTCCATGGTTTGCCTGATCAAAGCTTTGCCTGCACGACACGCGACAAAAAGACGTGGTAAAGTAGCATGAGGATGACATTCAAGATATTGATTCTTGATAATGTTGAAAGAAGGGATAGTTAGTCTAATCATATGGTCAAAGGGTCATCATATGGCTGTGAAGTGAAGCCAAGAGACGCTTATCTATGGATAACAAGAGTATACTGGTCATTTCAAGATTTGTGTCCGGCGTGGTTTACCTTGGAATACAAGAAGATTCCGAGGATAGCAATGGCAGCTCCAAGAGCGTTAACAGGCTGGACTGGAGTGCGGAAGATAATGATGGAGGAGACGATGACTGAGATACGCTTCATCGTGTTACCCACACTAAACGTCAAGGGAGAGATTTGGTCCAAAGACATGTAAGACACTTGGTTGTACAAGTGATAGAACACACTCTGCGCAGCCACCCACCTACAAAAATTTGATAGAAAGAATGCGAGTGAGATGTATTCATTGACATAATCACTAAAAGACTCTTAATGATTCGGATTAAAACAGACATTCTGGGAGATAAAAACAAGAACTTGATAAATGGGTCTTTTCACAACGGATTATAGGAACAGGACAAGGCTACATCTAACAGGACAAAACGTCAGACCGAAACTTTTGAGTTTAAAAGAGTTCATAAGAGTTTTTAAGAGGAAAATTACCAGACAAACTGGGGTCCAATGTTGGAGAGAGCCTTTTGCCAGCCATCGATCCACATCTGAGGCCCTTCAACCACAATTGCAAAGGGGGTGAGGATCAAGAGTGATAACATTGAGAGACAAGCGTAGTAGTTCATCCCGCTCACAGACTTTCCCTTCATTCCCTTCTTAGAGAAGATGTTACGGAACACGAATGCCAAGTTCGAAATCATCGCTCCCATGAAACCTGAGAGCAGAATCAGAAACGATTATTATAGAAAGAAAAAAGAATATACATTGGCTTATAGAAGCTATAGCTAACCAGAACTGAATATACATTACCAATCATGTTGAAGTTAAGCTCAGTAAGGGCAGAGAGAGCACAACCACCGATGATAGTAATGAGGGAGAGGTAAACCGAAGTAGGGAAGTTTTCACCCAAAAGGAACCTCGGGAGAAGAACGCTAAACGCTGGCTCACCGCTCTTGATGATGTGTGTGAATGAAACCGCAACCTTTGACATGCTCACCGTTGCAGCCACATGACCAATTGTGTGTGTCACCGCAACCTATATTCAATCCAACAAAAAAAAAAACACTTTTAGTACAATCAAATATAAAAAAAAAAATTAAAAAAAAAATCTACTTTAAACCTGAATGATTTTTACTAGAAGCTAAAAGACAACATGCTGATCTCAGTTCCTCATATTCCAACTCTTCAATTCCCAGAACTTAACTATAAAAATTTCATACTTATATTATAACAAAATAACAAGATTCAGACAAACACAGACAAAAAGAACATCACTTTCTTCTCTCTCTCTCTCTACTAGGTAGCAAACAAAACTATGCACATCGCTAAGGTAACAAAACAACAATCAATTTGACCATAAACCTCAATACCCATCACCGTAAACATCAATATCTAACATAAAGTTTCCACCTTTATTTACACAGAAAAAAAAAAGTTTCCACTTTTATATCTCTAAGCAAAAAGACCCACCAACCCACTTACCGGAAAAAGTGTTTTCCAGAAATCAAAATCTGTTTTGGGAGTCTCAACGACACCAGCAGCACAAGAGATCAGCATCATCAACGAACCGGCGGCAAGAGAGAGCGTGGAGGTAAGCCACGGATAAGGGTAAGCGTTCAAGACCTTCTTGTTGTATATGTTGAAGACAACGTTCAAAGCCCACCAAGTGGCCAAGTATACTCCAATCTTCGTTTTCTTCTCCGCCTCCGACTTCGTTTCTTCAATCGGCTGAGGCTCTGACTTGTCGGCTTCGTAGGCCGAGCATCGCACCGGAGACTTCGCTCTCAGAGAAGAGAGGTGCAAGGGCTTAGAGAGGGTTAAAACGGTGCGTTTTGGAATGTCAGTCGATGGAAAGGAGAGAGAAAGAGGAGGTCGTTGAAGTTGGGTTCCGTCGTGAAAGTGGTGTGGAGAATCCGATCTTAGCGGAGAGAGTCTGTTTCGCCGATAAAACCATCGCCGGGATTTTTTTTTTTTTTTAAGTAAAAAGGTTTTTCGTCGAATTAAAATAAAAGGAATATAAAAAAGCTAAGATGTCGGAGAACTTTGTTAAGTAGGAAAGAGGATCAAAGTGTTTGAGTCGGAAAGATCTTGTTCGCGATGTTTATAGGGAAACAAAAAATTATTTAGAAACACCAGGCCTGGGCATTTTACCCAGACCTGAGGACCCAAACCGGAACCAATCCGAAATTACCTGATCGGGAATTGATCCGAAAAATTATAGGTACATATATGGGTTCTTTTTCTTTGGATCCGCGAGTTTCGGGTAGGATCCGGATCCGAACTGAGACCCGATCGGATATCCGAAATACCTAAAAGTTATTTTATATATTAGGTATATTTGGGTGATTGGATATATATTTGATATTTTAGATTTCTTTTTAAGTTTTGGGTTTGGGTCTTCAGATATAATTTCAGGTTTTGAGTAAAATTTTAGATTTTCGGAATTTACCTTTTGGGTTTTTGGATCTGATTTTGGGTAAATTTTTTAGGTATTTTTTGTGATTTTTGATATTTTAGAATTTTTAGGTATTTCGAATTTTTTTTGATCCTAAATACCCGAACCGATCCGAATCTGAAATATACCCGAAAATTATGAGTATTTTTTAGGTATTGGAATTATAGATCCGAACCGATCCGGACCCGACAAAATTCGGCTTGGAATCGACTCGGAAAATTATAGGTATTTATATGGATCTAAATTTCGAGAACCCGACATATCCGAACCCGACAAGATTCGATCCGAGGATTCGGATGCCCAGGCCTAGTAAACACTCTAGAAACTATGCAGTATAATTTTTTTATTTAGTACACGAACGCTACTGTCTTTTTATTTATTAATTTTTTTTTTTAACTTTTCTGAGGAAATTGTTATTTGTTGACAAAAATAGTGAAATACAATCCAAAATAACCATTGCTGAGTTTTCAAATTACTAAAATTCTACGATTTTGCGTCAATCTTTAGTACCCTACGAGGCTACGACTATAGATTAGAGGCGGCTTTGAACTATATCAGTGACGTGGAAAAAATAGACATCGAATCTGCAATAGAGGGGGAATATGCGATTATTTTCCAACAACAAATTATTGGTTTTTTTTTAACCTACTAATTACTGAATTAATAAAAAGTTTAAGACCAGACTATTACTAATAGAAATCACATGAATGGTTGTTGATGGAAAATAACATAAAACTGATATTCAATATAATATTTGAAATAATTTTTTAAGCTTTTAAATGATTTTGGGGAAAATTAGATATATTACTATGATTTCAATAAATATTTTTTTTAAATAAATAATTTTACCTTTTTATACTTTTAGATGTTAAACTCTAAAAATACTTTAAAATCTACTTACTATATAAAAGTTTTTCAATAAAAATAAACTTAATTAAGTTAAATCATATTTTAATAAAAATAAAAACTAAAAATAATTTTTTTTAATAACAAAAAAATATTATTTTAATGAAAATCACTCCAGATTTCAAATTAAATAAATCTTTTGTTTCAAACAAAAAAAAACTTACCTATGATATTATTTTTGTGACCTAAACTACTTAACTAAAAATAGATTTAAAGTGTTTAGAGTTTAGGAAAAAAAAAAGGCCAGCAAGAAAAATCATTTTCTTGTATTCGAATTTAGTAATTTAAACATATTTTTAACTTCATTTTATTTTTATTTTGAAATAAAATTTGGAGTAAAAATACTCAATTTCAATTTTTTTTTTACAATAGAATAAAAATGGGTTTATTATATTAATAGAATAGTTTATTTATTTTGAAATAAAAATGCAGTAGATCAGAGATATCGAAAGAAAAAAAGAAAGAAATTTATTTTGGTCTTAACCAAACCGACTCAAACCAAACCAAAATCAATTTTGGGTTGGGCCCAAGATTCAACGGTACGTTAACAACACATAGCTCCTGTCTCTCTCTTCTATTGACTCGTTCTCTAATTAGGGGATTAGAAGACAATTGAAGATCAACGAGCTTGACCAAACAATCCCAGCTCATATCCACCATCAAAAGTCATTGCTTCTCCAAACACCATCCAATCGAGAAAACCAAAAAATTGTAAAGAGGAGACAAATGATTACGTAACACATTGCAACCCAAACAAGAAAAGTTGTCTGTCTTTGACCTTTTCTCCAAAACTGGTCCCCCCTCTTAAGATCTCTCCTTTGTTTTCTTTTGAGAGGGTGCCAGCCAGTTTTTTCATTCTCTTCTCCAATCTTATTTTCTTGATTTTTCTTGTTTGTCTCTCTGTTTTCCCCCGGGAAAGTTTTCATTTCTATTCGCTTGAGATTGAAAAAAACTTACACAAAAAAATGTGGGGAGCGGCGGCAGAACCAGCAGATTCTTATTACCAGATTCGCCCTGAGTGCACTGATGTCCCCAATACCAGATTCAAGATCAAAGTATCTTTCCTTTCCCTTTTGTTTCATCTTCTAGCATTTGGATTCTTTTCTGCTATCTATGAGACTCATAATCTTTTGCTGACTTTATGTTATTTTGTATCTATCATAGGACAATTCTTGTGTTGCTTGATGTGTCATGTTCTCTTCTCCTATAGTTCGCTTACTATGAGTGTTGTAAGGAACTAATGTTGTTTGCCATTGTTAGGTTTATGCTCTTCATTGTCCTGATAATGATTAAACAAGAGATGATAGCATCCAGTAGTTGTTATGTAGTTTGGTAATCAATAATGCTATGTTATCGATGTTAGTGCTATTTTTAGTTTCACATAATTCAGCTGATGGTCTTGCTTAGACATGATTATGTTTAGAGAATGGCAGAGTCTCACTTGCTGACACTACCTTTCTTTTTCTTTAATCATGTTTGTGCAGCCTGGTAAAACTCTAAGTGTAAGGAAATGGCAGGCAGCATTTACACAGGAAGGGTTCCTCGATATTGGCAAGACTCTAAACCGAATCCAAAGAGGGGTAAAAGTCTCAAAACATTGTTTGCAAAAACCACTCGTATACCTGATAGTTAGCCTTATATACCAAACCCGTTTGCTTGCTTGCTTTCTTGACTGGGTATCTAGGGGATCCATCCAACCATTAGAGGAGAAGTCTGGGAATTCTTACTCGGTTGTTATGATCCAAAGAGCACATTTGAAGAAAGAGAGCAAATCCGACAACGTAGAAGGTGATTTGTCTTTGCATTCTCTTTTGCTGCTATATCTTTTCTACTTATACAAAGTATTGTTACTTCCTTTTTTTTAGATCCCAGTATGCTTCTTGGAAGCAGGAATGCAAACAAATGTTTCCAGTCATCGGAAGTGGTGGTTTCATCACCGCACCTGTGATCACCGAGAAGGGTCAACCCATTCTCGATCCTCTTGTGCTACAAGAAACAAACTTAGGTAAACACAACAAGTTTGTATCTCTTTATGCTTAAGAACCTCATGATATGGTAAAACTAAGCATTTCAAGATTATTATTATAACAGGTGAAAATTCTGATTTCTTCAAAGAGCTTGAAAGCAGAGGACCTTTGGACAAGAAAGTTATCCAATGGATGCTAACACTTCACCAGATAGGTCTTGATGTAAACCGCACGGATAGGACATTGGTATTCTACGAGAAGAAGGAGAATTTGTCCAAGCTTTGGGACATTCTAGCTCTGTACGCCTGGATAGACAACGACGTTGGGTATTGCCAAGGTAAAAACAATCCTTAAGACTCAGAGTAGAATCTTTTGTTCACGCCCCTGAAAAAATTGGTTGATTCTTGTAAAACAGGAATGAGTGATCTTTGTTCTCCTATGATTATGCTTCTTGAAGACGAAGCTGATGCTTTTTGGTGTTTCGAAAGATTGATGCGTAGATTGGTACGTTTACCACCTCTGTTGTTTTGTGTTTCGTATATGTTTTGTCTTCTTGAGCCTTGACTCTCTCTATATAAGCTCTGAAACATCTATCTTGAACCGCACGCTAATAAAGACTTTGTGTGAGCAGATGATGTGGGCATTAGAGTATGATCCGGAGATGTATTCTCTCTACGAGGAGCCTGAGTTCGAGGGAGAGAAAACGGAAGGTTCCTCCAAAGGTAAACCAAAATCGATAAAACAATGTGGGAAGTACGAGAGAGAACATGAAGAACGGTGGGAATAACAGTGCAGAAGGTCCTTTGCCTATTTCGGTGTTCTTAGTGGCTAGTGTTTTGAAAGACAAGAGTTCTAAGCTTATGACCGAAGCTCGAGGACTCGATGATGTTGTTAAGGTAATGAACGACGAGAGATCTCTCTGTGTTTTGTTTCAATTTCAATTAATTTAAACCACATTTTTGTTTGTTTTGCTTAGATCTTAAACGACATAACTGGAAACTTGGATGCTAAAAAAGCCTGTACTGGTGCAATGAAACTTCACAAGAAGTATCTAAAAAAGGTTTGCTTGTAAACTTTTTCCTTGTCTGTTAGATTTGTTTCTGTCACAAGTTTCTGCTGATATTACTCACAATGAAACTTCTTTTGCTGTCTTTTAAGTATCTATAATCGTTTTCGTTTTGTTAATTATAGCAGGCCAAGAAATAGCATTGAGAAGATTCATGAGTAGAGCCTTTTTGTATATTGTTTACTCACAAAATCCGGCGACAAAAAGTTGCTGGTCAGAGATTTATGATCCCTTGGGTGGCAAGCATTCCCTAAATTACACAGCACACACAAAGTCTTCATACAAACTCATGTTGTAATATTTGATGTGACAAACCTTGTGTTCTTTTTTTTTTGTTTTTGTATTTAACAACACAAAGGGAAAAGGTAAAAGCACAGAAAAATTATCTTCCTCCTGGATTGTAAACCTCATTGTTGTATTTATAAGTCGGATTATGTAAATAAAGATGATTTTTTTTTGTCGTCTTCAGGATAACGCTTGAGCCGTCACGTTTTTGATCATAGGGTATATAGTTCAATATACCAGTCCTGGTAGTGTCTCGTCGACTTTCTTTGGAGCATCGCTGTGTTTAGCAAAAGATAATGCCTGGAAAAATAGGGGTACTAAAACAAGATTCAGAATGAGATTAACAAGGTTCCAAATGTATCTCTACAGTTCATCAGGTTTACTTGGGACGCAAGAGAGAAAAATTAGGTCAAAGAAGTTAACTGACTTAGAGAGGCAGAGGCAGAGGCAGAGGCAGAGGCAGAGGCAGAGGCAGAGGCAGAGGCAGAGGCAGAGGCAGAGGCAGAGGCAGAGGCAGAGGCAGAGGCAGAGGCAGAGGCAGAGGCAGAGGCAGAGGCAGAGGCAGAGGCAGAGGCAGAGGCAGAGGCAGAGGCAGAGGCAGAGGCAGAGGCAGAGGCAGAGGCAGAGGCAGAGGCAGAGGCAGAGGCAGAGGCAGAGGCAGAGGCAGAGGCAGAGGCAGAGGCAGAGGCAGAGGCAGAGGCAGAGGCAGAGGCAGAGGCAGAGGCAGAGGCAGAGGCAGAGGCAGAGGCAGAGGCAGAGGCAGAGGCAGAGGCAGAGGCAGAGGCAGAGGCAGAGGCAGAGGCAGAGGCAGAGGCAGAGGCAGAGGCAGAGGCAGAGGCAGAGGCAGAGGCAGAGGCAGAGGCAGAGGCAGAGGCAGAGGCAGAGGCAGAGGCAGAGGCAGAGGCAGAGGCAGAGGCAGAGGCAGAGGCAGAGGCAGAGGCAGAGGCAGAGGCAGAGGCAGAGGCAGAGGCAGAGGCAGAGGCAGAGGCAGAGGCAGAGGCAGAGGCAGAGGCAGAGGCAGAGGCAGAGGCAGAGGCAGAGGCAGAGGCAGAGGCAGAGGCAGAGGCAGAGGCAGAGGCAGAGGCAGAGGCAGAGGCAGAGGCAGAGGCAGAGGCAGAGGCAGAGGCAGAGGCAGAGGCAGAGGCAGAGGCAGAGGCAGAGGCAGAGGCAGAGGCAGAGGCAGAGGCAGAGGCAGAGGCAGAGGCAGAGGCAGAGGCAGAGGCAGAGGCAGAGGCAGAGGCAGAGGCAGAGGCAGAGGCAGAGGCAGAGGCAGAGGCAGAGGCAGAGGCAGAGGCAGAGGCAGAGGCAGAGGCAGAGGCAGAGGCAGAGGCAGAGGCAGAGGCAGAGGCAGAGGCAGAGGCAGAGGCAGAGGCAGAGGCAGAGGCAGAGGCAGAGGCAGAGGCAGAGGCAGAGGCAGAGGCAGAGGCAGAGGCAGAGGCAGAGGCAGAGGCAGAGGCAGAGGCAGAGGCAGAGGCAGAGGCAGAGGCAGAGGCAGAGGCAGAGGCAGAGGCAGAGGCAGAGGCAGAGGCAGAGAGTTCTCTTTCTGCGACTCCTTGTATCTCTGGGAGGTAATGGTTTACCTCATATCTCTCTCTATATAAGCTCTGAAACATCTATCTTGAACCGCACGCTAATAAAGACTTTGTGTGAGCAGATGATGTGGGCATTAGAGTATGATCCGGAGATGTATTCTCTCTACGAGGAGCCTGAGTTCGAGGGAGAGAAAACGGAAGGTTCCTCCAAAGGTAAACCAAAATCGATAAAACAATGTGGGAAGTACGAGAGAGAGAACATGAAGAACGGTGGGAATAACAGTGCAGAAGGTCCTTTGCCTATTTCGGTGTTCTTAGTGGCTAGTGTTTTGAAAGACAAGAGTTCTAAGCTTATGACCGAAGCTCGAGGACTCGATGATGTTGTTAAGGTAATGAACGACGAGAGATCTCTCTGTGTTTTGTTTCAATTTCAATTAATTTAAACCACATTTTTGTTTGTTTTGCTTAGATCTTAAACGACATAACTGGAAACTTGGATGCTAAAAAAGCCTGTACTGGTGCAATGAAACTTCACAAGAAGTATCTAAAAAAGGTTTGCTTGTAAACTTTTTCCTTGTCTGTTAGATTTGTTTCTGTCACAAGTTTCTGCTGATATTACTCACAATGAAACTTCTTTTGCTGTCTTTTAAGTATCTATAATCGTTTTCGTTTTTGTTAATTATAGCAGGCCAAGAAATAGCATTGGAGAAGATTCATGAGTAGAGCCTTTTTTTGTATATTGTTTACTCACAAAATCCGGCGACAAAAAGTTGCTGGTCAGAGATTTATGATCCCTTGGGTGGCAAGCATTCCCTAAATTACACAGCACACACAAAGTCTTCATACAAACTCATGTTGTAATATTTGATGTGACAAACCTTGTGTTCTTTTTTTTTTGTTTTTGTATTTAACAACACAAAGGGAAAAGGTAAAAGCACAGAAAAATTATCTTCCTCCTGGATTGTAAACCTCATTGTTGTATTTATAAGTCGGATTATGTAAATAAAGATGATTTTTTTTTGTCGTCTTCAGGATAACGCTTGAGCCGTCACGTTTTTGATCATAGGGTATATAGTTCAATATACCAGTCCTGGTAGTGTCTCGTCGACTTTCTTTGGAGCATCGCTGTGTTTAGCAAAAGATAATGCCTGGAAAAATAGGGGGTACTAAAACAAGATTCAGAATGAGATTAACAAGGTTCCAAATGTATCTCTACAGTTCATCAGGTTTACTTGGGACGCAAGAGAGAAAAAATTAGGTCAAAGAAGTTAACTGACTTAGAGAGGCAGAGGCAGAGGCAGAGGCAGAGGCAGAGGCAGAGATCTCCCTCTAGTTTCCTCTGTTTTCTACGGACAGCAAAGAAGTGACACTGATGTCTTTGATTACAAATTTAGTCCTCAGATATATTTTTTTTTTAAATTGCCACGAGACAGAACATGCTTGTACTAACAAAACCAATAAAGGATCGGAGAAGAACACACATTACGAATGAACATAGTTACCGCAATTTGACACCAAAGAAACACTTAACATTTTCATTACAAAGAAACAAAGACACCAGAAAGTTCAAAAACATAAATAAGTTTTAAAAACACCTAAAACTCCTCCTTTATTGCAATTCCTTCCACATCAGAACAATCAAGGAACTTTTTGTTACTTAAAAAAAACCTTGTCCTTAAGCATCTACGGTTTCAGCTGAATCAGCAACGGCTAACACCAGCTCCGGGCTTAAGTCTCCGACATAGGTTCCATCCAAAGCATTGGGCTGTCCCAAAGCTTTCAAGGCGAGATGTCCCGCCTTCTGTCCTGATATCATCATAGCTCCAAAGGTTGGTCCCTGCATCACCAATTCATCAACTCACAACATGATCTTGAAAAACTATTGACACAATTGGTCAGAGAAGGAGAAACTTACCATTCTCGGTGCGCCATCAATCTCGGCAACTTCCATACCGGTCACGATCATACCGGGAACAACCTCCCTGGTCAACCTCACAATCGCGTCTTCAGCAGTGTTCATGTCAAGAGCTTTCATCCCAGGAACATGGTCGATCAACCCAATGCTCTTCAACCTCTTCACACCGGTGGCTCCGAAAGGACCGTCGTGACCACACGAGCTGACGACAATCTTGGCTTCCATGACGTTAGGGTCCATGCAAGACTGTGTGTCGTGGTTCATCGACACGAGAGCCCAGTTAGTCACCACACCACCGACTCTGTTTCCTTTCACAATCAGATCCTCGGCTGCGACGGCGTTGAAGAGCTTGACGTTGGGACGAGCCAAAAGCTTGCTCATGATGGTGGAAGTGAAGAGAGCCGCGTGCTTGATCACGACGTAGTTGTCTTGCTCATCGTAGGGTACACCAATCTCGTCAAGGAACAAGTGAGCTGGTTTGCGCACAATCTGTCAAATACAAATACACCAGTTTCAGTCATTCTAGCTCTTAGTTTATGTTTTTTTTTTTTTTTGCTTTTCAGTTTGGTTTGGTTGTTTATAAAATTCGGTTATTGGTTCAGTTATTTTGGTTTTTGTTTTAATTCAGATAAAAGTTGAAAACAAGTTAATATTGAAAAAAATTTGAGGTCCAATTCAATTTCGACATAGTTCAGATGATTAGGAATTTTTGATAAAAATATATGTTAATTCAGATAATTTGGAATTCTGTATTGAAAAACATAAGAATAATTTTTTTTTTTTGGATAATGTAGATTATAAATAGTATTGATATATTCAGTTATTGAAAAACTAAATAAAACTAATGTTTCTCGGTTTAGATTCGGTTTTTCTAAAAATATAGCTATTAATTTCGGTTTGGTTTTGGTATGGTTGAGTTTTTTTGGTTTCAGTTACATGTGCATGACCTACTCTTAACAGAGAGAGAGAACATTACCATGGCGGAGAAAAGCTGACCACCGAGCCACGCGCCACCACCAGGACTAACAGATTGTTCGATGATTGCGACCTGAACGTTAGGGTTCTTGCTGATCTCGTAAGCGCATGATAAACCAGCGGATCCAGCGCCAACGACGACGACATCTGTCTCGGCGTAAGTGATCATGTCCGTCATGTACCTCCTCGTCATCTCGCGAGACACGATGGATTCCTTGATCGGAGCGAAAGTGAAGGCGTTGAGATCGTAACCAGCGGTGGCGCGAACGGATACGGTAGAGGCAGATCGTGGTTTGAGACCGACGGAGGCAGGTGAGGAGGAGATGGATGAGCCATGGAAAGAGGAGTCGAAGAGTTTATGAGACTTGGTGGAAGAGAGGGAGAGAGTAGAAGTAACGGCCGCCATTTGAGAGGGTGTGTTTAGGTATCAGTGATGAGTATGATGGTGGTGGCTTTAAATCAGAAGAAGAAATATCTGGAGAGTCAGAGATAAGGAATGAATGGTCGTCGTGTTTTTGTGTTCAAGTACAGTTTATGGTAATAAAATATCTGGAAGCTTTTGTCTGGAAGTAAGTGTAACCATTTGCTATGAGTTTGTGGTGACACGAACACAGGAAAATGGTTTGATAGATACGGATTTGGACTTTACTCGGTGAAAAAGACAGTTCGTTATTTATGGTGTCCAACACACAAAATAAACAAATCATTATTTATCATGCATAAAATTTTATATTTATGAATTAGGAGAGGAATGTTCCTTTTTCGTCATAGAATCTTTTATTTTCTTGTGGACCAAAATAAAATTTGCAATTCGATAGCTAAAATCTGCAGTCCGCAACTTCAGGTTGTTGCTTAAGGTAATTTCTTTTGAATTAGGACCACGTTTAACTGCTTTTTGTACATGGTGATATATGGTCTTGATATTTTGACGGCTCATAATTAATAGTGACTAATGAGTAATGTTGAGCGCTCAAATGAAGGTGGTGACACTATTTCTATTACAAAAGGTATAGTCAAGAGTTGAATTTGATGAATACGTTCACAGCTCACCCGAACTATTGACAATACAAACATATGCGGTTATTGACTTATAGTGGTGGTCAAGTGGTCATAAGAAACAAAGTCGTTGGTGTAGCATTTCAAGAATTTTCCCAAGTCCAAATTTTGCAAAACAAAAGGTTTGACTAACAAATTTTTTTTTTTTGGTTCTTATTTTCAGCTACATGATCCCAATTCCAGTCATTAAGCATTTATCGACTTGTGTTGAAAAAGCGGTTCCCAGTTCACTGGATATGTCGTGTCAATCTATGGAGAATGCTCAATTGGAGCTATGGGTGTGTTCTTTCGGCGTCCTCTTCAATTGGTGTCCCGGAGCGGAAGCCAACTGCCTCCATTGAAGCTAATTGGAACTACCTTCGGGTGAGTGTTTGTCTGAACTACCCACTTATCTCTTTTTTTCCGTTTCTCAAGTACTACCCCAAAGATTTGGAAGCGCTTTGACTAGGGAGTCTCATGTGTTATATTGCTTGTTCTAGTTTCATATAACTTCAAACTTTGCGTTTGATTATTCTGAAGTTAAACCTTTGTTTCTAAGGGTTTTTTAAAAAAACTTTTTTTGAGGCACCTAGAATCAAAATGGTTGTTAAGCAAACTGTAGTGTGTGGGACATCCATTCGTGTACTAAACCTTCATTCCAGTAATGATATTTACAATTTAGCGGGAAAAAAAGAATGCTCAAATATGAAAACACTTCAAAATGAATCATCAAATGACCGGAATACTTATAAATAAAATAAATCAGTTGCTGCCTGCTCATAAAATTCTGGAAAAGGACGATGTCATTCTTGCAATTGATGGTAGATGATGAGAAAGGTAATGTTTTTCTTCAAGCTCACGAAAATAGTTACATACACTGCATCCAAGTGGTGAATTTTTCATGTGCATGTAGTTCCTTTTCGGGGTAAAGAACGGATAAGTGTCAATCATTTGGTTTCTATGATGAAACCTGCATGTGAAACAAGTCTATATAAAGTCTTAAGAGATGGTAGAGACCGTAGAGAGTATACGTTCCGACCCGCAAGTCATATAGTGACATATGTTATAAGAGTTTTGTCTTTTATCGTCAAATAATTAAATTTCTTGTTCCCGTTCTTGTTTAATCGTTGTTTCGCACTGGAAAGAGACGCGAAAATAGTTACATATATTGCATCCAATGGCATCACGGCTCAGTAGTGTCTTTTGTGTCATCACCCCTCATAGCCGAAGGATTGGCTTTACGATCAGCTATCATCAAATGCAAGAACCTGGGATTCCAGAAACTCCAGTGCGAGTCAGATTCTTCTCAGCTAACTCTATTGCAGAAATCTATATATGGGATTGTAGCAGATATTATAACTCTTGCTATGTTGTTTGTTTGTATCTCATTTGCCTGGATCCCACGTGGAAACAACAAAGTTGCAGATAGTCTAGCTAAACAAGCTCTCTATGAGCACTCTCTTGTAATGAACCCAGCAGGGCCTTGACGTTTTTCTAGTTATTGAGGCTGTGTTACAAAAAGCTAGTGAGATTATATTTGCTTCATGTAGCTTTTGGTGACTTTTTCTGTCAAATGATGTAATTTATTGTTCCCTACGTTCTTGTTTAGTCAACCAACCACATGCAATCATGGCTTAGACGCAAGACACAAGACTCTACAATAAGAAAAGTTTAGAGGGAAGCCAGACCAACAGTAACCTTGTGGATCACTTCAGCAAATATCTTTCGAGGTAAAAAAAACAAACACAGATTTGATATAAGTGGCTTGAAATTTTGTTAATCAAATCAAATGACAAAGAATTACCCTTATTTAGAAGAGATCATGCTAGATACTTGAGAAGCTATAGCAAATAAATTTATAGATTAAATTCTTCGGCAAAAATATAAAACTACAGTCTGTTCCAATCACCCATCTAATACGTAATTATCTTAAACCGAGTTGAGAATCTTAAATATTGAACCTATACAACTAGTTTAAAATATTGAAATAAAAAAAGTAAACTAATGAAATTCTTCATGTAAGACTAGCGCACGTCACGGGAAAATAAAATAGAAAAAAAAAAGAATAGCGCACGTCGTAGTAACTTTGGTGGATTTTGATTGGGTTAGCATTTAGGATTTGAATGAATGATGAATTTTAAAATAAGCGAAATCGGTTCAGACTCGGTTCGTTAAAATCGACAACAAAACATGAACACCAAAAGTCTCTGTTGAGTTTCAATTAATATTTGGAAGGTTTGTTCGGTTTAATTATTGGTATAACAAACAAATACAGACATTTCACAATTATTAAATTTATATAAAATAAAATAAATAAACAGGGAAAGAGACGTGCAAGGTGAGTCTCTGTCTCTGTCTGTAGTAAATACAAAGACGATACGTAAAAGAGATGTTAATCCTCTTGATATTGTTTTTTCATTTAAGAAAAACCGAAGAAAAGGAAAAAACCAAATTAATGAAATTAGAAAGAGGTTTGGTCTCTTATCCTAAAATATTTTCCCCCTTTCTTGTTCCTAAACGTTTCCTAATCTGATTCCTCCTTCGGGACACGCTAAATCCTTTCTTTCTGGGTTTCTCATTTTCAATTTCTTTCTCAATTTTCTCAAAAAAAAACACAAAACTATTGCTTCATTTCTTCGTAATTTCGATTTCTAGGTATATCATCATCATCATCATCATCATCTTCCTTCCTTAACGATTCAGCTTAAGTATTTTACAGTTCGATCGCTGATTCTTTCTTCTGGGTTTTTCATATTTTCAAATTTTCCTTTGATCAAAGCTTTGATTGTGTTAATCAATCTTCACAAAATCAGAATTTTTTAAAAAAATTGGAAGCAATCTAAGGCGTAGAAGTATCGAAACTCTTTTGTTTGATTGGACAAAGTTTCAAACATTATGAGGAAAAACGGCGACGTTTCTCCGAAGCCGACAACTTCCGACGGAGTCGTCTCTCGATCAGCTCGGACCTCGTTCCGTGCTCTGTTTCGCGTCATTTCCTCCGGTGCTTCCACCGTCGCTCGCTCCGCCGCTTCCGCCGCTTCTTCCGCCGTTAACCGTGACGTCGAATCTCTTCACGATCAGGTAACAAAAGAAGTTTGCAAATTAAGCCAAAGTTAAGACCTTTAGATAATGGGTTTGCTTCGTTTGTTCGATATCTTTAAAAAAGATACAACCTTTAAGGTTGTTGGGAGTGTTTTGTTTATTGAAAAAAGTTGGATTCTTTAGGTACTATGGGCGGGGTTTGATAAGCTAGAGAAAGAAGACGGAGATACACGGAGAGTTCTCTTACTTGCGTTTCACTCCGGTTTTCAAATTTGGGATGTTGAGGAAACAGATAACGTCCATGTTATTGTCTCTTGCCACGATGGACAAGCGTCCTTTATGCAAATGCTACCGAACCCTATAACCTCGGAGGAGTTTGACGATAGGTTTTCCGACAGCCGTCCGCTTTTGGCTGTCTGTGGTGACAGTTCTTGGGATGAACAGAGTACTTCTGACAACCCTGGAAGTGAGACCGTGGTGGTTCCTACAAATGTGCATGTCTACTCGTTGAGGTCACAGTCTTATGTCCATACGTTGAGGTTCCGGTCGGTTATCTATACCGTTAGGTGTAGTTCTCGCATTGTTGCTGTCCTACAAGCAGCTCAGGTTCGAACTTGTCGTATTGTGTTAATCTTCATGTGATTTGTAACTAAAAAGTGTTATATTTGGCTTTGTAGATACATTGTTTTGATGCTAAAACATTGGTGAAGGAATACATGATCGTCACTAACTCAATCGCTTACGGCTCCTTGGGTGTTGGATACGGCCCTCTTGCAGTTGGTCCACGGTGGATTGCTTATAGCGGAAGCCGTGTTGCTGACTCGAGCTCCACGCTTTTCAATCCGGAACTCATCACTCTGTCATCGTCACCGAGTGTTGCACAGTTTGCAAGAGAATCGAGCAGGCAGATCGCTTCTGGGATCGTGACTCTCGGTGACAAAGGATACAAGTCGTTCTCTAGGTACTGCTCAGAGGTTCTGCCTAATCCGTATATTCCTGGTTTGAAAGGCATTGGTGTTGCTAATGACAACGTGCCAGACGCAGATAGCATAGGAATGGTATATACTCCAAATCCTTCCTCTAGTTAGTTTTACATTGATCTGTGCTTTTATACATAATATATGGTGTGGTGGCGTGTGCAGGTTGTAGTCAAAGATATTATAAGCAAAAGCGTTGTAACGCAGTTTAAGGCACACAAGAGTCCCATCTCAGCTTTGAGCTTTGATCCAAGCGGCATGCTTTTGGTGACTGCTTCGATTCAGGGACATAATATTAATGTCTTCAGGATAATGCCGAGAACCTCTACAAGTACAAGTAGTGATGCGTCTTTTGTGCATCTGTTCAGGCTCCAGCGTGGGTTTACTAATGCGGTAAGACATCTGTTTGAGATTAAATAGGCCAGGGGATTCGGTTAGCTCGGATAGTTCGGTTTTCAGTTAGTTCGGTTCAACATAGATCTTTCTGAATTCACCTGAAATAAAGTTGGTTCGGTATTCGGTTAGTTCAGGTTATGAAAATCCTACTAAAATTTCTGTTCGGTTTGGGGTCTGGTTCGGTTCAAAATCCCATGGCTAAGAATAACCTTTACTTTCACTTATTGATTAGGATTAATCTGAAGGAGATTTCTATTTCAGGTGATACAAGACATCAGTTTCAGCAATGATAGCAGTTTGATAGCCATCAGCTCTTCAAGAGGGACAAGTCATCTGTTTGAGATCAATTCCGAGGGAGAAGGGAATGCTCCTGTTCCTCTATCAGCTGTTAATAGGATAAGAAGCGGAAACATTAGCGGATGGATGGGAACAATGAGCGGTGCTGCTGCAGCAGCAGCTGGAATGGTTGGAGGCTCTCTTCCTGGTGCAACCGCATCAGCTTTTTGCTACTCCGTTGAACAGAATAAGAACAACAACCACTATGGTTCTTCTGCTGCTTCTGATAATAGCTTAAAGAGGAACCTTCTAGTGTTTGCTCCTTCTGGATGTATGACTCAGTATGCGCTAAAGGCAAATCCGGTTGGGGATGGTGGTCATGAGATGGTAGGGTTTGAATTTGAGTCTGGTTCAGAGACTGAAGGGAAAGTAGCGGTTGAGCCGATAAGAAGGTGGTCCATGATCCAGAACCAGTCTAGAAGAGAGATGCAGGATCAACACAGTGACGTATATGGAGGTGGAGCAAGTTCGGATTCTAAAAGTAAAGTGTTTCCGGAGATTGTTAGGAAGCAGAGTGCTGAGGAGTCTTGGAAAGTTACTAAGAAAGGAAAGACACGTGTGGAGGATAGGCATCAGATGTACATGTCTGAAGCAGAACTGCAAATGTATGAGCCGACTCAGCTACCATTATGGGGAAGGAGAAATGTAAAACTCTCTTCCTTTTATGTCTTGTGAGAGAATGATCTTGAAACTTGTAATGTTTACTTTATATTTTGCACAAAACAGTTTAGGTTTCAAGAGTGGGTGGTGGATGTGGATGAAGAGAGTAATGGTGGAGGAGGGGAGATGGAGATTGAAGGAATCAAAACAAGAACGGTTGAAGGAAGAACAAGAGGTTTGGTTCCAGTGTGGGGTTATCTCCAGTCTCCAAAACCACCCCAACAAGTGATGAGAGAGTGAGTTTTTTTTGGAATCTGCTTAGTCTCACTACTTATTTCTTTCTGGTCTCTGTCATAGTTTCTTGACAATAATATTATGGAAACAGATCATTCCAGAGTCCAAGGAACAGTGCACAAGGTGATCACGTGGTGGCTCCTCTAGAGGCTCATGGAACAGAGACCGAGTTTGGAGTTGTACATAGCAAGGAAGAGAACTTGAGATCAGAAGAAGAGAGCGTGAGGTCTGAAGAAGGTAGCTCGTTATCAGAAGAAGAGACCTAGAAGGTGGAGTTGTTATTCGTTTATTTATTTCACCAAAAACTCACAGCTTCAAGCTCAACAACAACAACAAAATATAACTGTGGAAAATTGTATAGAAAAAAGGAAAAGAAAATTAACATGTCTTTTAGATGGAAATAGAAGTTGTATACTTTTTCTTTTGTTACGGATGTTCATTGATTCATGAACTATATCTTAGCATGTAAAAGTAAGGTTTATCACTTTTTACTGCACATTTGTAATACAATCTTATAATTCATGTTATTTTGTGATCCCCAAGAAAAAGAAACTAAAGTTATAAAAAGATTTAATAGTATTTTCATACAAGATGTTAGATTGGTAGTTGTATCTTATCAAGGCCGTAGAACTAAGCACATTTATAATACAATCTTATAATCCATGATCCTTTCGACAAAACCACATTCAGAGAAGCAAAGAGACTTTTACTTAACATAGACAGAGAGTTGCAGTTGCATATATCTCCAAGATTAGGGACATGTGACGGTCGTCATGGGGAATTGATTGAGAGAGTTCACAAAAGCAAAGGTTATGCAAAAGCTGAATGGTACACATAATGATGCTCCAAGAAGGTACACATAATGAGAGTTCTACTCAAAACTCACGGGTCACGCCAAGGGATAGTACAATGAATGACTTTTAATGAACAGAATTGTGGGTTTTCAAAATGACCTTGAAGCTAGGCGGGCATGTTTGTTTATCTACGGTTTGAGCTGGCTAAATGAGTGTCAAGGAAGGTTAATCTTCTTAAAATGCTTGTCTACTACGCCAGTACGCAAGAATGGGTCCGTAAACATGGCAGCCAATATCATTAAAAGCCATTACAGTTACTGCTGAGTTCATATTTAAGAGGAATTTTAGTTATATGTTTAATAAGTGATTGACGATTATAATCTCCAAATGTTCAAATTCTGAAAACATATATTGTAAGAAAACAAAGACTTTTTCACACAGTGCATGTTAATAGTTTTAGTTTTAATAGTACGACGATTATAATCTCCAAATGTTCAAATTCTGAAAACATATATTGTAAGAAAACAAAAACTTTTTCACACAGTGCATGTTAATAGTTTTAGTTTTCATATTAGATCGGTAGTTGTATCTTACGAGGGTTGTAGAACTATGCCCTACAGGTTTCATGACTAGCATAAATTGAAGCATACAAAACTTACAAAAGAAGGCAAAACAGACGTCTAGTTTAGGTTGGGAGGAGCTAAATTCCTCAACATCATGATAGATTAACATAGCACACACTCCTCTGACCATTGCGCTAAAACTCTTACTTGACTTGTTGTGTACCTTCTCAACTCCAAAGACACACAAAAAAAATTCAAAAACATACACTAATGTTTTGATAAAAGCTCTAAAAGATAGTTGATGCGAGTTTTTATAGTTACCTGGACTGTGAACCTGACGAAGATCCCAAGAAGCGTTAGTTACTCATCTGCGATTGAAACACAGGAAAATGAGGAGGAATACAATGTTATTTGTTCTAGATCATAGCACAAAGAGGAACCATTGAATCGACCTAGCAGATAATTTACTGCAATTCATATTGCAGTATGATGAAAATAAAAAATGTATCCTACATAGTTTTAGCCATTTTTAACTAATCATATTATACATTCAGATTTCTCCTAGATGTTTAATCTTGTGATATGCTGTAATACGAGATGTTCTAGGATTAACACCAACCGAAGAAGCACTTGTCAAACACACAGATTATCTAGGATACCAGCTAGCCCAATAGTTTTTAAAATAACTTTATACCAAACAGAGGAAAAACAAAAAAAATCCAAAAATCACATTTAAAAAAAAAAAAGCAAACATAATGCTCCAAGAAGTACAACAATATGCTTCAGACATGTGATGGTTAGAGAATCCATAAAAGCAAAGGCAAAGAATGGTGCACATCCAAGAAGGTACACATAATGGAGTGCACAACCTAGAAGGTACACTGAGACTTGACTACTCAAAGCTCACGGGGCATTGCTTTTCTTATATTTTTTGTATGCCCTGCCTCTATAAATACATACATCGGCACTGCCATTTTATAAACCAACAACATCTCATTATCTTCTCCACGCTCTTTTTCATATTATGGATCCAGGTTATTTGCATGAGAGAGCAATAGAGATTTACGGCACAAAAATCGATCCCAACAGGCCAAACCCACTTGGATGCTATATTGGAGTGGATGCAAGATTGTTCAGACGACTGATTTACCGCGAACCCAATCATCCCGAGTTGTTAGTGGAGCAAGTTGTTTACGGGAGACGACGTAGGGAGATTCTAAACAGACACTTACCGCATCGTGCGAAGCACGGTCCAGCGGAGCTTGGCGAAGAGATCATTTTGAATGCACCGCACTTGGGGCATCCTGAAAATGTCCTATTGAGTGGACCCTCCGTGACTTTTTTGGTGAATGATGTTAACTGGAATAACGTTGCTCAGACGTTATCCACATACGCTGAAGATTCCGACGCATTTCCGAGCAACGGGAGGAGGACGTTGTACGAGTTGCGAGCTGACGTAGCATGTGGTGCGGTCAAAGTTATGACACCAGAGTTAGGATGGATTAAAAGCCACTTTCAAGTTCCAGTAGGTAATGTTCATGATACAAGTTGTCTTTGCTGTCGTGGTTCCTACAATTTCCAAGACCCAAATCATATTCATCAGGTGATTGAGCTTCCTTGTCGTCATGTCTTCCACAAGACATGCATCTACCAGTGGATGTGGACTAACCAATCTATTAATAACCGTGATAACAACAACGGTTATTGCTACTGTCCAACTTGCAGGACATTTATAAGTTGAGAGAAATGTGGTGGCTTCCTATGATAGTTAAGTATTGTGTTTATTAAGGATTGTTTGTGTTGTGTGTTAGTTTTAATTATTTGTGTTGTTAGATAATATAATTATGTATTGTAATGCTATGTATGTTTTTATGTATGGATATTGTTTATATATATATATGAATGTGTTTCATATGACTGAATTGTTTTTTATGGTTACACATGAATCAAATGAGTAATTATTATCCTAAGCATAATAGTTTTAAAGGAGAGGGTACCCGAATGTAGCGGCCAGTAGGATCTTTGTCGGCGAAGGCAGCTTCTTCCCATCCCGGAATTCTGACCAGAACCACAAGCCATTTGCACACAAGAAACAGATACGAAGACGTTAATTTTCTTATGCGGAATGAGAGAGTTGAAATTATTGATTGAATTTTGAGGGAGAAGAAATGAGTTTAGAAAAACAAAAGAAGAAGAAGAAGAAGAAGAAACAATCGGAGAATGCCTCACGAGCGAAGCAGACTGAGGATCGAAACCGAGACCGGAAACGGAGTAAGGGAATCCCCATCTCCCACGGCGTTCCTCCGAATCCGTCTCTTCCCTTTTATCAGATCCATTCATCCTCCTTCACCATCTTTTGTTTTGGCTGCTACAAAAATCAGTCGCCAATTGATCAACGAAGGAAAGTCAAATGATCGGTCCTTCTCAAAGCGTCGATACCCACCAAATTATTTTTAAAAAATAAATAGGAACTACTGCTAATCTAATCCTTAACGCTAATTTACTGATTTGTGTTTTTTTAACAACTGTTTTATTTATTTTAAGCATATTTAACTTTTTTTTTGTCACTGTTAAGCATATTTAACTCATTGCCTTAAATTTGGGTCTATAGTGCGATTAAGAATCTTCTTCTTTTTTTTTTGGTTTCAAGGAGGAGATGAGCTTTTTCGACCAATCATATCTTCTATAGAATCAAGTAGTTGCTAACAAGGAGAGTCAAGCAACCATTTTACAAAATAAGTTACTGGAATAATCATGTCTAACACTTTAGACTGACCCGTTTCCTCTCTAAAAGTTTCTTCTCAGTGACTGTACAAGTACTAAAACAAGTGCATAAGAGTGTTTTGGTGCTACTCATCATTGTCCTGCGCCCAATCTCTTCTCCGCCAACGTTTTCTTTTGTTTTTCACTGAATCAATTACTTGATAAACAAGGTTCAACCCTTAAGCGAAGGGGTAAAAGAACAGAGCAATAAACCAGGTAGAGAAATAAAAAACAAGGAGATAAAATAAAAGGACACTACTAAACACCAATAGGTAAAGGATGTAAGACGATGATTAGATCATCAAGAGAGCGGATAAGACGGGAAACTCAGGCTGAGGCTTCTTTGGAAAGGACACTACTAAACAGTAAACACCAACGTTTTGTTTGTCTTGTATATTGTAGATTTGCACAGCCTACACACCGACGGCCTACAATAAATAATACGCCCATTCTATTTTCAGAAGTCTGTGACATTGAATTGAATGTTTTCTTTGTTTATCTACTGATTTACTGGTTTAGACTTTTGATTTCTGTGGGCTTCAATCTAATTCCGTGTGGGTTTCCAGTGATTGGTAATTGTAATCTCTTTTGCTACAATTAAACATAAATGCAATAAAATATTTCAATTTAAAAAAAAAATGTACTGGATATATAGTATGTATCTTTGTGTTTGTGATAAATACTAGTACTATGTTTTTACGTTTTCAATAAAGAATACAGTACAATGATTTGTTATTCTAACAGAAGGTACAACTCTCATTATTTATATATATATATATATATATAATAATAATAATAATAATAATTTAAAAACGAGATGCATCTAGAAGGATACAAAAAATCGAATAGTCTCATATGTATCCAAAATTTTAGTTTAAGATTGAGACTAACGGAATGTGTACAATTTTGATTTTACTAATTTACAATCTTGTACAAAAAATCATGACAAGGTTCTAATCTAAATGTAGACTACTAGAGGTTTTAAATGTTTTAAATCATGACAATAGAAAGAGTGAGTGTAAACTTTTAAATGGTAACCCAATGAAAATTTAAAAATAATAATAAACATGTAGAGAATAAAAACAAGAAAATAATAAAAAGATTCGAGGCTTTAAATCTATAGTATTTGAAGGGCACTGTCTTCAACTAGTTCGGATGCTACATCAAAGATCACTGTCTTCAAAATTCAAAAGGATTACTACTTTCAAATGGCTACTCTCTGTCAAAACATCAGAGAATGGGCGCGAAGAATAGAAGCGGTTACTTTCACTCATGTATCGCGCAACATCAACAAAGTGATCTGCACATGCTTTAGCACACGTAGATGTCAAATCAATGGTTTCTTACTGGTACTTATATGGATTGTTCCTCTGTTGGAACATGATATTGTACATTTCAAATTCATAATAATACACTTTAGACGAAAAAATGTTTTTTTTGTTTTATCCTTTTTAAAATTCTTTTTCTAATTTTCAATAAATAGTGTATAAAGTAAAAAATAAAAACATTACTATTCACACTCCTTTTTGATTTGGTCACCACATTGTTTCCTTTTTCTGTTTATTTTCTTATTTTTTAGTTTAAAGTTATGCTTAGGATCATTACATATCATGTTCGATGGATTTAGCTGTTTATTATTAAAACGCTCAATAATTTTTTGGATAATTATTCAATTTTCTGAGAGTCTTTGATCACAGATGTTTGATCTTGTTGATCATTCTGTATGGATATGAGTTTGTCGCTTAATTTTAGACCGGTACTTTCCACTTAGGTAAATCCTATTTAATTTACTTTTGCATCCTTGTCTCGGATTTTATAATGTGAAAGATCAAGACCAAGATTCTCTACTTGAACAAATATGTCTATTGTTTTTCGACAGTGTGTCAAACAAGCCTATAATTTTTTTTTGTAACTATAACAAGCCTATATTTTCAAGAGATTATACATTGTTGTGGGCCTGTGGCGTTGGCTTTTTTTTCTTTTATGTCTTGTTGCAATTGTTATTATTACTGAAATAAATTTCACAATTTCTCACTGTAGACTTCCAAGTATAAAACAATATTAAAAAAAATGGAAAAAAGAATAATCCAATCTATATTAAGTAACTAATATAAGCTGACAAAAAGTAACTATTATACGAAGGGTGCTTGTGATTACCGTAACCACTGCTGACGCAGCTGAGTAACCTAAGAGAGTAATAAATTTTGACCAAAAAATTGTTGTTGCGAGAAGTCCAATTCTCCAAAAAAAAAAAAAAGAATCCGATCAGATCTAAAATTTCAATAACTGTCTTACTAACCTTGTCTTTTTCCTTCACATACAGTAATAAATACAAAATCATGAAAAATAATCTTACTAAAATCATATATATTCTCGTGAAGAGAAACAAACAAGAGATGACTTGGTCACGCAAAGCAAGTTAATCATCTCGTGTAATTCACCGCCCCGGATAGTAGTACTAGGCATGCAAGGCAGGTAAGCCTTCACGAATTTGTCCGTTTCTTCACACATCTTAACTCGAAAGACTCCTAATGATTACATCACCCACACATATCTTACATTATGCTCTTAATGACTATTACGTTTTAGTTAGCATTCAAACTTTGCTCTAAAACAAGCTCATATTATAATCTAACAATACTAAAAGTTTTAAGACTAGAGTAGAGAGAGTGTCCACGTCGTTTCAAGAAATAGTCTAATCATGATTTTTGAAATGGCCACGTCATTCCGTTGTTACCCAACACAGAATAATAGCAGACCAATATATATGGACTGATAATATTTGGTTATAGTCCGTTTTAAATCAGCCTAATTCTTTTTCCAAATACAATAGTCGTCTAAACATGTGACCTTTCCACTGTGCCCTCATCTTTTCCGATTTCTGCAGATTGCCGTTTCTGTAGAGTTATTATAATCCATCCTCACTCATTCAATCCCGTTATTGATCGTTACCAGTTTTTGTAGGAATACAATTGCTGTTGCATATTAGTTAGAAATTGACATTGATGCTTTGCTTTAGTATTTCGACATGAAACGTAGAGATTAGTTTATTTGTCATTTCTCGATATTGAAAGGATTAACTTCATCTTGGCTTAGATATTTTCCTCTACTATGACTTGACCTTCGATTTTTTTTTTGATTGTGGAGTTCCTGTCTATAATGACAAGTACGTGGTCAACTCTCTTTTGCTTAGCCTGCTAAAAGATGCTCTTTGTGGATTATAAACGCTCTTATTTCTTAAATTCAGTTTCGAGTTATTAAGCATGTCTGGTCCCTTGCATAAAGACACTCTTTCCAAAAGACAAATATTAAGGTAACTAGAATCAAAGTTTTATGGCAACATCTTTTTCTTCCGATCTTGAATCTCAAGTGCTTTTGCTTTGTTTGAACATGGAAATTTTCCTGGACTTTGATCCAGTAGAAACATTTGAACTAACAAATAGACAAGACAACATCCGCTGAGATTGCAACCCCCTCATTACTATTTACACGAACCAAATTGGCAAGGTAACTTAATATTAATAATCATGATCATTGTTTGAATAAATTTAGCTTTTGCTACTTAGTCTGTTTTACAGTTTGTGTTTCCTCCTCATAAAACCTTACATTTTGGTTTCGCATGTGCAAACGATCAGAAACATTTACAAAGAACTCTACATTGTTGGTGCCATCTATATTATTAAAGCTGAAGTACAAAATCAATATGTTTGGATACTTGGATAGCCTTTAGTAAAATCAGTATGTTTGGAAACAGGTTTAGATGTTTTTAAAAAGAAAATTACTTCATTCATACACAATGAAATATTAATGTAGCCCATAAACTTGATTTAATTTAAAAGCCCATAGATGAGATCGAATTATAATATGCCCGATTTTGATAATCATGAATTCAAAAACATATTTTTAAATATACGATTAGATTCTCCTACATTTAAGGCACGTGTGAAGGTAATATCTTAGACCCCTCCCCACGTAAACTCGGTTGAATTCCTGCACAAGTAATTTAAAAAGATCAATCAAATAATTCTAAAAATTAAATATAACTACCTTACTTGGTTACCATTTATTGCGCTAAATATACCATACATATACGATTTTGTACTAAATGAGAATATCTCTCAAATATCTTTTCTAGCTGCGGATACAACTTAACCTAGATTCTTTTACTCATCTTTATATACCGAGACACAATTAGAGACTTCTCATCGACCTCTCAAAGCAAACATGTCAAACGAAAAAAAAGAGTCTTATTAAAGATCTCAACCCTTACAAAGATGAATGGCGACTAACAGTGAAACTGTTTCATTCTTGGAAGAAAAGCACCAGCTTTGGAGGAGATACTCTTGAGTGTGTCCTGGTAGACGAAAGTGTAAGATCATTCCACTTAATATAGATACTTATATATATAGATGAGTAACGTAACTTAAGTAATAATGAATCGTTTTATATTTGTGATAGGGTGACAAGATCCAAGCGTCTTGCAAAAAATCACTGATGGTTCGAGTTCAGCGTCACTTACCCATTGGTGAATGGAAGGTCATTGACACCTTTAAAATAGGTGGGGCAGGAGGTCAATATCGACCTACAAAGCAGCAGTACAAGATGACTATCCTTACAGACACAATGATCAGCCGTTCGGATTATCTTAATGATAGTGAATTCCTTGATCTGGCTAGCTACGAGGAGATTGGTAATAGAACGTGTAAACTCAATTTTCTGATTGGTATGTATACATAAATGTTAATTACTTTGTTATACTTCATAGTATATGACTATTTTAGTTACTAAATTATCGTGTTTTCAACAGATGTCATGGGACAAACTACTGATCTTGCAGCAGTAGCCATGGTCCAAGTCAAAGGGATTGACACCGAAAGAGTGAACTTTCGTTTACGTGATGAAAGGTATGTAGATCTCTAATAATATAGATAGTTTATATATTGATTTAACTATATTTTTTGCTTGACTTTACATAATGTTCTATTAGTGGTAATGAAGTTGCATGCTGCTTATGGGAAAAATATGCTGAGCAATTTGAAAAACATATCGAAGAAACTATAGCTGATATTGAAATATGTTTGATAAGGTTTGCAAAAATAAAAAAATACAGAGGTATACACTAATATTATTATTTTTTCGATGGTTATTATATTTACAGATTTATACATGCTACAAAAAAGAATCAGATGCATCCAACATGATTTTGAATATTATGATTTCGAATTGTATTTCACATATATTTTGAATATAAAAATCCAGGAGAAATCCAAATCACCAACGCATTTGATGCGCCACTTTTGTTTCTCAATCCAACAATGAAGGAAGCTGTTGAATTTAAAAAATTGTAAGTTAGATTTATTTTATTATTTGTTACTCATTGTTTAAAATTAATAAAATTTTAAATATATATAAATATATTGTCTAAACGTGTTTATCAGGGTTGAGAATAGTCATCTTCCCCTAGCTCTCTTTGATCAGGAGAATGAGAAAAAAATGATGACAAAGGTCAAAGACGATTGGGATGTTGTAGACGTGAGATGCATATCTGAGCTTTTGCTTAGCGTTGAGGTAATAATATAGATATATACAATGTTTCCTCATTTGGTCTCTAGCTACAATGTTTTAATTTTATTACTTTATTACCATACAGTCTGAGAATTGCAAAATCATATGTTCAATTGAACCCATTGACACGGATTGGGGTTGGTTCTATTTTGAATGTGATCGACACAACCGCCGTTTGACTAAGACTGGTAGAAATGCATCTGTTCAGATGAACAGGTCCATAAAGCCACAGTTTTATTGTGATGTGTGTCATGCACCATGTTCAACCTTCTCACCCAAGTAAGCATCGATTTCTTTAGACTCTATAGTGAAACGTACAGATTATAACTTATAATTATTTCGACAGGTTCAAGCTACATTTGACTGTTAGAGATGACAGTGAGACGTGCAAGATTATGCTTCTTGGTAACATAGCTATGACCATTATTGGGTGCAAAGCTACAGAACTATGGGAAGGTTCTTTCGCTGAGGTAATTGTAGTGGAACATTTAGATACATTGCAAACATATATATAGTTATTAAACCTAAAAACTTTTAGCTTGGCTTGCACAACAGATTGAAGATCCAGAATTGTTTCCTATGCCTATACAAGACTTGGTTGGCAAATCCTTTTGTTTTCGTGTTAAAGTAACCACTGAAAACTTTTCAAATGGATCTCACACTTTCAAGGTTTCTGAGGTCTGGTCTGGGGATTATATTCAGAGGATTGAATCACTCTCTGAACCACTCTCCCTTAATGAGACCATTTCGTCAACAATGTTTGGTGGAGAAGTAAGCATTTTGTAATACTTATTATTTTATTTTATGATTAATCACGAGATACCTAACTCAATTTTCTTTTTAGATACCGGCGATCGAGTTAAGCAATGAGAACTCATCTGATGGATTTGCTATCCCTAATGTTAAGCGCAAGGAAGATGATTTAGATCAACAAGAGATGACTTCTACATCTAAGAAGTTGTGCCCCACGATCGTGAAGAAGAAGAAGATTGTTAAGTGATGATGGAGCAGCTGGAATAAGACTTATTTGGCTTTGGTTTTCATTTTATGTTTTTATTACATTTATTAAAATAATGACTCAGATGTTGGTTTATTTCATTTTGATCCTCATTTTAATCAATTTCAAATATATCTATGTTGGTTTTTCAGTGTGTTTCTTTTGATTGGAACTTTGTTAAAGACTACCTTATTTAGTTTATAATAGTATTTTGTTGTAATCATTTTAAGCAAAAATTTGTGAAAATACTAACAAAATAATATTCAAGACCAGAACTACTAATGACTTTCTTAAAATGACTAGCTTTTTAGACATAAGTAGGTTATTTGAGATTGATATTATATGAAGCTACGAACAAAACATTAAAAGCAAACACATAATACACGGCCACAACTAATAGTAGGAAACTGACAATAATAGATAAAAAACATGTAAATTCTTCTCCTTTTTACATGCATGCACCCATAATACACCTCCAAGACTCTCCCTCTTAATTATACTGATTCATAGCAAACTCAACAAATTCTTTAAGCTGTTTGTAGTAGTAACATCCATCGCATATGTGATTGGAGATGTTCTTTTGATCGCACTTTGTCAAGCACTCGAGGTTTACCATAGTTTGTATAGTACCCATTATTCATAATGCCACAGATTGTGCTTAGTGTGTTTATTACTCGTGCCTTGCAATGATATTAATTTATTAATTCTAGATTTATTTTAGAGCTTTGATATTAATTCTAGATTTGATTATTTTATTAGATGATAGATGCATTTTTTTGTTTTTTATTCTTTTATTTAAATATATAATATTTTTTTTAATAAATGATTTGACAACATAACTATAAAATTTATATAATATATAATATGATCTCAAACTTAATAATATGTTTTTTGGTATAAAATCAAACAAACTGAAAATCGACGGTATATAAACCAAATCGAACCGAAGTAAATATGGATTTAGAATAATAGTTATATTTTACTAATCGAAATACCGAAAAAACTGAACCGAACCGAAACCAACCCGATATCCGGATTGAACATCCCTAATCCAAATGAAACCGAACTATTGTTTCATTCTCCAAACCATAATAAAAATAACAATTTCATCCCGCGCAAGCCACATATCTTATCCTAATCTATATATATAACATAATTTAAAAACATTACGCATCTAGAAGGAACAAAAAGGATTACTCCTTTCAAATAGCTACTCTAAAAGACATCAACGATTGGGCGCGAAGAATAGAAGCGGTTTCTTTCACTCATGTATTACGCAACATCAACAAAGTCTGCACATGCTTTAGATCAATGAATTCTTTTTTGAGAAAGGGCCTTCTTTAGATCAATGGTTTCTTACTGGTACTTATATGTATACAGTACCATTATGAATTGTTCTTCTGTTGGAACAGCATATTATAAACATTTCAAATTTATAATGGGGTTATTTGTCAAATAAGCAAAAAAACAATTCTTTAGTTTTTTTGAGAGAAGGTAGAGAAAGATAGGAAGAGAAAAGAACAGAGAGGGGTACTTTTAGTTAATTACTAATTTAGTATGTGCAATTTCCCATTCATCATAATCATAAGCATTTTAGACGAAAAAATGTTCTTTTCTTTTATTCTTTTTAAAATTAGAAATGGGAAATAACCATGTACAAACAATACTTTCAATAAATAGTGTACTTTAAAAAAAAACATTACTATTCACACTCCTTTATCATTTGGTCACCACATTGTTTCCTTTTCTGTTTATTTTCTAATTTTATAGTTTAAAGTTATGCTTAGGATCATTACATATCATGTTCGATGGATTTAACTGTTTATAATTAAAACGCTCAATTCTTTTGGATAATTATTCAATTTTCTGGGAGTCTTTGATCCCAGATGTTTGATCGTTTTGATCATTTTGTATGGATACGAGTCGGTTGCTTAATTTTAGACCGGTACTTTCCACTTAGGTAAAATCCTGTTTAATTTACTTTTGGATCCTTGTCTCGGATTTTATAAGTGAGAATTTAGACCTCCGTAATAGATTGGGAAATAATGTGAAAGATCAAGACCAAGAGATATACATTGTTGTGGCGTTGATTTTATTTAATTTTTTTGGTTAAAGCCTTAAAGGATTTAAATTGATTTTCTTTTATTTCTTGTTGCTATTGTTATTATTACCGAAATAAATTTCACAATTTATCACTGTAGACGTCCAAGTATAAAACAATGTTCAGAAAGAAAAAAAAAGAATAATCCAATCTATATTAAGTAACTAATATAAGCTGACAAAAAGTAACTAATATACGAAGGGTGCTTGTGATTACCGTAACCACCGCTGACACAGTTGAATAAACTTTAGAGTAGTAATAAATTTTGACAAAAAGAATAAAATTGTTGCAGTGAGAAGTCCAATACTCCAAAAAAATTTTGGATCCCGTCAGATCTAAAATTTCGATAACTGTCTTACTAAACCTTGTTTTTGTTCCCTTCACGTACATTATGAATCTTACTAAAATCATAGTATAAAACATTATGATAACTCGTGAAGAGAAACAAACAAGAGATGACTTGGTCATGCAACGCAAGTTAATCATCTCGTGTAATTCACCGCGCCGGATACTAGGCATGCAATGCAGGTAAGCCTTCACGAATTTGTCCGTTTCTCCACACATCTTAACTCGAAAGACTCCTAATGATTACATCACCCACACATATCTTACATTATGCTCTTAATGACTACTACCTTTTAGTTAGCATTCAAACTTTTCTCTAAAACAAGCTCATAGTATAATCTATATAACAAGCTTAGATCATCCACAATGGATGTATTCTTGTAGGTGTTCTCACATTAAAAAAAAAATTAAATACAAATGAAGAGAGAGGAGAAGAAAGTGCTCTTGCTAGAGAACATTTTTTTTTACTGGCTTTCATATTAAAGAAAAACAGAGTTTACAAAGATGAACAGAGGAAGAAGAAATAAAGAAGCAAAAACAACTGGAAAGAAAAGGAAAATTAAACACTAGACTCCGAACTGATTCAACCCGAGACGGGGATAACAATGACACACGAGATACAAATCGAATAAAATAGGTACGACAACAGTTAGCTAGAGAATGGTTTGACCGCATAGACAAGTTGTGCTAGATACATTTCACACAAAGCTAAGAGCTTTACTTAATTAACATGTTTCACTATATAAATGATTTAATTTTCTAAAATTGTAAGTTTAATTACAATATTAATTTATATGATTATTTTATTCATAAGAGCATTTAAAATCAGCTCTAACTATTGCTATAGTATATAACTAGAAAAATCACATTTTAAACAATTAAAACATGAAAATGTGAAAAACTAATAAACCTTGTTAAAACTGTTAAAATATGTTTAGCTACATAAACCTAAAAGTTAAATTATCAGTAATTTATGATGTATAGGTTTAAAAGAAAAAAAATACTCTAGACATAATTTATATGTTTTCTATAAAAAATATCACTTTAAATTTTGGTGCTCAAAAACTGATAATTCAAACTATGAATTCTTTTTATTAATACTTAAGCCTTTAAATCAGTTTACTTATTCACTAGGCCAAATTAACATGTAATAGGTAAATGCCCATTTATAGGTAAAAACTGACGCTTTTTCTCTTCTTTTAAAATTTTAACTACTAAACCAAATATGATCAAACTTAAAATAATCTAATGAACTAAAATAAATTTAAAATATAAAAATCAATTCAAATATTGATCTAATGATGACATATAGACGGCGACGGTGAAAAGTTAAAAACCTATTATGTTATTAATTTTTTACCAATTACAATTGTTTCATGGTATGAAGTTTAGTTTTTGAGAACCAACATTTAAATGATATTATTATAAAATACGATTTTTCTATTTACTAATTATATATAGTATGTTAATCTGCCGCACAATTCCAGGCTATCCAGCAGCCATATCCTAAAATGGGGTCCATTTATACAGTGAAGGGCATCAAGCTTGGACATATTGAAATATTGAAGTGTATTATGTTATCATGATTTTAAGGATATATTCTAATTAATTGAATTAAACAAAATATTTGTGTTATCTTTTAGTCGTTTCAAATATAAATCAACATTCTAATTAAACTAATAATATTTTGCAAATAATAATATATTTTTAACATGTTCTTAAAAATCATTTAGCTAGTTTTTGTATTTTATTACAAAAACTACTTGTCAACTACTACATAAGGATAAAGGATTGATAAGTAGTTCTGGCATATAATGATTTTATTTCATCAGAATATGAATAAAAACTAAAAAGAGTATATAACGTAAGATCAATTTAAACTGTTTTACCAAAATTATAATATCATTTTACCAAAAAAAAAATATAATAAGAAATAACCAATATTGCATTTATCAAGTATTGCTTTAGAAATTTTACTCTAATTCATTTGGGGCATTTGCCACGACTCTAAGACCTAATTCTCCATGTATAAATAGAAAGTAGAGATAGATATAGTAGATGAGTTGGATTGTATTTTCTCAAAAAAAGAAAATATATCTGTACACAAGGGAAAATCCCAAAATCTAAGGCCAGCTCACGAGATAATGTCAAAAATACGTGGATTTTTGACATTATCAACTTCATGCCATACTAAGATGGATTTTATTCATTATTCATTTTATTCAGTGTCTCGTGGATCACGAGATAATGTCAAAAATAGTCAACGTGAGCTTCCCATGGGTCGATAAATATACCCATGCGATTACCAAATATAGATCACTGCACAAAGCATTACTGGCTTCCTTCTAAGGCCAGCTCTCTCAACATTGATTCCTCTGATCCGTCTCTTCTATATAACTGTAGTTTTTTCTAGAATTTAGTTATTAATTCGTAGCTACAGGTTATAACTTGTAATATTCGTAAGATTATCAGTCGTAGGCAAAAGAGATGGCCCAAAATTAGCTGGAAGCAGAGGGTGGTAAGATAGGAGATGCATGGGAATGGATGTTATTGATGGTGTTCACGAAGGTGTTAGAAAAGTATATGTAGAAAAAGGAAAAAGCCAAGATTGTACAGCCTTCATCATCAAGTTCGAGTATATATATTAAGTTCAAAAAAAAAAAAGTTCGAGTATATATGTAGATGGTTCCGAAGTGGTTGTTGGGGACAAACATGGAAAAAAGACGCTGCTAGGAACTAACAATAATAATATAGACTATACATTACGACGAAAATGTAAATTTGTTCTGAGAGTTGTTTTTGTTTTTTTCCGTAGTTTGAGGTTGACATAGATAACTACATCATATACGTGGAAGCTTTCCGTGAGAAAGAAACCATCGTAGATCTTAAGTTTGAAACTCAAGATCATTAGATTTAGATGGTTTCAAGAACTCAAGCTTGATTATGTTTTTTTGTTGTTGATAAAAAAAACAGCTTTTAATGGAAGAAAAACGAAAGATTCCTATCAAGGTATTTGATAATAACATAGCGTTTGAAATGATCTTTGGCATATGGCATGGCCTCTTTCTTCAACATGCATATCGTGTGAGTAAACAAATTCTTTGATTCCAACATTCCTTTCCTATTCACATTGGCTTAATGTGACAAACAGCAAAAGTTTCTGTTTTCCTCATCCCGGAAGATAACAATTGAAGAAATATCCAACAAAGAAAGTACCACCGCCATGACAAAGTCTGCTGTGAGACCACATGTTCTTGAAAGAGACGATAGTAACTTTAAAAGAAAAATACGATCAAGTAAAACTTCTTAGGATAATCATATTTCACGTTTTAATTACCTATAGCTAATAACTAAGTTAAGGAAAACATTAATACAACCACGTTTAGAAACATTGCAAATTAGGAGATAGTAAAAGGGTAAGCATTCCGATAGGCTCTGTTCCAGGATAGAGCTTTTCAAGGTTCTCTTATGAGTTTATTCTTCACATTCCGAAACTTGGCTCTCACAAAGGCTGACTTCCACGTTGGTTTACACCAGGGTGGGGACGCATGGTTTCTCTTGGGTTGCTTAGAAAGAACAATCTTCTTCATTGGCAAGAGTCTCGAATCATCAGTTTTCAACATCTGCATGGCAAAGTTGGATAGAGAGAAAGAGAATTATGTTCAGTCTTTTCCATTGAAATTTAGATGCAATTAGAAGAAAATAAAATGAAGTTTCTACAGCCCTTACCTCATCAGGTAGTGGAACAGAGGTGTCTACTCTATGCTCCACAATAGCGAGCACGAGTTTCATTGAAGCTACAGCTTCATAAACACATCTTCCCCTAGATTTTGGCATTTCGTATCCCAAAACAGACTATGAAGGGGGGAAAATAAAATAAAAGAAGTTATTAATGTGGTGAATTAACCAGCGACTACAATGTTGAGGGCGGCATGGCATACCTTGCACAGATGATCCAAAGAAGGCCTTGGAAGCTTTCCGATACAACAACCAGAGAAATCATACTTGAACAATAGCGAGGTATCAATCACTCTTGCATGATCCATCTTTAAAGCTTTGAGATCCTTGTTCAAAAGGTGACCGACCATTATAGTTTCCGTAGGAAATAATCCCAGCAATTTTTCCTGAGAAGAAAATGATACACTAGATGAGGATGACAGGCCAAAACAAAAACTAACAAAAAGCGGAAAAAAAAGTCTACTACACCTACCTGTATATCCGACAAAGGAGTAGCATTTGATAAATGAAGAGCACGAGAATCGAGTCCGGTAATACTAGTCCTGTAGTTAATAACTGGCTGATTTGGTTTGACAAGCACATCAAGAATCACCTAGTTGAGATTTGATGAATTATTAGTACTATCTGATTAGAGGAAGGAAAGGATTCGAAAAAAAAAAAAAGAGAATGAAACCTTGAGATTGCGGTCAACTGCAGCAACTCTAACAGCAGCTTCAGTGTTATCTTGACAGAGAACCTTCTCGCAACAAACGGCAATCATCTCGGTTTTGGTAATACTAATATCAAAAGGCTTCGTTGAGCGGAAAGAATGGAAAATAAGTGGTGCGTCATCGCTCATAGGTTCACGAATTGGGCTCCCTATGATTCCCGTAAGGACCCAGTCCTTGGAGTTATACGGGATCAAAAAGTCGAATGGGTACTCGTCATGTGTAAGAGTCTTTCTAACTAGTCTCTGCAAGGAAATATAAAGAGAAACAGTTGATGAAAACGAATTCCAAAAAGGAAAAAAACTCCAGAGCAAAGAAGACAAACCTGCTCAGCTGTCTCGTTCGGGTATTTGTATGAGTAGTCGCAAACCAGTGGACGGCTGGGATTCATAAGCAATGCCAATTTCTGGGAACAAAAAAAAAAAAAAGAAAAACAATTTCAAGTCGGTCCCAAAAAAATAAAGGGAGTAATTTGAATAAACAATTTTACCCTCGAATCGCCTTTCTTGTTGATTATTGAAGTAAGGAATTGGATCAAGGTAGCCTCTTTTCGTGTTCTGGGATCAAATAATAAATCTGCGTTTCTTGGGTCGACAAATTTTAGAAATTCATTCCATGTTCCGTGCTCCCCTGACAAACCCATACGTTGCGCTGTTATCGTCAGCTCTACCAACTCCTACAACCACAATCATATACAATCAACCATGTTAAAATAGAGAGCGAGAGAGACAAAACGACCCATCTAATCCCCCAAAAATATAACTCAATCGTCGATCACTTACCGTTCTCTCCCTTGTCGCTATTATGTACTCCATAACCTAAACCCCGAGCGGCGCAGTACCTCTAGAATAGAAGATATAACGATTGTTAGGTTCGGCTTTCAACTTTTATACACGAGTCCAGATGACACATTGGGCTTTTTTTTTACAATTTTTCGGGCTTCGCTTCTTTCAACCCAATATAATCCCCTCCTAGAAAACTTAACCGACTCCCTCTTTTGAATCTATGGGCGCTTCAGTGCGTTCTGAAAGAAAAATGGACAATGATCTATAACAGACGAAAAAGACAAAAAGAAGTCTACATAGACCAATTGTGATCTATCATGACCGAGCTACTTCAGAATTACCAATTCGCCATTAATGAAAGTGGCGTGTGAACCATTGGATCAAATAATGGAAACTCTAATCTCTGGCCGTCCAATTTTCTTCTTCCTTTCTCTTTCTCTCGTCTGGTCCCACCCAAAATCCATATTAACTCCCTCACATCTTCATCTTCTTCATTACTCAACCACCCACGAAAATTCATTTCAATCACCAACCAAAGTTCTCTTCTTCAAGTTTTATCCACAAACCTTTAATTACGTTTCTTAGGGTTCTTCTACGACTTTTCTCGTCCTTGAAACAGCAAATGTGCCTCGTCCTTGGTCTTGAAATCGCTTGGTAAGTGTATACTCTCCCTCTCCTTCTCTCTCACTCTTCTCTTCTTTTTATTTGTTTTCGTTTAGTTTTAGTCCCATAATATGTATGTTACCATTATGAGTCAGTTCCATGGTTTAAGATAACGTTCTTATAATATGAATCATGATATTGTAGATTAAATCATTTTTACATTGGTTACACCGGTACAACAGACGTTGAGTACACCTGGTAAACCCGTAAAACTCGTTAAGAATAACACTAGTACAACTAGTAAACCCGGTACAACTCTAAGTAACATGAATAAGAGTATGGGTAAAACTCAGATAACTCTAAGTAGTCCTTTGACAAGTCAAATACTAGTATAACTAGTATAACTTATAAACGATCGTTACATGTAAACCAAGATAACCGTAATACTAAGATAACCCGTATTTTAGCGACTTTAGAACTTCATTATAACCGATATAACTTGTAAGTCGTAATGTTGGTTTTAACTCTTCGTGAACTATGGATGGTACCGAGCTGTGGTGATACATTTTGATCATGGTGGAGACAAAAATATATATACATTAGTAATGAGAGGAAAATATGAGGAGATAACCTATTCTCGCTTGGTTGATAGAATAGGCAAGAAAATGAATATCGATGTAGGCTAATTTAAGCTTCAATCGAGCTACTATCCCCGGTCGTGGATAATAAGAGGCCTTGTTATATTTTGGATGATGAAGATGTTTTAGGATATTTAATGGAGGTGGATAGGAAAACCGCGTAGTGTTTTGCATGTGGAGTTTTCCGAAAATATCTCGAAAATCGAGTAACGAAAGCGCTTTCTATGAACGAGGAAATTCGATTGATGCCGAGCTAATGATGGTATGGCTGGAGTTGAGGAGTTGGCAATTGTTCCTCAAAACCAATCAGATGGGTATAATCATGAGGAGTTAGCAATTGTTCCTCCAAGACAATCGATAGGTATGAGCATGAGGATTGCAATGAAGAGGGTGATGAAATGAATGATAGGGAGGAGTTGCCGGTTGTTACACCATCTGTAGACACAATTGTCAATGCTGAGTGGGATGATGGTATTGATATGAGTTTGTATCAAGAATTTGCGACTAAGGAAGAGTCGAGGAATTTAGTGGACGCAGGAGTGCATTCAATTGTTTTGAGGTTGATATAATCAAGACGAATCGCATCGCTTATGTATTGAAATGTCGCGGGTTGGATGCAGATGGTATTTACGAGCTGCAAGGCTGAAAACTCAGCCTTTTTCAGTCGAACGTATAGAAAGATGCATCACGTGTACTTCGGGGAGAGGAAGTGTAACCAAGAGGGGAAAAGAGGAACACCAAGCTTGGTCGCAGGAGTGGTGCATGAAGATTATCCAGGCCAATACAAGACTCAGATCCAAAGTCTCATAAAGTTGGTGAAGAACAAACTAGGTGTCACGGTTTCATATTCTACGACTTTGAGAGGGAAACACAAAGCTGTCGTGATTTCGTGGTAACCCTCGGAGAGTTTTGCTAGACTTCCATCTTACTTGTACATGTTAGAAAGAATGAATCCTGGTACCATCACAAGATTAGTAGTGGATGAGAAGAAGCGGTTTAAGTATATGTTCTTTCTTGCTTAAAGCTTGCATCGAAGGGTTTCAAGCAATGAGGAAAGTGATAATAATGGATGGAACTCACCTGAAGGGTGTGTATGGAGGAGTGCTTCTCATTGCCACTGCTCAGGATCCAGATCATCATCATTATCCCTCGCTTTGCGGTAGTAGATGGTGAGAAAAATGCGAAATGGGAGTGGTTTTGACTATACTGAAAACTTTGATACCGGATGATCCTCGGCTTGTTTTTGTACTGATAGAAACCAATGCATCATCAAGAAGGTGCACGAGGTGTACCCAATGGCGATCCATGGATATTGCATTTTCACTTGTCTAATAATGTTGCCGAGCATGCAAAGAAAGTTAACAAGAAAGGGTTGCCGAAAGTTTAGAAAAATTCTTTGGTATGTACACGAGGTCGAGTTCGAAAAAGCTACAATGATTTCAGGAGAACGCTGCCTCAAGCCGCTGAGTATCTAGATGAGAGTGTTCATGAGACCAAATGGGCAAGATGTCAATTTCCGGAGAAAGGTACAACATAGATACAACCAACACCGTTGAATCAATAAATGGTGTTTTAAAGGAACCAAGGAAATATGCATTGTTGCCAATGCTTGATGTGATCATTGGGAAGATGGTAGAATGGTTTAACAAATATCGTGATTTATCTTTACGCGTTCGAGAGACGATACTAATTCCCTACGTGCATGGGATATTGCATCACGCTTATCCGAAGGCAAAAAGCTCACGGTGATGGAGCTAAACAGATTTGAACGTCGATTACACTGTGATTGGCAAAGATGGTCAAGGTTATTATGTTGATTTAGGCAACGGAACATGCCAGTGCAAGTGTTTTGATATTGATCGGTATCCTTGTGTGCATGCAGGCTGCGATCATCGCTGCGGAGAAATGTCTGAAGACTATTGTTCTAAGTATTATTATATGGAGCAGTGGACTTTGGCATATTACAAGACAATATATCTAGTGCCTCATCATTCATTATGGGAAAGTTATGAAATTCGGATGAAATCTATCTCGGGTTGTCTACCCTCCGCATGTGGAAAGAAAGAAAGGAAGACTACAAGAAACTAGATTTCCATCAGCTGGGGAATATCGGAGGAAGAAAAAGAAGAAGTATCCACCATTGGTGTGTGAGAATGATGGAATTGACAGCGATGAAAGTGGAAGCGATGGAATTGATGAATGAGTCTTACTTATGTGTTATGGAACTTGCTTATGTCTTGTGAGTCTTACTTATGTGTTATGGAACTTGCTTAGTCTTGTGAGTCTTACTTATGTGTTATGAAACTTATTTATGTGTTGTAGAACTTATTTATGTAATGTGTTGTTTCACGTACAACAGTACAATTGGTAAAACTTCATTAAACCTAACATTCATGTTTTTGTGTTGTTATACTGGTACAACTAGTAAAACTAAAAATAAGTTATACTGGAATAACTAGTTCAACTATGTCTAGTTTACTAAAATAGGTTCTACTGGAATAACTAGTACAACTATGGAGGATCTGAAATTTAAATATTATTTTAGGTTTTTCCATATTAATAAAACATTCAAATGGTCTAATTTTAAGTGTTTGGATAGGTTTCTTTGTGTTTTGTATTGTTTTTTTTTTCTGGATTTCTACCTCCATCACAAAAGTTTGCTTGATCTACCTTATACTTTTAAGGTTTGTTAACATATTTGTCCACATATTTTTGAAAAACATACATGACAAGTATTTTCACAATAGTGATGATTTCATTGTATCCGGGCAAACACATGTTAACATAAATGAGTGGTACAACTTAGATAATGGTATTTTCTCTTTGGTACAACTAATATATTCAGGTTTCACTGCCAAAGTACAACTCTGTACAAACTAGTATAACTAATAAACTAGTACAACTTTGTGCAAGCCAGTATAACTAATAAATTAGTACAACTTTGTAGAAACCAGTACAACTAAAAAACTAAAACAACTTTGTGTGCATAATGAGTTTCAAATAAGTGGATTCCCGGATAAGTCCTACACTTTTAATTTAACACTAGGTGTACTAGTTTTTCTAGTTATACTACTTTCATATTTTTGGCATAGTTGATCTGTAATGTTGTTTTACTTCCCACTGTAATTGCAACCTGTTCAACCACCAAGTTTGGATTTAGGTTTTAAAACACACACACATACAAGTTTTAGGTTTTAAAACACACACACATACAAGTTCATCCGTTTTAGGTTTTAAAACAAACACATACAAGTTCCAAAAACAACAACATAGTTCAGCCAAATCAGTTTGGCGTAAAGGAGACCTCAACAAATGAGAACGCTGGGCACCCTCTTTGGCATCTCAGCAGGATCCTGTGAATCTCCAACCGGCTGTGTTCTCTAAAGCGTCATCAACTCTAACCTCACCTTCCTTCTCCAAAGCATCATCATCTACAACCTCATCTGCTCTTGTCCACGCAGCCTTTTTCCGCAGCAGCCTTCTCAAATCTCTGCGATTAATGCGCCATAATTTGAAGTGTAGATTGTTCATCTCCATCTTCAGTATCTACATTGAACAAAAATACATCCCGACTTAGATCATCATCATTAAAAATAAAATTTGAAGTTATATGTTATCATGACTTACCTTGCATCAACTTCTCAGCCTCATCACCATCCTTATCAGCCTTATCACCATCCTTGTTAGTCTCATCACCATCCTCGCCTCCTTATCGGGCTCATCATCACCATCCTTATCAGCCTTATCACCATCCTTGTTAGTCTCATCACCATCCTTATCAGCCTTATCACCATCCTTATCAGCCTTATCACCATCCTTGTTAGTCTCATCACCATCCTCGCCTCCTTATCGGGCTCATCATCACCATCCTTATCAGCCTTATCACCATCCTCGCCTCCTTATCGGGCTCATCATCACCATCCTTATCAGCCTTATCACCATCCTTGTTAGTCTCATCACCATCCTTATCACCATGTATCTCACCCTCTTTATCACCATGCATCTCGCCCTCCTTATCGGGCTCATCATCACCATCCTCGCCTCCTTATCGGGCTCATCATCACCATCCTTATCAGCCTTATCACCATCCTTGTTAGTCTCATCACCATCCTTATCAGCCTTATCACCATCCTTGTTAGTCTCATCACCATCCTTATCAGCCTTATCACCATCCTTGTTAGTCTCATCACCATCCTTATCAGCCTTATCACCATCCTTGTTAGTCTCATCACCATCCTTATCAGCCTTATCACCATCCTTGTTAGTCTCATCACCATCCTTATCAGCCTTATCACCATCCTTGTTAGTCTCATCACCATCCTTATCAGCCTTATCACCATCCTCGCCTCCTTATCGGGCTCATCATCACCATCCTTATCAGCCTTATCACCATCCTCGCCTCCTTATCGGGCTCATCATCACCATCCTCGCCTCCTTATCGGGCTCATCATCACCATCCTCGCCTCCTCTTGTTGCTCTCGGTTCTCACATCCATCTCATATAGATCCGCCGAAGATTTTTCCCTGGTTCCATTAGGATCTTGTTCCAACTGTCAACAGCTATGTCTGGCGTATCGAATCATCTATCAGCTCAAGTCTTCAAAAGTCCCTTCATCCATTATTTCATACAAAGGTCTACTTCATTTCCTTTTGGTTCCAAAACACCGATAATCTCCTGAAATGACCAACAACAAATTACACATTTAATTAACTATGAACTTGAAGAAAATGACATAAACAACACTTAAAAATTATAAGCTTTTACCTTTGTGTTTCCTAGCGTCCGATAAATCATGTCAAGTGGAAATCCTGTTGTTCGGTCCTCTTGAACTTCCATTTGCACATTCTTGGACAACCATCAAAACAGTTTGGAGCAGGCTCTCGAATCTTTCCCTAAGGACGTGGATACATTCAAATGCTAATATCGCACATCATTTCACACAATCACTTTAGTTATATTATAACAAATATGCTTATGAAAAATGTTATTCATATACCTCCAAAGGGTTGATAAACCAGGAAATACCCACTGTGCATGCTCGGGATCCCATCACGAAAATGATCCCTTACATGAAAAATCTCCTTCATGCAATCATCAAAGGTGTAACGCCCCATGGAAATTGATTGCAAAACTCCAAATCTTCTACTGCTTGAGAAGGAAATACTCAATGAAGTATCCCGCTTTGGACCTTCCTCTTAAAGCTGTAGCAGAAAGTAAAGAACCGCCATCCTCGGACGATCGCCACTACCATCAAATTTCATCTTCAAGTTTCTCCTTAACATCCGTCATTACTTGCAGACCCTTTTCCTTCCCATCCTTTGTCTTCTTCACTTTAAAATACTTTCTCGCAAACTTCAGTCTCCCTATGCTCGATAGTTTTCTCGATATGAGTGGCGATATAAACCGAGAGAGGAGGCTATGTTCCCCGATAGAGTATCTAATTGGAACACCGTTTACCCCAAACCAAGCTTGTCGACCCTTCTCTGTATGCATAGTGCGAGTAGCAACATCCACAATCCCATCACTTTTCTTGTTGAGGTACAATCCATGTGGAATATATGCTTGAACTGAGGATGTTCTCGAAACCAACTCTTCTCGAGGCATCCAACTTACCAATCGCCTTGTTCGAAAATCGTGTTGATGGCACCTTGAGGAGAGCTTGCAACCCTTTCCATAGTTGCTCGGATTGAAGAAAAACCAGCAGGTCTGTCACTTCTATGGTCATATCATCACTCTCAACCTGAAAAATACAAACAAAATACAAAGAATAAATAACCGAAGTTATACAACACATAAACACTTAGTTGTACCAGTTACACTAATTAAATTAAAAATAATATTACTAGTTCTACCAGCAAGCCTAGTTATACAACAACAACACCATCTCATTAAACAGTTATACAAAATACTTCTCTAGTTATACTAGTCAGACTACGTATAAGAAGCGTAGTTGTACCAGTTATATTACTTATAAAAAAAATTTTACTAGTTATCCTGAATTTGTTTACAACATATTATTACCAGTTGCACCATTTTCACTCTTTTAGTTGTACTAGTAATTTAATACTCGGTTGTATTAGTTAGACTAATTATACTTTTCATAGTTATACCAGTTATATTAGTTATAAGAAGTGTGGTTGTACTAGTTATACTAGTTCCATTGATTCTGTTTTACAACATTTTATTACCAGTTGAACTAGTTTCATTCTTTTAGTTGTACTAGTTACACTTCTTATATAATCACTACTTATTTTTTTTTCGACCCTATGATAAATATTTCTAGAACCATTTAAGTTGACTTGTTTACCGTTCTTGGAGCGTCGTTGTCAATGGCAGCAGATCCAATAGCAGCCTCATGTGAATTTGAATCTATGTTGTTAGATCCAATCTGCTCACGGTTCCTATTTGTTAGTCCAATTTTATCATAAAAATTCCAAAACCATTTTAATTGATTTGTTTACCGTTTGCCCGTCATTGTTAATGGCAGCCTCGGGTGAGCCTGATTCTCTGTTGGTAGAAGTTATTGGAGCTTGCAGTGGATTCTCCGCCTCATTGGGTGTTTGAGTAGGTGATTTTTGTGGCTCAATCGGAACTGATGGGCTTGGCGTACCCTCTCTATCATCCTGCGAAGGTAACTCCGTTGATAGTGGCGGATAATGATCAGGATCGGCTTGATGTTCTGGTGAAGATGCGGTCTGAGGCCGCTTGGTTGGATTGGACGAGGACTCATCGTCTACACCACTGTCTCGCTTCCTCTTCTTCTCTGCGGTTTCAATCTTCTTTTTCTCTGCATCTCTTTTTTTTTTAACGGCTTCTCTCCTCCTTTTCACCGCTGCTTGTTTTTTCTTTATCACAGAGTCTTTCTTCTTCTTTTCCGCCTCAGCTTTCTTCTTCTCCACCGCAGCTTTCTTCTTCTCCACCACTGACTCATTCTTCTTCTTCTTCTCCGGCGCACCTTCTTTGTTTGTTTGTTCGGTGAAACGAGTCTTTGGAGCCATAGTGTTTCAAAGAGTAACACGAAATAGAGAAACAAATGAGATAGAGGGAGATCGTGATGATTGTGGTAGAGTTTGATTAGTGAGATGAGATAGAGGGGAGGGGGAGAGATCGTGAATTTTTTTCTGTTGGTTATGTCGGGGAAGAGGAATTAGGGATTTAGTTTGATTTAGGGGGAAGGATCCGGGAAGGGCACGCGGGTCGGGTTAGTGGGTGGGGTAGGTTGGTTGGATATGTAAATAAGTTAAAGTTTTAGGTTTTATAGTATTTTCAGCTTAATTTCGATTTATTATTAATTCATTAAAAAAATAAAAACAGAAGTGTCCTTTTCCAGATTTTTGTGTGCCCATTTGGTCGATCTCAGCATTTGATTCAAGAAAAATGTGTTTAGAGATGTTTATTTACTGGGAAAAAAAAAGTTTTACTTTTATCACTCTCATGATCTCATCAGTATATATATATCTCTACTATATATAAGGAGATTATCTTTCTATGAAACCATATTTCACTGTATATTGTGGTATCATATAAGTAACCTCTCTAGATCCATTTACCCGTCTATATGGGTCGAATGTTCCCGGTACACACACACACACATTTAACACTAATCTATCTCCATTTCATTTTTATTCTATAATATAAGTATAACCATATTAGTTGTTTTGCCTACAAATGAGCGTTTAATTGTTTTATAAATATTTATTAATATACAAATTTTAAATTTTGAAGACTACTATATTATTTATTCTTTATGTTACTTTTTTGTCATTTTAATTTTCTCTAAAAAAAATTCCTTATGTTTTATCTTCACTTCTAAAACACCACTAAATCTACAAAATTATGGAAAAAAAAACTACACATCAAACATGCAATAAAGTAAAATAAAAGAGACATTTTTCGTAAATCTTTTTAACTCTCGTTATCTTTGCCAATCATCTCTTTAAACCAACAATATAATGAAGCTACCTAAAAAAAACTTTGAAAATACAAAACTAAAATAAAAACATAAGCAAAGAAAAAAGAAAGAAAGCTAAGATAATGATATAAATTTGATTTACTCAGTGACTTATACAAAGGTGATGATTGGTTTTAGGTAAAGTTGGTTGTAACTGAGTTACTGTTGATTTTTTTTGCGGAGACTTTTGTTGTGGTTAAATTTGTTGCTGTAATTTAAAAATTGTAGATATTTTAAAATAAAATATGTGAAGTATGTGATGTATATATAAAATAAATATTTTATCAGTTTTTTACAACGATTATTTTTATCAATTAAAATAATTTATATTAATATTTAATAAATTATCAAAATTTACTGCTATTTAAAATGTGATATGTAAATAATATTTATGTATTAAAGAAAAAATATTTATGTTTTCTAAAAAAATATTTCAATAATTTAAAAAAATAATAATAAATAAAAACATTTATATATGTTTTTTATTATGATTATATTATTTATTTGATATTATAGATACTTTTTTCATTTTACACATTTTATAGCCTAAAAAACAAGGATGTAAACTTTTTACCTAAAATACATAAGAAAAAAAATATGTTTTAGTTTTTCTTTGCTGTAGTTTAAAAAAATAAAGTTAAAGCATGATTGATAAAAATTAGTAGAAATATAATGTAGGCTTTAACTTTTTAAAATAAAGCTACAACATAATTGGTAAAGTTTAGTGATTTAAAAATAAATAAAGATAAAGTAGAGAGATAAAGCTTAACCAATCATCCCAAAAACTTATCTTACTATCTCACAAATTATTTTATCTATAAAATAAAAAATAAATAATGATTATCATTAGGTAACCAAAACGTGATTTCATACAAATCTTTAAGAATATTACGTATTTCCATTTTTTATTTTGACAATTTCCATTTTTTATTTCTTTTGATCAATTATGTAATGAATAAACATAATAACTTATTAAAGATAACATGGATACTAACCGGTTTAAATTTTAACATAATAGTTCGAATGTATTTATACTATTAAAGCAGAATTCCTATTAGGATTCTGTCATTGATTTTCTTATTTATTTACAATGATATGCCACTCATAATTAATGGTTAACCATTCTAAGCTAGAATTTAGGAAATTTGATTTTTGTTAACTAAGAAAACATAATTTGTATACCTATAATGAATGAAGGCTCGCTGACTTAATAATACAAGAGTTATATTTTGTATAACATATGCGGATCTACTCAATACAATCACGCCTAAACTATGAAATATATTTAATATTCGATTAATTACATGTGCCTATTTAGTGACGGTAGTTTGTATATCTGTTTGGGTTTGTTCAAATTTATTAACTTACTAGGGGTTGGCCCGCCCTACGGGCGGGTAATTTTATAATAAAATTATTCTATTTTAAATTTAATTTAATTTATAGAATAGTTGAAATATTACTTTCATTGATTAATTGGTAAAATATATTTAAAAATATTTAGTTTACTTTAAACTTAATATTAAAGTAACATTATATTGATTTATTTATTATTATTGTTGGACTTTTTTGTCAAATTTTATAAATATATGATCCATTTGTCATTATTTTACATTTTCTCAGTGTTGATTCTATCTTTATTATAATCAGTGAGTAAAATACATTAATTTACTCAAATTATGGTTCAAATTCAACATGTGAATTAAAAATTACTTCTACCTTTTATAATATTTTTTTTAATCAATTGACACATTTAGTTTCTCTTATACATTTTCTTTTAAACATATTGATTCATATTATACAGAAAATAAAATAATTGATAAAGATATGAGAAAAGTCGAAAAATAAAATCGTAAATGCACTTTTTTGTTATTCTTAATCATTTCTATTTATTGATAACAAAAAAATATTTATTCTTAATTTTATGTATTTTTGTATTAGATTATGTATTTTCACTTACTGTTATCAGTGAGTAAAATACATTAATTTACTCAAATTATGGTTCAAATTCAACATGTGAATTAAAAATTACTTCTACCTTTTATAATATTTTTTTAATCAATTGACACATTTAGTTTCTCTTATACATTTTCTTTTAAACATATTGATTCATATTATACAGAAAATAAAATAATTGACAAAGATATGAGAAAAGTCGAAAAATAAAATCGTAAATGCACTTTTTTGTTATTCTTAATCATTTCTATTTATTGATAACAAAAAATATTTATCCTTAATTTTATGTATTTTTGGATTAGATTATGTATTTTCACTTACTGTTATCAGTGAGTAAAATACATTAATTTACTCAAATTATGGTTCAAATTCAACATGTGAATTAAAAATTACTTCTACCTTTTATAATATTTTTTTAATCAATTGACACATTTAGTTTCTCTTATACATTTTATTTTAAACATATTGATTCATATTATACAGAAAATAAAATAATTATAAGATATAAGAAAAGTCGAAAAATAAAATCGTAAATGCATTTTTTTGTTATTCTTAATCATTTCTATTTATTGATAACAAAAAATATTTATTCTTAATTTTATGTATTTTTGATTAGATTATGTATTTCCACTTACTGTTATTTTTTGACATATATATTGATGCCAAAAAATGGTTGAATTGAAAACAAACTATTAATCGGGTTTTTAAATAGATTTGGTTTAAATAATAGAAGATGAGAAAATGTGAAATAACTAATCAAACCCTAATATTCAGTTGGGCTTCGCACGATTTTTCTGAAAGCCCAGTTAGAATTTAAAACACCAGACCCGTTAACACATGAAACAACCGAAAGCAGAATTGTTTTTGGGATGGCTGACGTGGCGCAAAATCCCCAACCCTCCTTACTGACGTGGACAGCTTAATTAATTAGATAGTTCAACTTTATTATATAAGACTAGGGTAAACCCACCCTACGGGCGGGCGAACAAAGAAATTATTAATACAAATTCATTTTGAATGTTTTGATTTATTTTACCTATAAATAGCATTGACATTTATCAATTTCTCACGAAAATTTAACAGTTTATTTTACTATATATATATTTAAAAATATAATTGTTCAAAAAAAATATTTAAAAATATAATTATTTTCTTTCAATTTTATTCTAGTTCAACTATAACAATAAGTCACAAAATATTTCTTAAAATTACAGTCTATTGGATTAAGTACAGTAATATTATTTTTGCTCTCAGTTATATATTTGTTTCATGAATTAAATTACTCTTATACATTGTTTCTTAAAACTAATGATATACATGATATAAAAGAAGTAACTTATTTATTATAATTAAAAATATTAGTTATATAAATAGATAATACGAAAAATTTATACTATTATTTGAGAATTTAATTTGTTTACTTGCCATATTCTTCATGATTTTAGGAAAAAAAATATGTATATATACATGTTTGTTAGAATCTTATAGGTATTATAATTAATATATTTGAATCTTATATTTGTTAATTTAATTATGTTGATTTTCTTTTTGCTAAGAATTTGGTTATACATTCTTTGTTACTCATTATTTATGTGAAATCTTTGTCCATATAAGATATTAGAAGATTAAGTGTCGAATTCATTGTTAACTAACTTTCTATATTAGAAGATTAACTGTTACCCTACCATTAGTAAACAGGGAATCCCCTAAAAGGAAAATAATTCAAACCACACTGGATCACACCATGAGCTAAGAGTCATATAAAAAAGAGCATTGGAAATTATATGATGGTTACGATTATTTGTATGAAACAATGTTAGATCTTATTTTCTCCAAACTAATTTTTTAAAATATTTGTATTGATTATGCAATAATTATTACTTATGCTTTTTCATAATTTCCAAAAAGAATTTGTGATTTACTCATTTTCTCGGCTCAAGTTTTAATAAAATGTGAATATTGTAAATATCTTTCGAATTATTGTGATAAAAAAAAAATATATCTTTCGAATTAAATTTAGTATTTTTTTGACTTATATATTTTCATTAAATTATTATCTTTCGACTAAATTTCATAATTCTTAATTTAGATTCAGTATTCTAAATAAAATGTATTGTTTATTATATATTATTATCTTTTATTTTTTCAAGATGATTTTTGTTTAATATTAATTATTCATCAATTTCTTGTTATAGTTTTTCATTATTATTGTTTAGTGTCTAAATTTAGATTTGGTCAAATGAAACAAAATTCGATGAGTTAGTACTTTTTTTTTACTGGTTTAGGTTTGATCAAATAACGTAAATTGATTTTCCCTTTTTTATTCTTCTTATTAAATTGCTCTATTTATTTCTAAATTTCATGTATTTGGATTATTTACGTATTTACATTTAATTTATTTAATGATTAAAATTTAATTAATTCAATTTATTTATCTTTATCTATCATATGGAAAACTTGGTGGGCTATTCCGTTTGATACAATAACCTTTCAATTTTTCATTTGTTTGTAAGAGTAGCATATGAGACATCTTTGTGATTTAATTAATTTTAAATGTAATTATATACTTTTTAATTTAATCAAACTCAAATGTAATCTAAATAAGTAGTAAATTACAAACACAATTCTATAGAAAACAAATTTCTGGGAATTAAATTGTGTATAACTTAAGTTCACGAAGATTTAGGCATAAGGAGAATTCAAAATCAAATATGCTGAACTCAGCAAATTAGAAATTTATATTTTGGTTTAGCAAGTGAAGTCTACTAACTCACGGTTAAAACTAATTTGGTTTCCAAGTTAAATACAAATAAACTGAAAGCCCTAATTTCATCATCTTCTATTCTTTAACGGCGTTTTATCTAATCTCTCTTATCTCACTCTGATCTCACTATTTCAGAGATAATTCTCTCCGTGTCTTGGAATGCTAAAGAACCAAGCAAGTCTTCTTGTGCTCAAAGGTCTCTCTCTTTGTTTGATTCGTTTTCGGATCCTGTATTGATCTGAGTTTCACTTTCACGCTTGGGTTTAGCTAATTTTATTCATGTTGTTGTCTCTCAGATCTGTCTAAAACCCCGCTGATGGGTCTATGACATGTGAGCAGTTTTTACGGTGATATGTGGTTTCACGATGACGTTCCCCATCCCGCCGATAGCTGTGAACCTCTCGCTCTCTGTTTTTGTTGAAGCCCATATGGAACCTCTCTTTCTCTCTCTGTATGAAGCTTCTGGTGGTCACCTCTCGGTGGTTAAGCCAGAGCGGCGAGGCAGTGTCGGCTTGGTCTCTTCCGTTCTTCGTCTTTGATTCACAGACCAATCGTTGGTGCTCCTCGGATCAAAGTGTAAATCATCATGACCTCTTCTACTCCTATGCTCTTCCATCTCGCTGCTTGATGTCGTCCTTTTATGTTTTTGTTCATGGCAGACTACACTCTTTGATGTTGGAACAACGTCACTTTCAAGTCAGCGAGAGAAGTTGTGAGGCAGCCAAAAGATTGAGAAGCAGATCTGATGAATTTCACAGAATCAAAGACCCTATTTATAGATCTCGATTTCTGACCCTTGAGAAAAATAAAGGATGCATTAAATTCAACGAAGTGGAAGGAGAGGGTCGGTTGTGTTAAACGATCCATGTGTCTTCAGAAAAAAGAGATAGAACCAGTGGCCGATGTAGAGATGAATGTTGTGGGGGGAGGCATTATCAAAAAATTTCAAAGAACCACTGGGGCATGAAGAACACTACCAAAATTTTACATGAAATTTATAAAAACTATCAGGGGCATCTGCCCCACCCTTGGACAATGTGGCTCCGCCACTGTATAGAACATGGATCGACACCAGGAACGGCAACGTTGGCCGAAAACGATGAAGTTGTTGTGAGTCGTATATTCATAAACCAATTTGGGCTTTCGTTTGATCTATTACATGATGCATTCTAATTGGTGTTTAAGCCCGACAGAATGGCCCACTTATAGAAAATATTTTTACTTTAAATTTTGTAAAGTAAAACCTCAAGCCCACACCTATTGCACACTTCCATTAATGAAACGGTGTGGGTCGGTAAGAACAGACACGCGTCATTCCCTGGTTTCCTTAATTGATGACATGGCAATCCCAGAGAAGAGAGTAGTTCTTCTTTATAGTATAAGATGTGTTTCTATAATTAGATTTTAAAATCACATTTAGGTATTTTTTTAATTTTGGTTATAGTTTGGGTTTGGTTCGGATTGCTGCGAGTTTGGTTTTGGTTCTGGTTCATGTACCCACTAAAATTATGTTATCAAAATACAAATATACCTTAAAATTCTCAAAATACAAAAATGGATCTGATTTTGAATTAAAATGGAAGTTAACTAACGTATGGTTAGATATTCATTCAATTGGCTTGGTTTATGTTTTTTTTTTAACTCAGCCACTTTGGTTTATGTTAATTTGAAATCTGTAGCATCAGTATATTCATATTTTTGTAACCATTTTTCATTTTCTTCAAATGACATTATAGAAATTTCATCGAAATCTAAGAACTCACAAGTTTATTCAATTTTACGTTTTAAAAAAAAATTAGATCATTCGAATATTACATATACTTTCAATACAAACCAAAATTCTATACAATAAACTATGTCATATATATATATATATATATATGTGTGTGTGTAAATATATACATATGTATATATTTGAATATTATTATTTATTTCGTGTATAGTACTATTAACTATCGAATATGAGTATATACACAAAAAGTTCAAACAAATATTATGTTTTTATAACCTTTTTTCATTTTCTTCAAATGATATTATAAATTCTTTTATCAAAGACTAAGGAATCACAAGTTTATTCAATTTTATGTAATATTAAAAGCATATGAGTAATTTAATATAAATAAATAAAAGTATTATTAGTTTTTATTTAGGTTTTTTATTGGTTCAACTGGTATTGGATCACAGATTGGTAGCAGTTTTGTTTTTATCGTGTTTTATCAGATTTGGTTTGTTGATACAACCTATCAAAAATCGATTTCTATAGGTGGTGTGAATTTTATACATCAAAAATGTATATATACACACATATATATATATATATATATATATATATATATATATATATATATATATATATCTCGGTTATATGTCAATTATATTACTTATCTCTATTAATTTTTATACAGGTACATCTTCATAGAAATAAAGATGTAGACTCCACATATTACATTCTGGAGAAATTTATATCCTTACTATTCCATCTATGTAAGGTGACTGAACATTGGACTGTTAAAAATATGTGTAAACTTTTTGTGAATGGATAGTAAGATGTAGTCTGAAAAAAAAGATGTAGTCTGCATATATAACATAGGACTTGGGATGCTAATTTTTTTTTTTGGACATACAATAACAATGATTTATTTTTCGCTTCATTTAATAGAGAAAGTGCAATCAGGGTACATAGGTAGCTTGATTTAATACGTTAACAATGATGTATTTTTTAGCTTGATATAATTACATTTAGCTCAAATTTATTTAAGGAAAACAAATTAATCTAACCGAAAAGACAAGCATTAAAATAGGTAATTTAATTTAATTCTCAGTTGCATGTAAGTGTAAACAAATTGAAAAACTCAGGGACATTTTATATATGTACTTCTATTTTAATAATATTGATGACTTGTTCATAAGAGCAATACACGAAAATCATTACAGACGTTTTTGTTTGCACGGGGCGGATCCAGGTCAGTGAACCGCCTATGATGTTTCTTCAGTCCAACATCATCTAATCTATATAAAGGAAAAGCACATTTTGTATTTAATTCTAAATTTTCACAATAATTACCTCTTTATGCTACTCCTTCTAATTAAAGATTATCTATTTAAATATAACACAAAATATCTATTATCTTGCCATACAAATCCAAAACGTGATTCTCTCACATATATTTCGCTTTAATTAAAACTACATTGCCATATAATCAAAAATGTATTAGTACTTTATTATCTTGTCATATATTTCGATATAATTAAAACTATATTGCCATATAAATCTAAAACATGATTAGTACTTTATTCTCATCTAAATAAACTACCTTGCTATTATTATCTTCCAAATATATAGATCACGTAGAACCTATGCGTGACTAACTCCTAAATATCATTCCAAATTTGTAAATTTAAAACATATTCAGGTACAAAATAAATAATCCACTTTTATAATATACAATAACAATTCAAAAAATATTTATAATTTTGTACATGAATAACTTAAATTTGACATAAAAATAAATTTTAAATAATTTATTAATTTTGTATTACTAATTGTTTTATACGAACTAAAAACACATTTAATGCACATATTAATATATAAAATCAATATCACTCCTTTTGAATATTTATAATTATTGAAAATATATTTTTGTCAAAAAAATAAGTTGTCCATTTATAATATAGATATAATTACAATTTTAACATTTTAAATAGAGAAATTTTCTATAATAGCCCATTTTAGTTTTTTTCAAAATAATAGCATTCAAAGAAGAAAATGATCAAAATATATCTTATTAAAGGATAAATATACACTTATAACCATAGGATTAACTAATCTATACTTAGGGTTTAGAGTTAAGTGTGAGGTTTGGGGGGTCAAAAATTTCAAAAAATAAATAATAAAATAGATATAAGTTTTAAAAATAGTTTCAAAAAGAATTTTCCGAATTTCAAAAAAAAAGTTGCAAAAAAGAAAAAAAAATTATAAAAATTTTGATTTTGAAAACATATAATGTAAAACTATAAAAATTACTTTTTATTAATTTATATTTATATATCATAAAGAAATGTATATAATAGTCTTTTACCTTTTTAATGAAACATCTTTTAGTCATTTTTCTCTTTAAAGACACTTTTGTTATAAAAACTAAAAAATACTATTTGAGAGAACTGACCTTTTAAATATTATGTTTGAGTACAATATAAAATTAAAAGAAACAAAAAATGATAATTAATCTATGAATGTATTAGTAATCACTTATTCGTGATATAAATACAATATGATAATAATCAAACAATAATCTAATAACGTTTGTTCAAAGTTAATAAAATCTGAAATTACCAAGATTAATATGATAACAATGATTTTACAAGTTAAAACAAACATCCGCGTGATCAAGCTCTAGTTATTATTATTATTATTATTTATGATGCGTAAATAACTGTGTGATTAGTGGAAGATTTGGTTCTACAGATTGGGTTTTTCGGGGATGGATTTGGTTCAAGAGATTGATGAGAACCGGACCGGTTTGTTCCAGTTTAAATGGTTGGTAATGCTAATTTTAGAGTTTTGGTACGGTTAGTATTGGCTACTCATACAATCTCTCCGTTGGAATCCGGTTTGGCGAACCCGAAGACAAGGAAACTGTTACAGGAACTCAACTTTTTTTCTTGTATGCACGGCGGATCCGGTGATTGAGCCGCCGCTGGTGGTGATCAGCATAGTTTAATCCGTGATGAGTGATGACCATTATGGCATGTGGACTTAGACAGAAAGGTAATGATTTGGAATTGCTGATTTTGTTCGTTATGGGCTTTGCACGGTCGGGCTTCGGAGATGATGTATTTATAGTTGTAAGTTTTTCAAGTTTATTGGGCTGAAGGATGGCCGAAGCCTAACGTTTCATAAAATGTTAAACAAAGCCTAAATGAGCCCATTATGCCTAGAAAGTTAATTTTTGGGAACTATTATATATTGTTTTCGCCACCTTCTTCATCGCCGATTCTTCTAGATCTCTTCTCTGCCGTTTCGTCTATTTCTCCCTGGTGCTTTATTTTATTTATATTTTTTTTTGTTAAAAAAGTTGGGGTTTTTTGTTCTTTATGGATTGATGTTGTTCTTTAGTTTTTTTTTCTTTCGTTTTGAAATATTGATTGTGATATGAATGTTGATATCCTTTTTTTTTTTTTTTTCTTTTTGGCAAATTTCAGGAATGAATCGACCTCGCGCCTTCCTTTGTTTTTTTAGGTTTACCGAAACTTCGGTACACTTCAGATTCACATGTTCATGTGAAACACTCATCGAAGCTCGTGTCTACTTCAACAATCGTTTGTTCATTCGCACGGTTCCGATGGTTGCTGCACGCCCTGTGGTGGATGCTCAGTGGTCTGGAGAAGTCAGGGGAGTCAGGAGAGGGAGAGTGTCTTGTCCTGTTTGCACTGGGGGGGTCGACTTCAATGGCTGGGATGATTTTACGGCTTATAGTGTGCATTGAAGGTTATGCGACATTTGATATCTGACACCTGAGTGTTCTTTTGCATTTTGTTTATTTTGTTTTGGTAACAATCAAAACCCTTGGTGATTTTGGATCTTTTTTTTTTTTGTCATAGCAAAGGTTCAAATAAAGTTCACCAAGGCAAGGTTTGTATGCTGACAAACCAAAAGAAATAAAACAACTCGAGAACCAATAGGCCTCAAAAGAAAACCCAAACATGTGGGAAAGATCAAGGAAGAAAACGGCAGAAAAGCTCTTGCACTCACCCAGTTCCGCTAGGGAACATTAACGTGAAGATGCTTCTGCAGATAGAAGAGGAAACAACCAGCTGGGTCCCCCTCTAGACACATATGAGGGACAACGATTGTCTCTTGTTACACTTAACGCAATCTCTGAGGCTGCCTTATTGCATGAGTCTGGGACCCATTGAATCTGACTTCTCGCAACAGCATAAATATTGCGTAAAATCTCGTAACAGCTCTGATAACAGAACGGAGAAACCAGGGGATTGCTAAGTAAAGCCGCCGTTTGGTTGAGGAGAATTCAAATGTAACATTCTTCAATCTCGATCAACCACGGCCGTAGCCGGGATAAAGCCCCGACGCCACTTGCGCAGAGGAGATTCCACTAAAGGAACGCCTACTATGCATCAAGGTAATCCCGCAAGCATCTCGAATAATCCATCCAGCTCCACTAACGACGATGCGAAGACCACGATGATCCGATATTGCATTTCAAATGTGCTGGTGGAGGTTTAGACCAGACCTCATCTCCAACGGTTGTACTCGTGAGACCCCAATATTCTCTTTCATGACACCATTGATGTTCAACCGCACCACCGCCTCCGTCGAGGAACTAGGCTGCTGTCTCCCTAGCCACCGGATCGCTTGCTCAAAATAAAACTTGTTTCTTGCTTTCCAAATATGCCATAATAACCACGAAAGGCTAAACGGACCGAAGCCCCAATACTCGTTTCGAGCACACATTATAAGATAGTGTATATTGAAATACCGAAGTCTGCGACCATCCGGAAAGCGGTATTGGAAAGTTTGGCGCTCTCCAAACATCCTTAGCCGAAAGCAATGGAACAACATATGACAAATCGTTTCCGGACCTTGGTGGCACATAGAGCATGTTGTATCCAGGGGGATCCCTCTGGTCCGAAGTTGAGCTTTCACTGCAAGTGCACCCGAAAGAACTCTCCATAAAAAGTGTCTCAGCTTAGGGGACGTTTTTGTTTTCGAGCTTGGACCACAACTGTTGCTCTAAGGGTGGAAGAGAAGTATTAATCCCAGATCTAAACTCCGCCGTGGTCTCCAGCAGCTTGTAACCACTCTTTGCGTCGTACCTCTCGGTCTGGTGAACCCCGGATAACATTATCCAGCTTAGATAAACAAAATTTTGAATTGATGACCAAGTTAACATCCTCTTCTGCGATTAATTGGCGTATCAGATTGATGTTCCACGAGTTGGATGGTACATCAATTAAATCTTGTACCGTCAACGTAAGATCCACCACCGCATCTTGTCGGTACATAGGAGGTCTTGGAAATCGTCCAAGAGCCAATTGTCGGTCCACACCCTTGTGTTCCCACCATTACCAATCTTCTTCAACAATCCTTCTTTGAGAAGATCTCTCCCATGTAAAATGCTCCTCCATGCATAAGATGGACGTGTTCCTATTCCGACTCGAGTAATTCGATTGTTTGTAATACCGATTCTCGAGGATTCGAGCAAGTAGAGAGTTAGGAGACTTCCAAATACGCCATGCCTGTTTTGCTAGCGAGATTGATTAAATTTCTCAATATCCTTGAAGCCTAATCCCCACATCCTTATCGAGCACGCTTTTTCCAGCCACCCATGGAATTTTCTTCTTATTGTTGCCACCGCTCCACCGAATTCGATCATCGGCTTGTAAGTTTCTCACAAGTATCTTTGGGCAACTTGAAACACGCCATCGCATACACCGGTAAAGCTAGCCCAATCGATTTTAATAAGATCTCCTTTCCACCTTGTGATAGCGATTTAGAGAACCAACCCTTGAGGCGTCCTTGTAATTTCTCGAATGAAGCCGAGCAGCTTCCTCTTGGAGCCACTGAAACACTCGGGGAGACCTGTATGTACCTTCACCTCCTTCTTTGTCGATGCCCAAAATATTTTAAGCTCCTCCTTAGTCGATCGACACCATAGAACCGAAAATTACCGAGGACTTGAGGTAGTTGACACGTTGTCCGGATGCATCACCATATCTGCGAATACACTCAAGGATCTCCGTGGCTTCCTCTGCATTTGCTTTACACAACAGTAAACTGTCGTCCATAAGCGATAAGTGATGCACAGCGACATGATTCAGTAAGTTTGACTCCATGAAGCGGGCCAGCCTTCGATGCATTTAGACAACTTACTAAGGCTTCCGCGCAGAGGATGAACAAAAAAGGCGATAACGGATCACCTTGACGAATGCCTCTTTCCGGTTTGATATAGCCATGAGAATTGCCATTAAGTAGTACTGAGAAAGAAACAGAGTTGACGACGCCATAATCCATCGATCCAAACTCTATCAAACCCCATTTTTCCAAGAACCTCCAAGAAATTCCACTCGACGCGGTCATAGCCTTCGACATATCAGTTTTAATCGCCATCCAACCCTCCGACACTTTAGGATTTGTCCTCAATCCATGAATCATCTCGTGGGCGATAAGGATATTATCAGAAATTATTCGACCAGACACGAAAGCTCCCTGTGTCTCTGATATTATCTCCGGTAATATAGTCTTTACTCGATTGCACAAAATTTTTGAGATGATTTTGTACTGCACCGAGCATAGACTAATCGGTCTCATATCCGCCATACGAGAAGGGTTTGATATCTTTGGGAGTAGACTGAGTTGGGTGTGGTTCCATCCATCAGGTATAATTGCTGATCGGAAAAACTCATGTATCTCCGCCGTCAAACCAGGACCGACGATATGCCAAAAACGCTGATAGAAGATACCAGTCAGACCATCTTCCCCAGGTGCACTACTTCCTTTGACATCGAACGCAGCTTTCTTGATCTCTATGTCTGTAACTGGGCGAGTCAAACACCTGTTCATGTCGGAAGTTACTCTTCTCTGAAACCCGACGAACAAGGTTTCAAGATCATAAGGGTTAGAGCTAGTGAACAAATCTCTAAAGAACTCCACTGCAAGGTTTCCTTTGGCACCCTCAGAGAAATGTTCTTGGCCTAACTCATCCACTAGCATAAGAATGCGATTCTGGATCCTCCTTCCTTTCACACAATTGTGAAAATATTTCGTGTTCGATCCCGACTTTCAGCCATTCTTCACGACATTTTGTCTCCGGAAGAGCTCCTCTTCACGCAGAGCTTCTGACAGCTCCTGTTTCAACCGATTCATTAGGTCAAAAGAAGGCAACATTTTTGCTATTTCGTTCTCTAAGGCTGCTCTCAACCGGGTGATCTTGTCTCTGGAATTCATGTCTGACCTTTTCTTCCAACCCAAAATACTTTTACGGCATCTCCCAATGCGTTCCATTGTACTACTGCGATCCCCAATACCTCCTTCCCACCAGCGAACCATATCCTCAAAACCTTCTCTTGAGAGCATCCGTTTGTCGAAGAAAAACCTCCCTTTTGCAGGGTTATCTCTCTCCAAGGCAAAACACACTCGTATGGGTCTATGATCAGACGCCCATAGCTCCAGATACTCCAAGTTAGCTCGAGGAAAAAGATCGAACCATTCATTGTTTCCAAAACTTCTGTCTAACCGGCATTGAATCCACCCGGTTTCCGCTTCCCCAGAGAGGCAATTTCCGAATATCTCAGTTCCTTGCTTGCAATTTTGAACCATGTTTCGAAAATTCCAGAAGGAGGATTCGCTTCGAGTAGCTCCTCCACTCTTATCCTCATTGGAAAGAAGTTCATTAAAATCCCCTACCAATAACCAGGGATCATCTCTTTGAAGACCTATAACCTCAAGGCGGTCCCATACCACTTGACTTCTGAAGCCACTGTGGTCTCCGCATACACACCGACATGAAGAAAAATGCTGAACCAAAGGATACTTTCATGTCGATTATTCTCTTGTCACTAGACAACACCGTAACTTTGTAAGAATCTTTCCACAACACTGCTAACCCACCACTTAAACCTTCCGGTTCAACTGTAAAAACATGATCGTAACCTAGCTGTTTCTTCAAACCAACAACGTAATCAGACTTTTGCTTTGTTTCCATCGAAAAATAAAATCCGGGTAATGCTTCGGCGAAGGGCCGGAGGAAACGAACTGTCTCGCCTCGCACCTTGACAGTTCCACGACGATAAGCTCATTGGGAGGCGGCGGCTTCAATACGGAAGCCACCGCCGAAGTCCGAAGTTTTCGGTTTTGTTCTCTCAAGAAGAAGTGATGGGACCAGCTTTCCTTTTGTGTTCGAGTCGCCACCGCCCTTTGAGAAGATGAAGATCCAAGCAATTTCGAGGACCGCCGATACTCTTCGCTTCCATGAAGGAGGGCGTCGTCTTGATGCTTTGTTTGCTCTGTGTTCCGGTGACTCGCCCCTCAGGAAGGGCCAAGCTGAAAACCCGTCGAACAACAGTGCGTAACAAGATGATAGCTGTATACCGAAGACTCGTATCCTCATCACTTTTTCATTCTTGATCTGCGGAGGCGGCCTGCTGGAACGATGTGGCGCGATGTTGGGACTCGGAAGCTCGTATCACGAAGACATGTCCTTTCCTTTGTCTAACTCCTTTGTGATACTCGTCGGATGCACCGACGATGCAGCGATATTGTCGGCTATTCCTTGATTGATCCTTTCAATACGGGCTAAACGCTTCGGTTAGTGCGAATGTGAGATATAAAGCATAGCCATTTTCCGATCTTCACCGGAGAGCTCTGGAAACATCACTGGGAACCCTGGAGGGCTAGATACCGGTTCTTTGATCACAGGACCTCCTTGCTGAACTCGTGGTACCTCAGGAGCCATTGGAATTCTTTGAGCACCCCGCTTTAGCATAGGGCATCGTATCTTCTCATGGGTCGATGGAGACAATGGAAGCGGCGTTTGTGTATTTTCTCATACTCAAACTCAATAGTCCGCGATTACCTCCTTCAACGGTAAACTACGAAGCTTTAGCTGGATTGTTCAGATCAAATAATACCAATGCTCTGATATAATCCTTAGTCTGGGATATTTTAGGATCATAAGCGATTTCTTCAACTTTTCCAACTTCAAGCAAGTCGAACATGGTATCCGGCGTGAAAAAATTGGCGGTATGTGCTTGATGCGTATCGGATCATCATCTTTTGAAGAAAATCCTCGGGATTAGAGTCCACCTTTCAAGAACCATAGTCAATGGTTATATGACCATGGTCTATCCTTAAGCAATCACCGGATCTTCCTCCGTGAAATATGAACTGAAACCGTCTCGCGACAAGGCAATACCCGGACACCATACACTCTCCATGCCGCCGCATATACCCAATCATCCTCTCCATAGATTGGCAATCGGGGTTAAGTAGGCATACAAAGACTCGTTTCATTAGCATCGAACACTCGAATTTGGGGTCATTCGGAGTGTGAGAGGCTCCTCCTCCAACGACAGACCTTGAATAGCTTCAAGCAAATCAGCCATAGTATCTCGCTTACTAAACTTTCCTACGACCGCAAGAAATTGGAATCGAGGTTTGTGGGAAGTAGGTCAGCGTAATTGAGGTGAAGTTGCCTTTGATAACACAATATTCAATCATGATTTTTGAGAAATCATGTTAAAAGGAAATAAAATTTCCGAGAGGAAGAGATAAGGCAAGAAGAAAGATTTTTGGGGAATTAAAACAAAGGAAAAAGGAAACAAGGAGCTGTAATCAATGGGAAATAATTATTTCCAAAACACAAGATACCGTAGCTAGTGCCGGTAAAAAAAAACCACTCACGACGAGGGAAAATAATTTTTTAAAAAAGGCAATAACAACCCAAAAGGCAGTTCGCCGGAAATCGCCTAAAAGAGAGAGTTATGTAGATTTTCTTAAAAAACTTTTATAGCGTTTCTTGGTGATTTTGGATCTTTTGTATGTTTTTGCATGGATGACAATTATTATAATGTCCCCCTTTGCACATCACACCAAAACAATACCTTTAAAAGGGTAAAATGGTAGTCTTACATACAAAAGTATGAGAAACCTGTTTACTTCAACAGGATGAGTAAAAGACAATCTGAACAAAAATAAAGTTGGGGACCTTCTCTCACCAAAACACCATCTCTCTGCAAATTTTTTCAAGACAAATAAATCTCTTTTTCCTCTTACCTCCGGTAGCGGTCGCGGCGCCTTTGCTTTTTTACTGTTCTATTTCCCATCTTCTCCTACTCCCCTTCGCATCTCCGATATGTTTGGTGTGTCTGGATATCTACCGGCGCAACTCCGTGGATCTAAAATCGCCGAATTGGGTGTCCACGTTGCCTCTTGAGCTCCGGCGAGGCGTTGTTACCGAAAAGTCTCGGGTGAATCACGTCAGATCTGGGTCTATAGGAACAGATCTGGGTCAGATCCATCTGTGCTTGATGGTGATGGAGCGTCGCTGCCTCCCTTCTACTGGTTTCGCCTCTGCCTTGTTACCCTTTCTTTGGTTCTCTCCCGGGCGGTGTGAGGACCTATGCTCCGGAATCAACAGTCTGCTTCCAAGCGTTGTTGTCTCCTTCGGCTCCAAGTGGGCTCTCTGAATCTCGACGACGGGCCTCTGTTCTCATCGTGTCTCGTTTGGGTTGAAGGGTCTTGCCTTTTCGATGGTTGAATCTGCTTACCTCCTCCGAGGATGTGGCCGGGGTCAGGAGTTTAAACCACCGCCTGCATTTCTCTAGAGTTTCAGTTATTCAACCCAAGCTCTCTCCTCCGTCTTTAGAGATCTACAGCCTCTTCTCCTTAACGTTTCTGCAGATTCCAGTGGTAAAGTTCTGTCTCAGTCTATGGGTGGCCAAATGGTTTCTGTTAATTCTATAATTTTAGCGTTAATCTTATTTTGTGGGGTTGGATTAAACCTAATTGTATAGTTAAATGTTCTTTTTTCGGGACTCTTAAAGTATGGAATTTGCTTAGCTAGCAGTTTTAGATCCAAATAATTTTGTATCTTAATGCTATTTCTTTGGAAATAAATTCACTTTTTTGACCAAAAAAAAAAAATATCAAATAAAATTGTAACAAGGAAGAAAACACTTCGAAAAAGTTTGACGGAGAGCAACAAATACTGTCCGAGAACTGGAAGCATTTTGTTGATGTAGTAGCAACGGTCAACTAAGAAAGAAGAGTTTGAAAAGCAACTTGGAGAGAAAGCAAGTTTCAGCAAAAGGAAAACAGTTCACGTGACTATCTTTGCAGGACCACACTTTCCTTTTATGTTCCAACATCTAAGGAGTATGAGTCTTTTGTCTTGTATCAAACAAAGGCCCTGTTTGAGAAATATAGTACAAGGGTAATTAAGGAACTTCGTAGATGCAAGCAAACACAACTTTTTTATAATATTCATTTTAAAACACGAAGGGCATCAAATCGGTCTCCTGTCTTTATTGTCGCCGTTCCCGGACAAGCTATTGCTGCTGCACCTTCAGCTTTATGGTCTCATTTCTTCTTATCCTGTTGTCTAGGATAATCTTCTTCACGTTTTAATAGCGCTAATAATTAAGATACGAATGCTTGGTTTGTTTCTAATCCTCTGTGTTACGTGGACCGAACATTTTATCTTTTAAATTTGATTCGATTCGTTATTTGTTTCGATTTGATCTGGAAAAATCCGGATATCTATAAATCTCCAAACCAAAACAAATATTAAAACTCAATATTCGTTAAAAGCAAACTAAATCACAAATACTAAAAAATTTAAAGGTGAATATCCGATTCGATCCGACTTATATACATATAGATGTATATCTATGACTAAATATAGATTTTTAAATGTATAACCTTATATGATTATTATTTGGACATATAATTTTATTAATTTTGCATATATAATTACTTATAAAATTAAGAAAAAGTATAAAATCTTTATAGAAAACTATAATTTTTCTAAAATTTATTAATTTTAAAAATTCATAAAATACATAGTTTCATTAATTTTTAGTTTATCTTTTATATTATGTAAATATTTTATAAGAAAAAGGAACATTTATAATGTTTTGTAGATTTACTTATATTAAACAAACTGGATAAAGTATCCATAAATCCGTGAATATTTGCAAATATCTATTAATTTTCAGATATCTGGAAAACCGGATATCCATATATTCTCGAATCAAAACAAATAAAAAAATCAAATATCTGTGAAATACGAAATAAATCACAAATACCGAAAATAAGGCACTATTCGATCCATGCCCACCTGTAGTCTTACATCATATTGAATGCATGTGCAATGCTTAAAATCAGTGTTCTAAAATATGGTCTAGGCGCCCGCCTATGCGGCGTCTAGACACTATACAGTAACCCACAATACTGTTTTCACGTTATACAATGTTCTATACGGATTTATATAATTCGGACGCATGATAGCATTTAGGCGGACATTATGTGGTTTACGCGGACGTCTAGACGGATTTTAAGCATTAATATTCAAAAATATAAACTATTAATATTATTATTATATTTTATTAATGTTACTATTTATATTATTTTTACTTATTTTATGTATTTATATGATTGTAGATATTATTTTAATTGTTGCAAAATCATTTTAAACTTATCATCTTTCTATATTTAAAATGGTTTTAATTTTTATAATTTAAAACTATTTGTATATGTTAAACTATATACTTATACATGTAGTTCAAAAAATACTTATACATAAAATTGTATTTAAAATATATTTATGTTCAGTTTTTTTAAATTAATGTATATATATTAATCTATATTTATATTTTGTATAAAAGTATATATCCGTATACAGTTTTTTTTTTAAATACCACTACTCTTTATTAGATTCATCAAGACGTTTGCTTCAGGCGTTCTTGTTCCCAAGTCTTACATATGGCCGGTGAAATACCAGTACTTGCTTCCCCATGCATCCTTCGTTCAAGATGCTCACAAAGCAGGGTTAGAAGTATATGCATCAGGTTTTGCAAATGATTTTGATTTGGCGTACAACTACAGTTATGATCCTTTGGCTGAGTACTTATCATTCATGGACAATGGTGACTTCTCTGTGGAGGGCTTTCTTTCTGATTTTCCATTAACCGCACTGTCAGCTGTTGGTGAGTACTGATTAAGTGAATGTCTTCTTCTAATATCACATCTATAAAGCGAAACCATTTTTTATTTATTTTTGCTCTCTTATTCCTCAGACCGACTGTTTCTCCCATCTTGGAAGTAATGCTTTCAACACAAGGTATGCTATTGTTAATGTCATGTCAAAATAACTAGCGGTATAAAAAGAAGAGTCTCTGTTTTGTCCAAAAGAAGAGAACCATCCCAGCTGTGGAATAATATTTTTTTTTTTTTGTAATTTAGCTGTGGAATAATATTGAAAAATCTAAAAGTATAAACAGGAGAAATCTTCTGTTAAAAAGATCCATTTAAAAGGTTTGTCTTTCTCCTTTTGTGTTGAATCCTCTTCCTCTCTAGGAGATGTGTGATTGATTTACCTACAACAGAGAAGATCAGATTGTTACGTTCTGAAAATTGTATATAGATAATATGCAAAACTTAGAGCGCAAGCAAATGAAACCCTTGTAGTTTTTGTTTTTCCGTGATACCGTCAGTAATGAAATTAACAAATAAAGAGGATTATTAACAAATAATTTGCAGATTTAAAAGGATACAAATCAAACTCATTAAATATTTCCATTCCTTTTCTAGGGTTTAGAGAAACGTCTTTGGCCATGTTCGTTTCGTTGCGTCCAGTCCACTTTCTATATCGTTTCTTTTTTAGACTAATACATGCATTTTAAGTCGTACCGATGACGTTAAAACACACAGGAAACACTACTATCAATTCTTTTGTCAATCGAACAAGAAAATTACATACATGAAGAGGTTGGAATACAGACAATGTTAGGAGATTTGAAAAAAAAACTATCTAAAAACTAGTGTTATATAATACATTGAATCCGAGACGAATCTCGACGTTTATGTCAAAACAGATTGAGTACAAAAATAAATTACAGAGTGGCAAAACAGATTGAGTACAAAAATAAACACGGACTACAGTTTTCTTTATCAGGTATACTTTTCATTTCATTTCATTTCATTTCAAAAGTATATTTGTACATGAATCTAAACATACATTTTCAGTACTTCATCATAAATTTTCACGAAAGAATTAATTAAGGATTAGAACAGTAGTTTTTAAAATCCGGTTCTAAAAAATTAACATATAAATAATGTTTTTTCAATTGCTTTTAAAATTTAATATTTCATAACTAATGTTTAATTATCAGTATTTAAAATATTTTTTATTTTATTCAATTTTCTTAAGAAAAAAATATGAAAAATCTCTTTTTGGATCTCATAACTATTCTGATTTTCTCATATTCATAAAGATTGAGATTTTGCTTGTAAAAATAAATAAATATGGTAATTTTTAATTGTAAATCATTTAATTTTATCAATTTCAATTTAAATAGTATTCATTTGTTCACTTTATATATAGCTAGATTTATGTTTACTGTTTATTTTTCATTTAATAAAAAAGAATAGAGAAACATATTATATGTAGAAGTATTTTTTAGATCCATATAGTGTAAATATATGATTATTTACATTTTTTTTTTTAATATAAAATCCGGTTCGACCGGTTGAACCAGTTCAACCAGTTAACCGGTAACTGCACCGAGTCGATATCCGGTCCGGTTTTCAAAACATTGAATACAAGTTAAAGCAACACTTGCCGAGCAGAGAGATTGACGACTTTGAGTCTGCGTTTTGGAGGAAATGTGTGATTTGAACGCGTTTGACAAAAAGAGAAGCCAAACGTTTGGTTTATTTCCGGTTTGACTTGATTTTCGGTATGAAATTAAATTTATTCCGGTTCGGTTTATCTCGGTCTGGTTTAGCGAAACAATCAAAGAGAGAGTCAAGAGAATCCATGGAACTTTCTGCTTTGAATAAGTCGGCACCTTTGCAAAAACTCCGAGATTCTTCTTCTTCACCTCTGTCACCTTTAAGAACTTCCGCCGACAAATCCGATGAAGATTTCCACTAAATCTATCTCTAGGATTTTCCTTGAGGATCGATGGGAATCTAAAAAATAGAAAGTCCAGTTCCATTTAATTAAACTCAATCCGTAGATCAAGCGAAGAATCAATCCGTAGATCAAGCGAAGAAGAGAGATGAGAAAGCAAAATCCACTAAGAGAGTAACGGATTCACTAAGAGAGTTGACTTCCTCAGACCTAAAAAGGGAGAAGGAAGCTGGTTCCGATGCCACTACAGCGAGACGCTGGGGAGCTCGATATGCGAGAGGAGGAATCTGAGGATGGTCCCCGATCGGATCGCGATGTCGAAGGGCGGTGAGAAGCTGGAGGAAGTCATGGGGAGGGGAGAGGAGGAGTAGCTGCCTGAGTTTCGAGAAGGCGCGTTCGAGGTGGCCGAAGATAAGAGAAACCGCCGCATTGGTGGAGGAGGCCGCGGTGTTTCGCGGCGGCTGGTGGATGATGAGATGTTGAATGAGTATATTCAAGAAGGTGGCATTGGTAGGCATACGATGAGAGGTTTGGTTGGTTCGATTCGTGCCGTTGCCAGCGATGATTTCGTTTGTGATGAGGTTCGTTCTTGTTTCTTATTGATGCGAGAAGGATAATGTGGAACTTGGTTGATCAATTTGCTGCATTCCCGGCTAATTATTGCTAGCATAGATTGTGTTTTGGTGAAAGATTTACACAATTAGAAAGTTTTTGCTTGGAACAAAGGCTGTTTTGGAAGATCAAATTCATTCAAGACATTGTAATCTTTCTTAGATTCTTGAAACATATCATACATATGTATTCTCTTGATGTTTGGTTTTACTTTTTGCTTGGCTCCAGTGGGTGGAGGAACCAACTCCGCTAGTCACTCGATTCGAGTATGCGAATATGTTCCATACCGTGACAGATTGGTACAACATCGCTTATGTTTCCTCTAGAGTCACCGGTTTGCCTAATCGTCCACACGTTGTTTTCGTTGATGAACACTGCACGGTACGCTCCTCTTCTTGGTAGTTACTCTTGGTTAAGATAAATCTAGCAGGAGTTTCATGTCCATGTGAATTGTGAACCTTTTGTGCAGACGCAGCTAGAAGAAACATGGACAGCTTTGTTCTCCGGAATCAGTTTTCGTCACGCCATTCTCTCACCGTTGGGATACGAGACCGCGCTTTTCAAGGGCTTGTCCGGAGAGATTGACTGCAACGGAGAATCAGCTCGCAACCTGTGGCAAAACCTTGACAACACAAAAACCGCCGGTCAACAGAAAAACCGCTGTCGTCATCATCAGCATCATCCCCTGTCCACAACGTTCTCTTTTGTCCGCCGCGAAGACTACTTGGCACACCCTCGTCACGGCGGTAAAATCCAGTCTCGTCTCATCAACGTCGTTGCACCAGTGGGTTGCGTCTGGCTCCACGGGTCTGGCGAAATGCGGGATTAACCTTGTGAATGGGTTGTTTGCGCACATGTCGATGAGAGATCAAGTCCGAGCCATCCAAGACGCGTCGGTGATCATAGGAGCGGGACCGACGCACATTGTGTCTGCAACACCAAACACAACGATATTTGAGATTATAAGCCTAGAGTTTCGGAGACCGCATTTCGAGCTTATAACTAAGTGGAAAGGTTTGGAGTTTCATCCGATGCATCTGGCGAATTCACGGGCGGATCCAAATGATTGAGAAGCTCAAAGAGACAATGAAGAGTCTTGGCTGCTGACAAAACAAACGGTATCGGGATAGCGAGGGAGTTCGAGTGTCCGGTGACCCGTGAGTTCGAACCTTAACGGCCACGGGATGTTTTTGTATTATTATTATCTTCATCTTTAGGTGGGTGGTTAATGATGTCAAGTGTTGTAGATTGGCTTTTGCTTTCTGTACCAAACATGCTTTTTGACCCGTGAGTTCGAGGCTTAGTACTAGCCACGGGATAATTATTATACAGTCTTACTCTTTTTAGATTTCCCCATACATTATTTGGATGTAAAAAACATAATGTTTCCTAAGCTTTCGTTAAAAATAAAACGTATATAAAGAACGTTCCTTAACATCCCTCCTCCTCACTTTTTCTCACTTTTTTAGCCTTGGCTGCTGAAAAGAAAATTGGAATCGGAAATAGTACTGTTAGGAAGTTCAAGTTTTGCCTTGTGAGTTTGATTCCTCTTGATAGACATTTAAGCTGGTCTGACTCGGTAGTATTAATTAGCTGAGAATCTCACTGTCCGGTTAACGTTTATAACATTTATAGCTAGTTACATGGCAGTAGTGGATGTTATAAATGTATGTTTCCCCTGTTACGTGTGTGGCACGCAACAACAATATTTAATTTATCTTCTTATTTATTTTTATTTTTCTTGCTTTGCAGATTTCTGTGAACCATTTAGGGAAGATGGAGTTGAAGAAAGTACTGAGGTCCAAATATTGTTTCCCTCTGAAACGCACTTATGGCATGCAAGGAATATTGTGTTGGAAATGGCAGGTCTATGTGATTGTTTGTCTTTACAATGAAGCTTTAGTTTTCCTGTTTGTGAAGGTTGTTTGTAACTTTGACTGGAGGTTCAACAGGCTTGAGGTTTGCGTTTGGCTTTTCAGTAACCACGAACTTCAAATTACTTGTTCATCTTGGCGCTACTGCTTCATCCATGTGCGTTCAAGCTGCATTCATTGTACTTGCTTAAGCTTGAGATGGCCTTTTTGTGCATTTACCTCAGGTATTTCTTCTTAACTTGATTGAAGCAGAAGAATTATCTGCGAAGCAAAAATCGAGTAAGAACCTCAAACGCCCTCTAAAAACTTTATGCATAGATTTGTGCAAGCTTACAAAATAATGGTAACGATACATATGCTTTGCTAGAAACTGACTAGTAGGCTCAAAAGCCCATTAAAAGAGATGACAACGCTCTCTGCTATAATTTATTTCTTTTTAATTTAACTTTGGCGATAACATTGCAAAATTACAAAACCAAGCAAAGCAACAGCATAGACTCCATTAACGCTTAGCTCAATCATAGCTTTCCTTCTTCCCAAACAGCTCTGTATGTGAAGTTTTTCCGCGTGAAGTATCAGTGTAAGCTTTTCGATCTTCTTTTTATTTATTTAACGGTCTCATGGAAAAGCTTAAAACTTTCAATCTACTTTTTTCTTTTCACAGCCGAAACAGTTGAATTTTGTGACTATGCCCCACACTTTCTTAGTGTTCCGCCATCGAAGTGAATGTCCAAAACCCTAACTTTCTCTCTCTCTCTCTCTCTGTATTTTCTAAACAAATAATAATGTGACTAAATCACAGTTGTTGGTTTCAGCCAGAGCAGAAGGTTTTCATGGACTCCAGAGATTATATGAACCAGAAATTTCAGAGCTTAGTAGCTGAGTATTCGAAGTTTCTAGCTAAAGATATATAGTTTTTGACTAATTAAACTATTTTCTCTTACACAATTTGTTAAGTACATCAATGCAATCTCTCAACTCCACTCTGATATTAATTAATGCCTTGGATCGTTACATTTGATGAGGTACTTCTCAAAGCTATAAGTATCCCCCGTGTTGGTTCTTCAATTCCATGATTCTGTTGTGAAGACTGTGCAGGCAGTAAGAACCATTAGGAAGGTTTGAGTTCTAAAGACTTGAAAAGAAACAGACAATTTTGTTGAGCCTTTGCCTAATTGCCTGTGTGTGTCTACTTGAATGTTCTGAAAATTTAAATTGGTTTATCAATTTTTTTTTAAATTGGTTTCTATTCCTATCTATTTCTAGTTTATTTCCTAATTAAGTACGAGCATTAATGTTTATTACCTATAAGATCTAAAAGCAAAAAGAGTTTTCACAAAATAAAATTACAAATCCCCTATATATTAATAGAGAAACATTTAAAAAGTTATAATCTGTAGTTGTACTAATTAAAAAAAGTGCCCGGCTGAGTTGTCACGTAATTAGAATGCTAATTTTGCTTACGTGGTGGCTTGAGAATCAATTGAGAATTTTGTTAGTTCAAAACTAAATTGCTAGGAAATGTTATATTATATAGTATGTCCATTATGGACCATTCATTTATCAAATTGAAATTTATTATCTATTCTTTCCTTAAATAAAACATACAGAATTATCTAATATGATTAATATATATATATATATATATACACATATATGATAATTAATGATTTTATCTGTTTTACCATGTGTGTATCTATAGTTTCGTGTCTTTTCACTATAATATCAAAGGTTGTATATTTTCATTTTTTTCATTTTAAAATATATTAGGTTTCAGAGTTTTATCTTTTCATAAACAATAGATGCAACTTTTCATAATCAGACACTAATAAATGCAAATTTTCATATAAAAAAACTTTAGAGATTCAGTTTTCTTTTTTCATATTAATAGACTGAGTTTAGATATAAAACAAGCTACAAGGAAAATAAAAGTGAAAAGACACAACTTTAATCTCAAAACTAATAAATTCACATTTATAATTAGGAGATGCAATTTTCATGTAAAAAACTTAAGAGATTCAATTTTCATATCAATACACTGATTTTTAGATATAAAACAATTGCAAAAATTTGTGAAGTATTAATAAATACATACGAGCAAAGTAGAAACGAAAATACACAAGGTTTAACCTCAAAAACTAATAAATGCAACTTTTAATGTAAATATAAATGTGAAATTTTAATAAATGGATATGTACAAAATAAAAACGAAAAATACATCTATTCATTTTTGTCTGGATTCCAATTATAACCGAGCAAACACAAACTTGAAATGGTAATGGTTAGAGAGACAAGGAAAAACTATTTCTATTAATTTTCTTTATTAAATAGAGCGTAAATATATATCTATAACACTAATAAAAGGAGAATACCAAGCTCCCTTATAGTGTGCACGTCCAATTTTAATTCAACCAATAGGAGAGTAGAGTTTTTGCCACGTCAGTCGTCACCTAAGTCATATGGGCTTCAAACCATCGTCAAACCTGTTGGACTTTATATGTAATTAAAGTTAATAATCGTATCTCTTCTCTACACCCTGTTGGACTTTTCTTATGTTTTGTAAGGCCCGTTTTAGTCCAGTTGATCATAAATATTTTAGGCCCAGATGGATTAGGTTTCTTCTCCTCTCTGCATATCGTGTTCCAGCATCACCGCCGAAATGGTTTTAGAACTCCTTCGTTAATCCTAACGTCTCAAAGCTTATTTAATCTGTCATTTACTCTGGGTTTTCGTTTGATTAATCCACTCTTCATACATTATGATTTCGATCTACCTTTTCGTTTCCCCTGTAACCGCCTCCAACTCCATCTATAAATATCGGGGCTTTCTATCATTCACAGTACCGCTCAAACGATTTCAGAAACATACAATTTTCTAGCAGCAACATATTCAGATGGGGAATTCGTACACTGTCCTTGCGAATCTGAGAGCCGTCTGATGCTCTAATACTGCGGAGGTCCGTCTGCTGAGGTTCTGGGAGGCCAGAAACATCAACAAAGGAAGAGAGCTGATTAGTGTTGAGATGTTGCTGATCGATGAGGGTGTAAGTGTTTTCTCCAGATTTAATCGCTTTAAAATTATTTTGATTCCAAGATGTCCGCAGTTGTACTTGAACAGTGTTTTCTCAAGTGTTTCTTATATTTCTTATTCTCTAATCTAGAGCGCTGGATTTGAGATGGGGTCTGGATTGGGAGAATGAATTCGAAGGAGATTTGATGAGACACGACCTGAACCAATCAATTGTGCATCCATAAAAACTGTTCCGTTCGGTTATGGTAGACATGGATTTTACAATCGACTGGCCTACTCATTACCCACTGAATTGTAAGGTGCAGTTCTTAGATGAATGTTATTATTCTCTCAACTTTGAGAGTGAGTAGCCATGTCTGTTTTAGTTTGGTTTAACATTTTCTTTTGGTTTTTATTATCAGGCCAGAACTTTGGATTGGGGATTTGATAAGGGACTCAGAGGCGACACAACAGAGTCGAGATACATCCCAGTGAAGATGTTAACTAAACTGAATGTGATTTTTATGTTTATACTTTCTTGAATTTAGTTTAGGTTGGTTTAACATTTTCTTCTTATTTTGATATCAGGCTACAGCAATGGATGTGAGGGCGAGTGGGTCCACATGGAGATCAATATCTAAATCAGAAGCCAAGGATACAGGTGAATAAAGTTAAGTATAGATGCGAGAGATGTTACCAGCTTCTCGAATAAAAGCCAAATATATCACATAATTACACAGATGTCAATGTCAACAAGGTGGACATGTACATGAACCTACAGTAGAGAAGATATGATCTTTGTAGATTCTAAACAGGTTAGAACAAAAGAAAACGTCAAGGTTAGAGTTCTTAACAAAGATCATCTAAAAATGCAGAGTTAGAGCTATTGAAGACTTGGTAATCTGAGAGCTCAACCTTTTGATGTCAGCAGCAGATGGAGGAATGGAGAACGGAAGGCTTTGCAGTAGTCAAATGCTCAAGCTCTCCTCACAAGAATTTCAGAGATGCAATGGTCGAGATTATCCTGAATAATGGTATCAACCACCAGGAAAACCTCAAAGAGGTCTCATTTGTTATATCAGACTCAACACCTACAAATATCATGACATGAACATCAATTTGTTTCAGAGGTGCACATTAATTTAATTTTCATTAACTTTTGTGGAGAATAGTTATATATCCCTATATGTACATGTGCATCTGTGAACTTCTGTATACAGATGATATCACCACGTGAGAATAAGAATTGCGATTATGAAAACTAAAATGATATTTCTCAGTAAAAATAATTTCCATAGAAATAGTTATCACACGTGATACATCCCTAAAAGACAATGTTTTGAAAACCGGACCGGATACCGACTCGGTATAGCTACTGGTTGGACCGGTTCAACCGGTCGAACCGGGTTTTCTATCTATGAAACTTATATATATAATATATATTTATATTATATGAATTTTATTTCTACATATAATATATTCTCTATTATTTTCTATAATTAACTAAATATAAAAAAATAAACATAAATCTAACTGTATATATAATAAAATAAAACTGAATAGTGAATACTATGTAAACTAAAATTAATAAAATCATATGATTTACAATTAAAATTATCATATTTATTTATTTTTACAACTAAATCTCAAATTTTATGAATATGGTAAAATAAAAATAGTATATGAAAATCAAAAATATATTTTTCACATTGTTTCTTAAGAAAATAAAAATCAATTAAATAATTATAGTTGAACACTAATTATAAAATATAAAATTTTAGCTAATAATAATTGAAAGCACTTAATTATATGTTAATTTTTATGAACCGGGTTTTAAAATTGACCCGGATCACCGGTTTTACCGGTTTTCAGCCGGTTTTACCGGTTTTTTACAAATCCGGGTTTTAAACTGAACCGGGCTCGGCTTCTTCACCGAGTCACGGTCGAACCGGTTCGACCGGCCGGTCCGGTCCGGTTTTCAAAACACTGCTAAAAGACTAAGACCATAGAACGACTTCATCACTAGGTTAATCCCATATTTTCTAGAAGGAGAAAACGTTAAATCTCTTGACAGCATTTGTGGATACGTCAAAGACATCAGAAGAAACCAAAGTGTGTGGTATCATCAGAGAAATACTTATGCAAATTACATGACAAACAAATCAAGGATAGTAGTGTTTTTATTTTTAAAGGTAGGTAGGCTAGAAGCGTGGATGAGGAGAACTTGAAAGAGAGCGTGTAGTTTTTGTTTTTATTTACTCGATTTTTCCTTTGTATATATATTTTTACAAAGTTGGGTCAGCTAGATTTTAGCCAACATATACATATACAAACACAATGCATTTATAAAACGATTTTGTCCCATAAGTGATGTGGGATGATTTGGGAGATTTAGCATTTAACAAATATTTTTCTTTAGATTAGACACTACCAAAATAAAGCAACAAAAACTAATACCAAAATTTACAAAATACTTTTATGTTAAAGAGTAATAATTTTTTTATATCAACACTTAACTTACTTATTCGATAATATCAAAATAAAAGATGCGAACTTTAATAAATAAAAAAAAGATACCTTAAGGTCTTCGATAAATAGTGTATTTTAAAGTTTTCATAGAAAATTATTTTAGTCTCACTAAAATATATATTACAATACTTAATAAACATAATAGTTCAAATATGAACCAAACACATATCCACCAGAATAGTTACTATTCCTTACATTTAGAATCGAAATATAGTAATCGGAACATAGTAATACAATATTTTTGTATCCACACCACTATCAAATACAACAAACACATTTCATAAAAAAATACAATATCAGCAAAACTAAATACACATGTGAATAACACAAATATCAAAAAATCACTCAAGATAATCATAAAATAAACACATGCATTTACATGTTTTTCTTTTGGAACATCAACTTTGCTTTATGTACTAATTTCGACTATATTTACTTTGGTGCAACTATTAGCTATTTATTCTATTTTATCGAATCGATTAATAAAACCATTTATGTTATTCCTCTTTGACCTAAAAAAGTTCAAAACAAAATAATACACTACTTTTATTGGATCAAAAAACAATTTTGAACTCATTAAAGACTAAAAACATATGAACCCGGCGCGTAGCGCCGGAATACCACTAGTATTTGTAAAGAATTAAACAATAGATGTAACATTTAATCTCAAAAACCGATAAACACACATTTTCATGTAAACAAGTTAAAAAATCTGATCTGTATTAAAAGCTATTATAAAACACAATATATATAGATTTGGAAACAAATAAGCAATAGTTGCACCTTTTAATCTCAAGAACTAATAAACTCAACTTCTCATGTTTGAACTTAAGAAAATCAACTTTTCATATTAATAAACTGACTCTTAGATATAAAAAAAATTGTAATGTGAAATATTAATAATATGAACAAAGTAAAAGTCAAAAGACACAACTTTTCATCTCAAAAACTAAGAAAATGAAAATTTTCATGTAAAAAAAACTTAAGAGATGCAACTTTCATTTAAGAACTTCAAAATATTTAAATTTTCATATTAATAGACTGATTTTTAGATATAAATAATTACAAATGTTTATGTGAATTATTAACAAATAAATACGAGAAAATTAAAAAACGAAAATACACAGCTTTTCATCTCAAAAACTAATAAATGCAAGCTGAAAAACTAATAAATGCAACTTATCATATAAAAAAGTTAAGTGATGCTAATTTTCATGTAAAAGATTTAAAACTGTAAATATTTATGTGAAGTATTAATATATAGATATGAGCAAAGTAAAAATGAAAAAATATAAGTTTTCATCTTAAAAGATGTGCCTTAAAATTGATATGTTTTTTCATTATCACATTAATTAATGTATCTTTTCAAACAAATGTTAAATGATATATGTTTTTATCAAAATTCTTTATGTTTTTTAAAGAGTTGTCTTTCGTCTAAAGATGTGTATTTTTTATTTTAAAAATTACATAGATATTTATGAAGTTAGAAAATATCTAAAAATGTAATAATCATTCTAAAAATTGCAAAGTTTTTAAATATTTTTTTTTGTATTTTTTCCATATCTATTTATATATGTTTGAAATTAATCTTAAAATGCCGTTAAAATATTTGGATAATTCGTTTGAGTTTGACAAATATGTTATTTATTAATTGAATATCTAATTATACTTCATGAGAAAAGACCGTCGGAGATTTAAATGAATCATTTAAATTGTTTACATGAACTATTATTACATTTGTCTAAATATAAAATTGCAACTGATTAAATAAAACATTGCATTTGTTGATGATTGCATCTTTGGTGATGAGTTATTGCAATCTTTGCTCATGAACCATTGCAAGTGTTGGTAACTATAGGATTTAGTGATTAGTCCTTGCAACTATTGGTGTTTGCCATTTCAATCATTAGCTAACCATTGTAATGGTTGATTGTCAATTTGTAGAACCTTTAGAGCAGCTCCATCGGTTACAACCTATATGAGTTTCTAAAACAAAAAAAAAATATTATAATAATTTAATGCATTAATTTTGTAAGATCAATTGAAACATTAATGCTATGACATCTGTCACTTTAAGTTAGTAACCGATCCCTAAAATTCTATATTAGAATTTCTCTATCTTCTCTCTCCAATATTAATTACTTTTCTTTTAAAACGGTAAGAACTCACTAAGAACCTGCTGATCTTAGTCTTCTATATAAGTATTTGTGGTAACGACAAATCACAACTAAAATAAAACATATAAATAAAAAAAATCACAAACAGACTAGGAAATTTAGAGTTTCATTATTCATGTTCTTCAAAAATCAATTCTATAAAACGAAAATAATGCACACAAAAAGAATGCGTGTGTGATTTACCAATAAAAATATGTTTTGTACAAGATCCCTTACAGTTACCATATAATCATGCTTTCAACAACACTTTCATAATTTTAAGTTCTTAACTTGTTACTAAAAATATTAAATAATCTAAACTATTTTTTGATAATTTGTATTTCAAATGAAAATAAAAACACAGTGGTTTCTAAATGTTTTCTAAAACATAAAATATACATATCCAAAGTATTATTTTTTGCTTTAAAAAATTTAGGAAATACTTAACTTTAGTTTCTATATTTTTATTTTCATGGCTAATAAATTATTATTTAATAAAATTAATTTATTTATTAGCCACGATTCATCCGTGGTTGATCCAGTGACCCAGTAATCCGGTAGGTTGTATGGTTCTGTGTTTGGGTTGGATTTCAAAATACTGATTTTTGAGTTTCAGATAATATGTCAAAGACTAACATTTCATTAGATTTCTTATCGGTGTTTTAATATCTATCTTACTAAAACATGATCCATCTTATTATTATCTTTAAAATATCGTATAATATTATTTTTTTGTATTATTGTGTGTCTAAATGATTTTTTCCTTCATTAAATATATTTTTAACATTTGTAAATTGATTCAATAAAATTATCTATGTCATAAATATCAGATTTCACTTGTTATATTCAAGGGATGTACGTGCCTAATGAACGTCATATCTTTATATACTGTTATATAATGTGACAAACTTTTTGCGGTATATCCACTTTTTACATAGTAATTATTGAACATAATAATTATTTCATAACCTGAAATGGTAATATACACGATAATATTTTATTTTGCACTATATACTTTTGCTAAAAATCCATTATTTTACTCCTTTTCCAACGAAGATCTAATTTTTTTCTTTCTGTTTGACAAAAGAGAAATGTCTAATGTCATGGAGTAGATTAACGGAATATTCTGTTTTAATTTGAATAATTAATATTAATTATGTTTTAATTTAAAGCAATTGGTGTTTGTTACTAAATATTCCATTAACGATTTTTCTGTATAATAAAATTAATTATGTTTTAATATAAATGCAATGGCATGACTCTATATACATCAATGGCATGGCTCTGAAATGGATTTAATATTATACTCCCTCTGTTTTTATATATAAGTAATTTTGAAAGTTTTTGTTTGTTTCACAATGTAAATTGTTTTCAAAGTCCAATTCAAAAATATTATGATAAAATAATATTTTTTTAAAAAAGTTAAAATCAGAATAAGAAGTGTGAGTTGTTATTGGTTGTTTTCTCTTTTTAATTAAATGCTAAAACTATAAATGTGTTTTTCTAAATATTTGTGATTTTAGACAAAACTACTTGCATAAAAAAACAGAGGGAGCATTGAATGTGGATGTATGGTAATGATTATAGGATTTATCAAAAAAAAATAGTGATTATAGACGAAATATTTCAGAACATCACCTATTCTGAAATATTGATTAGTCTTGTCCACAAAAACATTGATTTCTGAATTTAATGTTGAAACATAGAGCGTTGATTGAGCATGATGATCCTGGTCCCATTTCCAATATATAAAAGAATACCATCTACTACTTTACAACAATTAAAATCAATGTGTTTTGCGATGAGAGTAATTATAATTCGGTAAAGCCGATGTTAAAGGGTAAAGGAAATTAAAATTAGTAGTTTGTTGCTCTATTCCAGCTAGTTACGCTGAAAAAAAAGAAATTAAACAATAAATAGTTTTTCAAATTAAAAGGTATTTGTTAAATATATCAATATTCTAAAGCATAGTCTAAAATAAATATAGTGGCATAGAATGGTAAATACTTCAAAATTCTAAGATTCTTCGGTTTTAATAGTATTGATAAATAACAAAAGCTCAGTTTATATCTCTCTCTATTATAGGCTTCTAGCTCTCTATCAACGTTTGCTTTCATGACTTCCATGGTGAGCAAAAGAGAGTCATAATTATCAGCCGTCTTCTTGGCGAGGGATCAAAGACATAAGTCTAAAGAAAATTAAATCTTAAGGATTGACGAGGCCTGCAAAATGTTAACATAGCCCATAATGTTTTTAAACCAAGCCCAAAGGTTTGAGCCCATTATGTCTAGAAAATTTTCTTTTCGGAACTATTATATATATTATTTTTGCATCTCTTTCATCGCCGATTCTTCACAGCCGCTTCTCGCTCTCTTCTCCGCTGTTTCATCTCTTTCTTTCTCCCAGCCGCCGCCGCCGCCGCCGCCACCGCCACCGCCGTTTCGTCTCTTTCTCCCAGGTGCTTTTTTTTTTGAATGAAATCCTAGGTGCTTTTTATTTTGTTTGTTAAAACTCTATTTCTCACAGGGAAACTGAACAATTAGAAAAATGCAGTTCTTTATAGTGTTTTTGTTCTTTCTGGATCTGATTTTGTTTAGACCTGTACTGTTAGGTTCTTATTTTCGTTTGAAATCTTGCTGGTCATATGAATAATGTTGATATCTGTTGCTGCTCTTTTTGTTTTGGCAAATTTCAGGAAATCTAGTTATGAATACCCAAATACTTGGTAATACTATTCGCGCAAATTCAGTAGGAGTGACATTCATATGTGAATGTGACAACCTCATTGATGCTCAAGTCTTCCGGAACAGGCTATTCTTCATTCCTGTTAGTTCACAGATTAATCCTGTGGTGACTGTTGAATGGGTTGCAGGAGAAGGAGGAATGGTAGTGAATGTGGTTTGTCCTCATTGCCAGACCGGATGCATATACAGAGGCTTCAATGGTTTTGGGTCATTTTTTGTTTCTAACTGAGTTTGTTCTCTTTGCCTAAGAAGTCTGCTAAATCGACTGAGGGTGAAGTTGCGTCCAAGTCACCAGCTAAATCTCCTAAGAAAGCTTAAATGTTCTCTGCGATGGTTTTGTTCACCAGTTGGTTATCTGTGCTGGGTGCTTTGTGTTGAGTTCGGTGGATGCATATGTAGAAAAAGTTTTCCTTATTTTAACTATGTGTTTTGGATCTGATTTCTATTCGGATCCAACTTTTTCCTAGTAACGACTTATAAAATATTTGCAATTTGCGTTACTCTTCTTGTTAACTCATCACTACACCTATCCGAATCCTTTAAGCAATTCGCACGTCGTATGTATTTATTATCTTCATTACGACATCTAACAACCACTCGAGGTTCCTGTTCGAAATTATTCGTTGGAGGTATAACCTCTACTTTAATCTCTTACAATCTTTGATTAGATTACAGCTCCGCTTTCTATGTATATGAGAGTATTGTTGACATTTTGCTCTTGTTCTAGGCTTGGCCTCTCCACACTTATCTTGGCCAGCCTCTCTTTCTCTTTCTCACTCTGTTTTGTACTCTGTTTTACACTCACTCTCACTCTGTTTCTTTACTTGTGTTTCAACTTACACAAGCGCACACACACTCTCTTTACTCTCTATCATTTACGTTTGGTTGTTGTTCTTGTAAAGAGAGAAGAGAGTAATCTTTAATTGTCTACATTTTTGCTTCTTTCTCTCCAACTCTTTTCTTATTAGAATTGGATATATTTTCTTACAACAACACAACAATACTTATAGTAGTTCTTACTACTTACTATCACTCAATTACTTGAACTCTAGACTCAACAACTCTCACTTGTCTATACCTTTACTTTAGGCACTAGACTAATTCTACAAGCAAGGATAAACAATTTATTTAACTACTACTACTCTTAACAACTACTACCAACTCCAACTTAACTTAGTTAGCTTACCAACTAACTAGTTTCTTTCATTCTTCTTGTTGTATAACTTCTAGTTACACAACTCACTTTGACTTCTTGTTGTCGTTGCCTTTACTTCTTCTCCTTCCTCTGTTGCTTGCGCTCCAAGCTTCTTCTTCTTCATTATTCTTCTTCTTCCATTCCTTTGTAGCTTCTTCTAAGCTACTCTTCTTTATTCTTCTTTTCCTTGTGTGGCAAGATCTCTTGCTTCCACTTCTTCTCTTTGCTTGATTCCATCTTCACTTTTAAGTTTAATCAAAGGTTCAATTCCAACAAGTATCATCTGATTGGCTTACATAATCTGTACGCTGTAGAACTAATTATATTTTCTGTTTCTACTCGTGAGTAAACACTCTTAAGTGCTTGATAAAATGTTTCTATTGGTGTGTAGAGTGTGCACTCCAAATGTTTGATTAAATGTGCAAAGAAACATAGATAAGTGTACACATCAATGCAGGGCTTAGCTACGACACTAATGAACCTGTCTTGAAGACTGAGTTTGAAAAGTACGGTCAAGTTTTACATGGTATGACCATCATGAAGTGTATGTCTTCTGTAGAATTTCTCCATGGATAAACAAATGCAATTTCTGAGACCTTCTTTGTTGGATGTGGAAAGTACAGTCAGGGTAATATGCGATCACAAGAGCGGGAAATCAAAAGGTTATGGCTACCTGGTGTTTGATTCAGAGGAAGCTGCTGCAACTGCCTTATCTTCCAAGAACAATCAGGTTTGTACACTTGAACCAATTCAGAAAAGACATTCTGAACAAATTTGTTTTAGATAGACTACACTGGACGACTTACAGTATCTCAGAAGACTTACAGAGGTTACATTTGTAAAAATGAGTTCTGATTTTTTGTTTGGTCACAAGAGACTGACTGTAATTTCACAAGTTTTTTATGTTAGTTTTGCATTTGATTCAAGTTTAGGTATACTTTTGCAATCAAAATCAAGTTTTGAATCATATTTGGTAAAAACTCCAAAAATCAATAGAGCGTTATGACTATTTTTTATTCAAATCCATTTTTCTCTGTTTCTCAAAAAGATATTTTTTATTCTTTGTTGTATGATTTATTTTGGATTTTATAAGGATTATTCATTGGTGGAGAAATGGACAAGGAGTTGCGACTGCAAAAATAGATTCAGAACTCAAACTATGGAAATGTAAGTAAATATTTTCTCTTTATTTCGGTTAACATATAATGTTTTATTGTTATTCAGTTTTGTTTGGGTGGATTTTTAAGTTATTATGGATATAGAGCAAAAGAAAAACTTGAGACCATCTTGCCATTAAGGAAAGTGAAGGTAGTAATGATGTGTAGAATGATATAGACAGAAAAAACTAGAGATCAAAATAATAATTGTAGAAAATGTTATTTTAGTTTATAATGATTATAAGTTGTTATAGTTTTCTAGATATATTATCAACAATTTAAGACTTTATGCAAATTAACACTCTTCTAGATATATTATCTACAATCTATGTGTAGTGTGATGTTAGTATATTTTAACAAGAAAATGTAGTGTTAATACATGTTAAAGATTTAAAACTAAGAAATTCTTTCCCCCTACGGGGCTAAACACTGGTTATCTACTAAACGGGGAAAATACTATAGGAAATATGTGAAAAGGGGTTGACCATGGAAATTAAGAAGTATATATGAAAAAAAACCGACAAAACAAATCGAATCAAATTACACATGTGACTATTGTTTAGTAAATCAATGTTGGACTAGGGCATAGTTCTAGCTAGTTTTTAGAAGTTAATTATATGCGCATACGTCACGCACAAGTAGTTTTTTGGGGGAACTTTTGAGTGTTTATTATTTGACAATGAAATTGATTATGTTTCAAAAATCATATATAGATAAGTTAGAATATTTATGTTTTGAAAGTTTACAATTTACTTGATAGTCCAAGAACATGCGATTTGGTTACCATTTGTCATAAACCAAACAAATATTTTAAATTCGGATCAAACAATATAATGTGGTACATTTTTACCCAAACTAACCATATTAGCCGATAAGATATATAAAAAATTCTAGTAAATCGACGATCATTTGGATTTTAATGTATCAAAATTCTACGGGATAATTTTTCAAAAAACAAAAACCTACGGGATAGGAAAAATGTATGAGCATTTGAATAATTTGCACTTTATTAGATTCATTCAATACAACCTAAGTTTGAAGACAACTTTGGTAATGGAAAACCTTTAAGCTTTAAAGGGTTTGTGTTTGTGGACCAAGTGATGTCTTGACTCTTGAATACGACTGTTTGGTTGTCTACTTAGTGCGATGAAAAAGACAAAGAGGAAGACGAAGAAGACGAAAATGTGATGAATCATGATAAGATGGAGAATTAAAAAAAAAAAACTTTTTCAAATGAATATGTTTTTTTGAGAACTCAAATGAATATGTTTTCTAAATTTGATTTTTCCTAAAGATATTTTTTCCTCTTTTTGTTGAGTTGTGTGTTTTGTCAATATATTATATGGTTTATGCGTGACTGGGTGTGCAAGATAAGGAGGCTTTCTTTTCTTTTTGCTGGTATCCCACTATCTTAAATTGTTCCTCCCTGAAAAATGTATATATCTCACCATTTCATTATCCTCGTGTGTTTACAATTTTAATGAGGAACTTCGATATTATAAACCAACATTTATACAATATTTTTATTTATTATATTTCCAAAATTTTATCAGGTACTTTTGATTAGCGTGCTTTATATTTTATTAAGCTTTATTTTTTTTAAAAAAAAATCAGATAAATTACACATGGTTCAAGATTATGTAAACCCTATGGTTTCTGTATGCAGTACTTCAATTCTGTATACGTGAACAGCTGTGTTGTATACGACGAATTATGACAATATGACGTGAAAACATTTTGTTTTCCCTGAACAAAACATTTTTTTCTAGAAAAGTTAGCTTTAAAAATTATGTGAATTTGTTACTAGTATTTCAATGTATTCATTTTCAAAAAAGGTATTTCAATGTATTGTTTTGTTGACACTACTTTGTACTTTGTGTAATCATATTATCAATGGGGGCACACTTTAGGGTATATAAAAATAATGGCAGAATCATCAATTTATACAATTAAGGGGGTATATTAAGAAAAAAATCAATGGTGCACATACATGGCTAAAATTGTCAGTATTTAAGCAGATTTCCTATAAACCAAACATTTTTGAAGAAAGTAACTTGGTGCACTTGCACCCACACAATGATCATCTAGGTATAGTCACTAATCATAATTCTAAAATGTTTTCACGTCATATTTTCAGTAGTCACTAATAGAATAAAATAATTTAAAAGTAGAATTGCAAAATTCGTTAACATATTCATACAGTATCTTGTTACAAATACTTATCTCTATAATATTATTTTGAAAAGTCAGTTTCTTATGTGTCGCGCTCACGTTAACTCTCATGATGATTGTTTACATTAATACCCTTAATGAATTAAAAATATTATATTTAAATACTATTATTGAATTTTTATTTAATTATTTTCCTTTATAAAATTTTCCAAATAACATATATAATAAAAAGGAAATATTTATAAAGTTAAAAAACGAATTTAAAAACGAAATTATATGTATAAATAAAAAGATTTCATTAAAAAGAAAAGTTCACAAAATAGTAATATTTTTTAAAAAATTGATAACATAAAATATACTAATAAAATACTTTCTTTATAATTATATTTTCACAGATAATCTTGATTTATAAAAAGAAATAATATTTCTTATAAAACACAATTTTAAACAGTACAACAATATATTTTCAAAGTAATAGAAATATCTTTTATATATCTATCTATTGTTTTAGATGATTACATAAAATAATTAAGTAACATAAACTGATATATGTTTAGTTGACTAAAAATAGTTTATAATTAGTATTATTGAAATGTTATTTTTTTCTTATATTTAGTTGATTGTAATATCTTTCATTTACAGCAAAAAAAATAATTTAATAAATATTCATAAAATTATTTAGAAGTTATAAAAATATTTTAATTATTGTAAATATTGATATGTCTTCATGAGCTTCCAAAAAGTATCAGTTACTTATGTATGTAACTTCCTATAGATCATCATTTTATTTTTAATATCTTTTAAAAAATAACATTTAATTTGATATATATTATGAAAATACATGCATATTTAATGATAAATAAAATTAATTTGACTTGGCTTTATTATAATAAAAATAATTATACTTCCATTTGAATTTAAAAGAATATATGTAACTCAATATACTCATAATATGAGTGACTCGACTAATCCAACTTAGATCTAAAATCATAGATTTAACTCAATAAAAAAAATATAATTTTGTAATAATAATAACTTATTTTATAAATATAAATTATAGGAAGACTCAAAACACATTAACAAATGAAAATAAAATGTTAACCAACTGTTACAATTTTGTTTTTTTTTGTAAAATTTATATATATGCATGAGACTTGAGAATAATATCATTATACTAATTTACGTAATTTGGAATCAAACATTTTAGTTTATTTTTTATTTCATTCTAAGCATAATCTTAAGGTATACATAATCTTCTTAATATATATTTACATATCTAAGAAAACAACAAACCTAAATGCAAATAAGAAAATTAATCAAAAATTTAATAGATTTAGAATAAAAAAATATTATAGTTGAATTCAGAGAAATAGATGCAATCCAATATATCCAAATGATTGTTAAATCGACTAGATCTAATCTAACATATCTAAAATTATATATCTAATTAAAGTAATATATATTATGCATAAAATTATATATTAATTTAAAATCAAAATCAAATAGCAATAAATTATTATAATATATATTTACTTTATAAATATTTATATCCGTGCATGAGCACGGGAAAATCAACTAGTTACTATAAAACAGTATTCAAAATTTTAAAATATCATTCATAAATTTTTATTAAGAAAAAATATTCAACTCTAAATTTCTTAAAAGTGTTTGTTTAAGGTTAACATTTGAAGTAGCTTTTGTAACATTACATTTTGTGTGTTGAAATATAATTTATTTCACGTTATAAACATTACAATCTCACAAGTTCCACAAACCACAATTTAGGCGTTAAGAAAGAAAGAAAAAAATCCCACCACTGTGATTACTCAAAAACAGAGACAATACAGGGTGGTACGTGACATCCACACAGGGATGTTCATAAGCCTTGAGCTTCTTAATGAGCTCAGTGGATTTGTATCCATACATATATATGTAACCATCAGATGAGCCAGAGACTAAGGTTTCTCCGTCAGGGCTGAAGTTGCATTTGATAGGGAAACCTGCGACCCAGTGACCTTCATATCTCTTGTATTTGTTGAGCTTGAAAGGCGGGTTTGCTGAGAAGATTGCCGCGTAGTTCCCGTGTGATTGGGCGATGAAGACCGAGTCTCGCGGGTGGTGTTTGATGCAAGGGCATGAGTATGCTTCTGCATAGACCTGGTTAGATAGAGGAACCTCTCTCGAAACATCCCAAACTACAACAGCGTTCTCGCTTATATTCCTGCCCGAAACATCACTCGAAGAGATGAACCGCTTCCCACCAGCCATAAACTCAACATCAAGAACCGGACCAAGATCCTTGACGTACTCGTGCACAGCTTTGTTTTTGCTCCTGATGTCCCATAATCTAAGACTGCCCTTGAGCCCTCCCGAAAGAAGCAGGTTGACATTGTCTGGATGGAACTTAACAACCCCAACAACCTGATCCTCCTTGAAAGTTTGCGTCTCCACCCCTCTCTCAACATCAAACAGCCTCGACGTGCAGTCATATCCACAAGAGAGGAGAGACAGTCCTTGCTTGGACCACTTCACATCTTAACCGGGGCACTGTGATGGAGAAAAGAACGTACTTTCTTCTCGCCGTTGCTCCACACATTCCACACGTAGACAGCACCATCTAGACCCGCTAAAGCAAGGAGATGAACTGCAAAACAACTCTAATGAACAAATGAATGAGGCAAGAGACATAACCAGAGATTGATAACTAAAAAGAAGCCCTAAGCATATCATACAAAGAGTTTGTCTCGAAGATAACATAAACCAACAATAAAAAGGCTTAATCAATCACAAACTCTATACAGTTTGAAACTTTAGAGAAGAGCGTACCATGACTTGTTGACCAATCAATAGAAGTGACAGCCTTTGTATGACCGGTTAACGTGGGTTTTGCTAAAATAAGGCATGACAAATGCAGAGGTCTGTGTGGCTACTCGACAACTGAAGAGCTCACGTGGGTTTTGGACTTGGAGAGTTTTGTACTTGCTGCGAATTGAAGTAAAAAGAGTCCCTCATACGCTTTTCATTCATTAGTTGAGTTCATGTATGCGTTTACGGACTAATTCAGATATGGCTATTAAATTGGTGAAGGGCACTCGAGATTAGATAAGCCGTGTTCGTTTCTTCTCCGCAGCGTTAAAGCGACCAAAATTAACAATCAAAAAAAGGAAAATTAAACGCAGCGTCGTGACACTGTGCCTTCGGCCATTGTCGCCGGTCATCATTGCCGCGTTTTTATCGTCGCTAAAAAAGTCAGCGTCAACCGCACCACCGAATTCGTTTGGTTATTTAGACGCCGCGTCTTCTGTTTCTCACTCCAACGATGAGTGAAGAAGAAAATCATTAACAATTTCTGTCGCACCTCGTTGACGCTGCGGAGAAGAAACGAACACGGCTATAGTGAAAGCAGGACTTATGATTCAAATATATTCATATTTTGATCTAGAAAGAATGGTTTGGGTTAGAAATATATGACTGGACGTTTAAGAAGCAACTGGTTATCTCTGTTTATCAATGGCCAGAGGAAGTCGAAAGTTTCATAAGAGCATATTTTTTATATTTTACATGAAGGAACTAGTAGTGGACAAGGCATAAATTAAACTAAACACATAAATTAAAATAAAAAGACAGCTACACTACTTAGCGTAACTAACCGAAACTACATAAAACACACATTCAAACTACAGAAAAGCATAATTAACCGAAACAACACATTCAAATAATACTAAAAGCGATTTAGTTGACCTAAGAGAACAACACACACAGCCAACTGACCTCAGATTTCATTGGTGCATACTGGACACGATGAAGATGTCCAAAAATGTTCCTCCTTCTCTATCCAGAGCCACGGCAGAATACATCTTCGATGGAAGAGGGTTGGGCAGCAAAAGAATCCGAGGTAATCCGCATATGGATCATTGTAATGAGCACGAGGAGCATAGCTTAAGTAGTAGTTTTTGGGACATAAAGGACAATGATCGTCCACCCCCATCTCCTCAAACTGGGGTATCTCTTGTCCCGTATTATAAGCTCCTTCATCCATGATGAAGAGCTCGCCGAATGCTTCATCACAATAACAACCGAAACGGTCCCTCGCTCGCAAGTCAATACTAGTGCTGACATATCTACAGATATTGTTAGTCACTCTGGCCCAGCTCCATTCATTCTCTAAACTATTGTGTACCAATCTTTGCGGAGTCACGCTATCCAAGGCTTCCTGCGCCAACTCGCTATCTGAAATGAACCGACGAAACCCCCCTGCGGACCGTATAACCGGAAGAGGAAGTTTATAGTAAAATGTTCTACCACTCTGAACAACTTGATTTACTAAAATGTCAGGCCCATCGTTAGGACGGAAAATTGTTCGAGTGAACTTTTTCCCTTCAACCACAACTTCAGAGTTTTGATTACGTGTTCTCATCTCAGCAGCATTATAACAATGACGCCTATAGAGTTCCACAATGTTTTCCGGGACTTCCATTTTAATCTGCAAGAAAGGAAAACAATTGGCATTCATATAAAAATAATTGGCATGCAAATTTAAGCAACGAATGTAAAAAGATTAAAAAATAAGCAACGAATGTACAGAGATTAGAAAGAGCAACAAATAAGTTTAGAAAATAACGATTGTAAAAACGATTAGAAAGAGTTTGATCAAAAAAAAGATTAGAAAGAGCAACGAATATTTTTAGGAAATAACGATTCTAAAAATATGTGTAGAATATTCAACGAAAGAGCAACGAATGTACAAAGATTATAAAGATTGTAAAGCCATTACTTGGAAAGTTTGTAGAAAATAAGCAACGAAAGAGCAACGAATGTACAAAGATTACAAAGATTGTAAAGCCATTACTTGGAAAGTGAATGTACAAAGATTAGGAAAAACAGCTACCTGAACTGAGTGATGATTTTTTTTTGTCACAAGACTTGAGTGATGATTTTTTTTCTTTTTTTTGTTATGATTTTCTTTGATTTGGAAATGTTTATTTATAGCACTATTGTCACAAGACTTGAGTGAATATTCTTCGAATATTCTTCATATATTATTGGTAAATATTTTTAGAATTATTTCTTTTGTTGGGTGTCAGATTAATTTCATTAAAGCTTCATCACTCAGTCAATTTCAATAGACCCCTAAAACAATACAAACTCTCTTTATTTTATTCATCAATTAAAGGTTGATAATCATTGCAAGTTCCACGCACTAAACAATGACACAAAACTAAGTCCAGTCTCAATATCCTGAGGGGAACCCTCCTTTCCTTGGATCACTCACTGCCACAAGCTTACTCATTGTGCCGGAACCATCGGATTCTTGAACTATGAACTGAGCAATCGTCCCTCCAGCTATTGGCGTTAGAATATGACCTTTCTTTTCACACAACTCTTGTCCCTTTAGGAACCTCGAAATGATCATTGAACACTGTCGTCCAATTTTCAAACGAAACTCTGTTTGGTATCAGCTGCAAAATGGAATTGCAAACACACATTTTTAAGTTATAGACAAAGAACAAGAAAGTTTTTTTTGGGTATAAGTAAAAAAAGAGAAGCAAAAAACTTGAGGATCCATCTTGAGGAAAAAGTAATTCAAGAAAACTTCAGTTGTCCGCGCGATGATGTTCGCTCCTCCGCTCGCACCTGCCGAAGCTTTCACTTTACCGTCCGGCCCAAGCAAGCTCATGAAAACTGTTGGATTAAGCTTGAAGTAGTTTAAGAAGCAAGCTACCTAATCCTAATGAGTTTGGATGTCTACAAGGATTAGAAAATAGTTATTTGTGTTTATCCTAATAAGCTTAGGATATTATTGAGTTATATATAAAGAGATGCTATGTGTAGCATATGAGATTATGAGTTAAGAGATTAAGGTTTTTGAGATAGTTTTCCTTGAGAGAAGTCAATAAGAAGAGTTTCTTATATTTGAGTTCATAACTAAGTTCGTGTGTTTGAGTTCGAAAGACCAGAGATCGAAACCCTGTTAAACGATATTTGGTATCAGAGCAAGAGTTTGAGAACATGAGCGATCTCATACCTGCAATCGGAAAAATAAAAGAAGGAGGAGGGTCCTCCACGATTAAATGTCCTATGCTGAATTCAACCAACTACACCGTATGGGCCATGAGGATGAAGATCACTCTTAAAGTGCATGAGGTTTGGGAAACCATTGAAGAAGAAACAACAGATGCAAAGAAAAATAATATGGCATTGGCACTTCTATTCCAATCGATACCAGAGAGTCTCATCCTGCAGGTCGGAGAATTAGAGAACGCAAAGAAAGTGTGGGAGGCAATTAAAACTCGTCATGTGGGAGCTGAAAGAGTAAAAGAAGCAAGACTCCAAACACTTACGGTTGAGTTCGATCGACTTAAGATGAAAGACACCGAGAGCATTGATGATTTTGGAGGAAAATTATCCGAACTTACGTCTAGATCAGCAGCATTAGGCGTAAATATAGAAGAAGTTAAACTCGTGAAGAAATTCCTTGCGTGTCTCCCTCGGAAAAAATATATACACATAGCAGCATCACTTGAACAATTGTTGGATCTCAACACAACGAGTTTTGAAGACATTATGGGAAGATTAAAAGCTTATGAAGAACGGATCGCAGATGAAGATGAAGTCGAGGAGGACCAAGGAAAATTGATGTATGCAACAGCAGACGGACAAGCTACTACACGTCCTTCACAAGAGCAATCTTATCGACAAAGTCAAGAACAACTAAATCGTGATTACTATGGAGATTCATACAGAGGCAGAGGACGAGGTGGCAGAGGATATTACAGAGGAGGAAGAGGACGTGGGCGATACAGTGGACGCGGAGATGCTTTTAATAGAGACGCATCACGGATAACGTGTTTTAGGTGTGACAAAGTCGGCCACTTTGCTGCAATGTGTCCTGACCGACTTCTCAAGCTACAGGAGGCACAAGAAACGGACCATACGGAGACACATGAAGCCGATGAACTCATGATGCACGAAGTTGTATTCTTAAACGAGAAAAATATCATACCTGAGAAGTATCAAGCACACACCGAAGGAGAGGACATATGGTACCTCGACAACGGAGCCAGCAACCATATGACAGGAGACCACAGATACTTCTCAATGATCGATAATACAATCACGGGGAAAGTGAGATTTGGAGACGACTCCCGTATAGATATCAAAGGCAAAGGCACAATAACATTCATTGATATGAATGGAGAATCAAGGAGGATGACCGATGTATATTATATACCTGATCTAAGAAGCAATATCATCAGCTTGGGGCAAGCTACAGAAGCAGGATGTGACATCAGGATGAGAGGAGAAGACCTAACAATGCATGATCAGTCAGGCAAGCTACTTGTTAAGGCTATACGAGGAAGAAACCGGTTGTATAAAGTTCACATGGGGATAAAGTCGAACGCATGCCTGTATGTGACTACAGAGAGTGATTCAAGAAGATGGCATGCACGCCTAGGACACATAAACTTTGATTGCTTGAAAGGTATGATACAAAAGGATCTCGTTTTGGGGATCCCAAAACTCGATATCGAGAAGGAAGTATGTAGTTCCTGCCTACTTGGAAAGCAAGCAAGAAAATCCTTCCCTAAAGCAACATCTTATCGAGCTAATAAGACATTAGAGCTTCTTCACGGGGACCTATGTGGGCCTATAACTCCAGGAACACCGGGCGGGAACAAGTATATATTCGTGTTGATTGACGACCACACCAGATATATGTGGAGCATATTGTTAAAAGAGAAAAGTGAAACTTTCTCTAAGTTTAAGAAACTAAAAGATGCAGTAGAACGAGAATCAGGGAGGAAGATAATGACTTTCCGTACAGACAGAGGAGGAGAATTTGTGTCTCAAGAATTCAATGAGTATTGCGAGAGTAATGGAATAAGACGTCATCTTACCGCACCATATTCACCCCAACAAAACGGAGTGGTCGAGCGAAGAAACCGGACACTCTTAGAGATGACAAGAAGTATTATGAAACATATGCGCATGCCGAATTATCTATGGGGCGAAGCAATACGACATTCCACCTATCTTTTGAACAGAGTTGCTACACGAGCTCTTAAGGAAAGAACTCCGTATGAAGTCTATCGAAAAAGGAAACCAAGCATTGAGCATGTACGAGTTTTTGGGTGCCTTGCATACGCGAAGATAAAATCAAAGAAACTCAAGAAGCTTGACGACCGGACTCGTATGCTGATACATCTAGGAACCGAGCCAGGGTCCAAGGCGTATAGATTGCTTGACCCAACAACACGAAGGATAATAGTTAATCGGGATGTCGTATTTGACGAAACAAGAGGATGGGATTGGAAAAACACAGAAGTACACAACAATGAGAAGTTCGAGATTACGCTTGGGAGATACGGAAATCATGGCATTGCTGAGACAGAGCAGCCTCGTATTGAAGAAGCACCAGAGACTGAGGATAACAATGATTTGCAAGAAATAGAAGATACCAATGAGAACCACAACGAAGATGGTGAAACAGAGATCGAGGAATCAGAAACTCAACCCCTAAGAAGATCAGAAAGGACGCACGTAAGGCCTAAATACCTGGACGATTACATACTCATGGCAGAGGAACTTGGTGAAGAAATACTTCTATATCTCAACAACGAACCAAGAAACTTCAGCGAAGCTAGTAAATCCAAAGAGTGGACCCGTGCCTGCAAGGAAGAGATACACTCAATCGAGAAGAATGAAACTTGGGTACTAGTAGACTTACCGTTTGGAGCTAAAGCTATAGGCCTGAAGTGGGTCTTTAAGATCAAACGCAATGCAGACGGAAGTATCAACAAATATAAATCACGACTGGTAGCAAAAGGTTATGTGCAACGTCATGGGATCGACTTCGACGAAGTATTCGCACCAGTGGCGAGAATTGAGACGATTAGGCTTCTCATAAACCTAGCAGCTACAAACGGATGGGAAGTACATCATCTAGATGTCAAGACGGCGTTCTTGCACGAGGAGTTGATGGAAACCGTCTATGTCAATCAACCTGAAGGCTTTGAGAAGAAGGGAGAGGAGAATAAAGTTTATAAGCTTAAAAAGGCATTGTACGGACTGAGACAAGCGCCGAGAGCCTGGAACAACAAACTCAATAGTATACTTTGTGATTTGCGATTCAAGAAGTGTTCAAAAGAACCCTCAGTTTACCGCAAGGAAGTGAACGGAGAACTCCTAGTCGTCGCAGTATACGTAGACGACCTGTTCGTGACTGGCACCAATGTGAAGATAATAAACGAATTCAAGGAGAATATGAGTGGCAAGTTTGATATGAGCGACCTAGGTAAATTAACCCATTACCTGGGTATTGAAGTATGTCAGCATGACAGAGGGATAACATTAAATCAAAGACGATATGGTTTAAAAATACTAGAAGAAGATGGAATGGAAAAGTGCAATCCTGTCCAGACACCAATGGAGCTTGGTCTGAGATTGTCGAAAGCAGAGAATGAGAAAGAGATTGATGCTACAAGATATAGAAAGAACATCGGATGCTTAAGATATCTTCTCCACACACGGCCTGACCTCTCTTTCTGTGTCGGAGTTCTATCAAGGTATATGCAAAGCCCAAGAGAACCGCACGGAGTAGCAATGAAACAAGTACTAAGGTACTTACGAGGAAGTCTTGCATACGGGCTGAGTTTTGAGCGTTCAACAGCAAAGATACCTAAACTCGTCGGATACAGTGATAGTAGTCACAATGAAGATCCTGATGATGGAAAGAGTACTACGGGTCATATTTTCTATCTCGGTGAGAGTCCAATTACGTGGTGCTCACAAAAGCAGGACACAGTCGCATTGTCATCATGTGAGGCAGAGTTTATGGCTGGAACAAAAGCTGCAAGACAAGCTATTTGGCTTCAGAATTTGTTAAGTGAAGTGACAGGCCAGCCGTGTGAGAGAGTGATGATACGGATTGACAACCACCGCAATCGCTAACAAGAAATCCGTTTTCCACGGCAAGAGTAAACATATACACAAGAGGTATCACTTTATAAGAGAATGCGTGGAGAATGGACAAGTAGAGGTCGAATATGTTCCAGGCGATAAACAAAAGGCGGACATACTGACGAAGGCTCTAGAAAGAATCAGATTCAAAGAAATGAGAGACTATATTGGGATGATGGATTTGGCGACGAAGAACTTCAAGTTTAAAGGGGAGATTGTTGGATTAAGCTTGAAGTAGCTTAAGAAGCAAGCTACCTAATCCTAATGAGTTTGGATGTCTACAAGGATTAGGAAATAGTTATTTGTGTTTATCCTAATGAGCTTAGGATATTATTGAGTTATATATAAAGAGATGCTATGTGTAGCATATGAGATTATGAGTTAAGAGATTAAGGTTTTTGAGATAGTTTTCCTTGAGAGAAGTCAATAAGAAGAGTTTCTTATATTTGAGTTCATAACTAAGTTCGTGTGTTTGAGTTCGAAAGACCAGAGATCGAAACCCTGTTAAACGATAAAAACCCTTTGTGTGGAACCTAACTAATAGTTTCGTGTGAAACAAGAAATCATTTTTTCAAGATCATTGTTGACAGATTTTGATGGACATAGATCATGCAACTACACATATGGAGAGTTGTTAATTCCTATGAGTCTACTTCTTGAGGTTATTCACACACACACAAAACATGTATTGCATCACATCAATAGTATCACAAAAATAAGTGATGCTAGTTTGAATTGTTTATTATCAAATGATCCAAAATCTATTTTCATAACATCAATTATAATAAACGATGTTTTATTAATTTATTGAGCATTGAATTGAAACTAATAAAAAAATATTCATTTACATTTTTTTAAATAATAGAATTATGAGTTTATGGAGTCTGAATGAGAACAGATGCCTGTTTTTAATGCAGAAAAAATCCTGGTTCAGTGAGCTCATGACGTTGTGAGAACATTAAATAAAACTCCTCTCTTTATACTTTCTAGTTTCTAGATAAACCAGTAATCGCTCTCACTCCACTATTCGCCAATACAGCTCATTTACTTTTTTTGGTACCAGTAAATGAGATTTTACACTGTTTTATGGCCTTTTGTTGTTTTCTTTTTTTTTTTTTGCTAAATTGTTGTTGTTTTCTTTTTACTTTTTGTTTAGAATATATTCGTATTATTTCTAAATATGAAAACAATCACTTGTCAGCAAATCTTGATATATATCAGGGAGATGTTTAAGGAACCTAGGTACCACGTTATCACAAAAAGCGGATTTGATTCTCGTGGGTAAGATTATTACCAATAGAATAAAACAACAAAATTGTTTATCACAAAAGAGTTAAAAAAGGAAAAATATTTTTTCATAAGAAAATTAAATAGGTCGACCGCTCCCTCCCAGTGGTCAATAAATGGATACCCAACTCCAGCAGCAATATTGTTGCGTTACTTTTTGGTCAGAAACGCGACTGCTGACCCTCTCGTCTCTGGCTAAGATGGGCTTTGGGAATAATACAGTGGAATTTTTTGTCAGCCTTTTCTTCAATAAATTTAAACACCGGTTTTAAGACCCTAACCACATGAAAAACTAACTGGGAGATGCTCTTTGGAAACGATTCATTGCTTCGAGCGAACGATATTTGTCAATGTCACTTGAGTGAATATTGCAACTACACATATGGAGAGTTGTTGATTCTTATAAAGCTACTTCTTCAATTAACACTGAAAAAAAACCATGCTCACTGCTCAGTTAACTTATCTTATTCATGATTGTACTCATTTTTGTTTCATTGCATTATTGTACTTATTTTTTTGTCAGCTTTAATTTCATTTGTCAGCTTTATTTTCTTTTGTCAGCTACTTGTTTTTGCATTAGATTTTCATGTTTTATTAAATACTAGAGATTTTATCCGGGCTACGCCCGGAGTTAGAAAAATATCAATGTATTTAATATATATATAACACATTTATTATATCTCTAATTACAAAAATATAAACCATATATTGAATTAGAATTGAGTAAAACTGACAATTTATCATTTTTACTTTAAAAAATAGATATGGAAAGATGAGAAAATAGAAATGAATAAATAATAGTTAAATCTAAGTTATAATCTAAATATATTTTATCTTATATATTGGATTATCATGAAAACAAATTATTAATGATAGGTAAAGTTCATCTGGTTGCGATAGAAATGAACCATGTATTACACATACAAAATCTGAGAACATACCATATTGATGTTCTAATCACTATTTTAACATAGTAGATATTCACAAATTAATATTTTTTTGTTTAAAATCGATGAGCTTGCACTATTTACAATTGAGTTCTAAGTTACGGTATTAGAAATTCTTTATGGTATTTAGAATCTATATGAGTTGATGCTATTTACAATGATGTTTTGATGATCACGCCCATGTAGAACAATACTCAAACTGTCGCTATTTCTTGTCATTTGGAAGCACCATAAAATTTGATACTTCATAAATTGATCAGTCCTTTAAAATTTATGTATGTTGGTCTTATATCGAGTCTTGCAGTTTTCCTCAAACCTTTGCATTTCTTTTTAAAAGCGATTAAACATAATTAGTGGCAAAAATTGAATAAATGATGAATATGTTACTTTTGTTTAGCTAAGAAGATTATGATTGTTTCTAAAATGTTCTTTCTTGTTTTTTTTGCAGTGTCCACATACAGTTAAGAAAATGCAAATACTGTAAATCTTAAAATACGTCTATGAGATTGTTGATTTGACAAAACATTGTTATTGGTTTGTTTTGACAGTCTACATTGTTAATAATGATAGGGGTTTATCGGTTTTAAATTAGAGTTAATCAATGACCTTTTGACAATAATTGTTAAAATGACGAATTTATTGGCTATGTATTTGGTGAATATATTGTTTTTTTTTTCATTTGTTTTGTGTTAACCTTTTGTTTGTTCTCCCATTGTTTTATCGCATCGAAGTTTAATGTTATATTTGGATTCGAACATTCAGATTGTTTCTTTGTCACTAATTTTTCTTTTCTTTTCATTCTTTTAAAGTCTTTAGGCTGTAAACAATCTGATTTCTTTCATTTTGTTTGTTATTTTAATAGATTTATTATGTGATGTCGTTTGAAGTTTGTGTGATTTATTAATCTAGATGAATGTGATGATGTAAGATTGGGTTTTACAAATTTATTATTTTCTGGTAATTATATTGTATTTTAGGTAAGCAATTAGAGTGGAAAATATTTGCTTATAAGCTAATGGGGATGCATTTCCTTTGTTCTTTCCAATTTTTAATGTGATATGTTTTATTATATAGTTAATATATCATCTGAAAATTGTAGATTTATATTTTGTGCTATGCAGTGGTGTTTTCGGTTTGATTGTGTCCCAGAACTCTATTTAGTTTTGAGTTTTGCAAGGAGATTTAACTTGGACAGATGTTGTCCAAGATAGATGATCTCTTCGTCTATAGAATGAATATACTTAGCTTGGCTTCTTTACAAAATATTGTAGTGTTAGATTTAAGAAGACATCTTTAGATTTGACAATATAAATCTTTCATAAATAATTTTAAAAGTATATAGAAACAATAATTCACCTAAAGGTTGCTTTCTTTAGCTCGACTCTCATAGTCACTGCTTAACGAAATTTATAGAGCAAATGGATTTTCGGAGCAATTTTGGTTTCATTGGTTTACAAAAAGGACATTGATTTTTTCCCTCTTGTCTCTTTAATACAACATGAACATGTTCTCGGTTTTGCTCATCTCTTTGCACCCCCGGTGAATAGTTGATCGATTCTTTTCTCTTTATGTGATCTTTGTAGTGAAATTGTTTTTAGTTAAAAGTGTAAAATGAATCCTGTTTACCCTAACACAGCATTTGTTGTAAGTTCTTTTGGTGAGTGATACAGATTGTGTTAGAAAGAACAAAAAATTACTTCAACTACACTCTACAAACAAAAAAAATACCAACCAAAATTTTCAGAGATTATTCAAGTTTCTAAATATTTAAACCAAGATGAAGGATCTCATTCTTGGTGTTTTCTAGATATGTAACTGAATATGTGCATATGCAAATCAATCTTAAAAGTAGTTTTGTCTGTCCAAATGATCAACACACTTACACACAACAACATTAGCACGAGCTATGAAAATCAAAAGCGATTAGCTATTGAAAACTAACTGAAAGATTTGTAATCCATCGAATTAAATATCAGAATAGACATCGTTGTCGGTTGTGAAAAATGTTTTCTAGGAGAACTTAGTGAAGACCCTCAATATTCACCAAACCAGTCAAGATCTTGACTTTTCTCTAAATGGAACTGTAGATTCTCTTGTGAATAATTTAACTTTCTCCATTTCATCATCCATAAATCTCTGCAAAAAAATGGCGAAAAGAATCATCCAATTCAAGAAACCTTATTGCTCTGAAGTTGCCTTGAACTCTATTCCTCTCCACGCACATCAACAGACATCCTAAGCTCGTTCTCGGCCAGGTGCTCTTGAGTCGCCACACTTACTTCGGTAAACAGCCTCTGTTGATCCTCCAGCCACCTCATGTATTCCATATCGAACACACCGCTTCGCTTCACATTGCATTCCCTCATTTGTTCACAAATTTTCTGTTTTCGAATCTACGCTTTTTCAGTCATATAAATGAAACTGTTACGCATCAGAGCTGATATTGCGGACCAATGGGTAGTCCACCTTGCTGTTGATCTCCTCCTCCGGTGACCATCCAGTCCACCTTGCTGTTGATCTCGCCCTATAAGAGACCCTCCAATGAAAACGCCTCTAACTATATAACCAAGTAATCAAAATAGTTACTTTAAGACATTTGGTGATATAAATAATTATATATGTACATACTTATACGAAAAGACAGTAGACTTTACTTGGGATCGGCATGTTGAATCTCTTGTTATCAAATGTTACCAAAGCTATCAAGTCGTTTTGACAACATTAATGGGCTAAAAGCATCGAAATGCTTTGTTACGTTAAAAAGAAACAAAAATACATGAGGGTAGATTCGTAGATGATCTAGTTTACTACATACAGAGAAAATATCTTATCGTTTCCAATATGAGTATTGCAACTTGCATAGCGTGCAGTCCCTGTAAAGTTTTGTTATCCATGTATACAATAAAGGCAATAAGTTATATAATATGATCTAAAATGGATAGTTTAGCATCTACAAATAGATAGTTTAGCATCTACAAATGGATCGCAAGGTAGTGGCATCACGGTATCGTTTGGTAAGTCTTTAAGTCAATTACTTAAACCTGGTATCGAGACTTATCAACTATACAATCATATTTCAATGTTCATAAAAATAAGAGAAATTGCGAAAAATACTTTGTTTGATGTCCCGCCAAGGCCCATAGAATTTATCGCCTTTGATATCCTTTTGAGTGTACCTTCCTCGCTTGTTCCATCGCGAGTTGAGAATGCTTTGTTATATTGTTCTCCTGAGAAACCAATCGAAGTGATTGGATTTATGAAAAATTTCGTAGACATTGCGGTAATAAAGCTTGCTTCATCGATCTATTTAGAGTTAATTCATAGAACATGATTAAAGATTTAAAACAAAACTGACCGAAATCAAATCCCCAGAATGGAGCACATAAACTTACAAGCTAAACAGCTACGATGGGGATGGTTTGATTTGCAATGAGGTAACCGAAATCGTTGCTCCGATTCGATTCAAGACGCCGTTGAAATATAAGGCGACATGAGAGTTCGATGGTGAGGACAGATTTTTCGGTCGATTTCATGGCCATGGATGTGAGTAGGTTTTTGATATTTGGGCGGAACTAAAACAATGGACGCAGCGATATATATTAGATGACCATGAAGGGAAGGTAGAACAAAATAATGAAGAAGAGATTTAAGATCACAATTGAATGATCAAGAGTGGCTTAAGGTAACTGAAAATTCTGAGAACGAAAATCGGGAGATGTTAGCGAAGTGGAAGAGTCGGGGAAGATCGGCTGTGAAAGCTTCACCCGACAATAGTGGTAAGCAAAATGGATCTGTTTTGGGCCCAATAAAAATGTAAAGTCAGACCAAACTAAATGTAAGTCATATTTTCATTCGACAAAGCAATGGTTGACGTGGCAAAACAACACTTTCTCATTGGCTGATTTTTTGGGTGACGTGGATAGGGTTAATGGAGCTCATATCCCCCTTTTAGTAGTGTTATAGATTGTATTTTTTTTAGTGACAAAAAAATAATTAAATATTGTATTTTTATCGATTGCAAGTGGCTATCACCGTTACGAAGTCACGAAACTAGCCAGAGGTGACGTGTCTCTCTATTTTACTGCACATCAAAGATTAAGAAATGTGAGGTTGAGAATCCCATCATACTTGCATGAGAAGGAAACAATAAGTGGAAGTCTAAGCAATATCAGTCTGATTTAGTCTTCGAGACAAATTATCCTTCAAAGTTTTCACAATTGGTATCGAAACCACTGTTGACGGAATTTAATTTTGATGGACATAGATCGTGCAACTACACATATGAAGAGTTGTTAATTCCTATAAATCTAGTTCTTGAGGTTATAGGCCTATTCACACAAAAACATGTATTGAATCACATAAATAGTATTAGAAAAGTGATACTAGTTTGAATAATTTATTAACAAATGATGCAAAATCTATTTTTATAACATCAGTATAACAAATGATTTTTTATAATTTATTTAGCATCATTTCAATGAAATTAATACAAAATATATACAAATAATATATATGCAAATTATGAGTTTTTTTAAAGATAATACAAGTTATGAGTTTTTGGACAACACAAATTATGAGTTTATGGACCGCTCATGAGAGTTTTGAGTGGCTGACTACAGCTACTAGTTTCTGCCAAAAAGTACAGATAATGGTCCAAGAAAGTTGTTTGAAAAAAGAGAAGAAAAAAAAAAGTGGGAAATGATGATGGTTGAAATAATTTAATTTTGAAAAGAAATCACAGGTTGGTTGAAATATAGGCCCACCATGGATAATTGCTGCTGGATTGGTTCAAGAGATTAGCATCTGATTTGAAACCTTCCCAATCATCAGATGATGTTAAACAACTATCAGCTGGCTCCACAGAATTGGGGCCAAAGTTGATTTTTTTAAGAAAACGAAATTCAGGTATGCTAAAACGTAATTTGATAGTTTATGCGTTGAACTACCTCAAAAGTCTGGGTAGGAATAGAACTTTTTTTTTTGAACACAATAAACTCATAATTTGTGTTGTCCAAAAAAACTCATAATTTGTATTATCTTAAAGAAAACTCATAATTTGCGGGTAGGAATAGAACTTATACGAGTTGTTCATGTAAGAAAAAGCCGTTTTTCCTAGGTAAACCCAATAGTTTTACTGATTACGCCAAGGGAGGATGGTACAATTAGGGGCGGGCACGGATCGGATAGTACCATATTTTTCAGATTTCATGATTGCTTTCAGATTTTACTTAATATCGATTTTTCGATTTGCTTTGCTTCGGAGAAATACGGATATTCTGTTTTCCGAATATTCAGAACTTTTTTAAATATTTGCGAATATTTACGGATATCTTAGACACCATGTTTTATACACGTAAATCTAACAAAATTATACATGTTTTTGTTTTTTTAGTTATTCTTACATAATATTAAACCAAAAGTGAAAATTAGTAGAATTATATGTTCCATACTTTTTTATAATAAAATAATCTTTTTTGATAAAACACATAATTTTATAAAATTTTAGTTTTTAGAAAGATTTTATATTCTCTCCTTAATTTAATACATTATATATTTTATAAATAACACAAATATATGTTAAAGTAAAAATTTATACATATTTAATTGTAGATATTCATTTATTTGTATAAAAACCGGAGCGGATCGGATATTCGCCTTTAAAAATTTTAGTATTTGTGATTTGCTTCGTTTTTAACGGATATTGAATTTTAATATTTTCTTTGGTTCGAAGACTTACGGATATTCGGATTTTTCGGATCGAATCGAAACGAATAACGAATTAAATCAAATAAAACATATAAAATGTCCACCCCTAGGTACAATGACTGACTTTTAAGTTTTAACGAACAGAATGTGTTTCAAAACAGAGGCGGACCCACCTTGAAGAAATGAGGCGGACCCACCTTGAAGAAATGAGGGTCACCTGACACTTATTAAAAATATATACCATCAAGTTTGTTATTTGTTATTTAAAAATTCTGTAGCTCAGTTGGCTTGATTAAAAATATATAGCATCAAGTTTGTTATTTGTTATTTAAAAATTCTGTAGCTCAGTTGGCTTGATTACAACACACTGGACCCACTTTTTATTCTGAAACCCTGGTTCAAACCTTTCTTTTGTACTTTTTTTTTTTCACTTTTCCTTTCACTTTAATTTTAAGCTGGGCCAAACCTATTAATGACACCCCTAAAAGACAATTCTGGATCTGCTACTGTTTCAAAATGACCTTGAAGCTAAAAGGGCATGTTTGTTTATCTACAGTTTGAGCTGGCTATATGAGTGTTAAGGAAGGTTAATCTTCTTAAATGCTTGTCTTCTGCGCCAGTACGCAAGAATGGTCCGTAAACATGGCAGCCAATATCATTAAAGACAATCACTGTCGCTGCTGAGTTCATATTTAAGAGGAATTTTAGTTATATGTTTTATAAGTGATTGACGTTTGTAATCTCCAAATCTTCATATTTGGAAGACATGTATTGTAAGAAAACAAAAAACATTTTCACATAATGCATGTTACTTTTTTTTTTTTGATTAACCACAATTTCTGATCTCCACTTAATAGCATCGACTAATTTGTGGAACTCCGGTGGTCAATCGGAATCGAACCGCGGGTACCGTATTGGGTTTTTCTCCCTCAAGTATAATGCATGTTACATGACCCCAAAACTGAACACATAAAATAGTTTGAGTTTTCATGCAAGATATTACGCTGCTAGTTGTATCTTATCAGGGTTGTACAACTATGCCCTAAAGGTTTCATGACTAGCATAAACTAAAGCATGCAAAACTTGCAAAGATAGGCAAAATAGACGTCTTGTTTGGGTGGGGACGAGATAGAATCACTGACAAATTAAAAGGGTCAGTATCGATATTAGAGAGGAAACTAGTCCTAAAAAGTAAATTCCAAAGTTGAAGCTCCAATATCTTTGCTCAAAGACTCTATTTAGAGGTAAAGCTATGTCATTCTTGTAACCATCAAACCATACAGCTCCTTCTCATCTATAACATATCTGTGTGTTGCCGTTGCTTTGAGTTGTCTTTCTCTCTCTCCAAGATCCCTCCTTCAACATAAAGCCAAATTCTCAATCAAAATTTCCAAGACCGACCTATACCGAAATGTACCAAACAGAACTCGGACTATCGGATAATCCAACAAACATGTTATCAAACGACGGCTATACATAACAACATTCCGGTTTATAAAATTGTGAGATTCAATTGCTTAATTTGACTACTTAATCGAGTGGTATGTCTGAGTAAAACCGAAAAAACAAATGAACTGTATTCCTTCTACATGTAACAACTAACAAACACTCATCTCATTTTCTACATATGGAACATCAGCTCGGGTACGATCTGCCATTAATAACCTAAACACAAAGCAAGGTAAATGAAATAGACCCTTTTCAATAATCATAACAAATATACATAACAACATAAGATCCCTTTTCCCTCTTTGGACATCCATGATCCTTTCGACAAACCACATTCAGAGAAGCAAAAAGATTAAAACATAAACAGAGAGATGCAGTTGCACATGTCTCCAAGCTTGAGACATGTTTAGGGGGTGCAGTTGACACCCCTAAATTATTGAAAAAACTAACGTTTCTTGTAAAAATGGATAATTAGGTATCTTCAATTATGTATGACCTTCCTAAATTTGAAGGTTATCACTGGTATGACGCCTCCTCTTTATATCTAAATAGGTATTTTATGAGTTTGGGATACTTATTTTTAAGATTTTTTTAAAGCAATTTTATCTCGATTTTTTAAGATTTTTTTAAAGCAATTTTATCTCGATCCCCGTAACAAAAAATCTTTGATCCACCACTGTCATGAACAATAATATCTTTGCATGTAAACAAAAATAGCAAGGCTTATCACTTTTTACTGCACATTTGTAATCAAGTTTGTTATCTATCTTATAAAAATTAAAAGTATTTCCATTCAAATATTAAGGGGTGCAGTTGACACCCTTAAATTATTGATAAAACCGGAGCTTGCTGTAAAAAAATAGGTAATTAGGTTTCTTCAATTATGTATGACCCCCCCCCCCCCCAAATTTGAAGGTTATCACTTGTATGACCTCTCTTCTTTATGTTTAAATATTTTATGTGTTTGGGATACTTATTTTTAAGAATTTTGTTTTAAAAGAAATTTTGTTTTAACCCTTATCACTTTTTTACTGCACATTTGTAATCACGTTTGTTGTCAATCTTATAAAAATTAAAGAGAATTTCCATAAATATATTAGGTGGTGCAATTGACACCCCTAAATTATTGAAAAAAACTAAAGTGTGCTGTAAAAATGGGCAATTCTCTCCTCTTTATGTTTAAATATATATTTTATGTGCTTGGGATACTTATTTTTAAATAAATTTTATTTTGACCCCAGTAACAAAAATTCCTGGATCCACTACTGTCATGAACTATAATATCTTAGCATGTAAACAAAATAGTAAGGTTTATAACTTTTTACTATACATTTGTAATTTGTAATCAAGTTTGTTATCAATTTTATAAAAGTTTATTTCCATATAAATATTAGTTTGCCAGCCGGCCTTTGGGCCAAACAAAGAAAACCTGCTTCCAACCGACTTATTTATTTATTCCCACCAAAAAAAAACCGACTTATTTATTTATTAACTTCGGCCACATTTTTGCAAAATATTTTTTTTAAATGCTGATTTATTATGATATTACAATTATGATATTAGAAAGATTATATAAACGATCCGACAACCGACAATATTATCTTCCTTGTGAGATTTACGTCTAACTGCATCATCTGAACCGTCCTATGAAAATCCACACCTGACCAGATTAACTTGCACCATATTGTACCTAGGTGTAAAAATATTTAAACCTTAACCGGTCAGCTACGGTGCTTCCACCATAAAATATTATTTTATTATAGTGCCATAATTTCAAGTTCATAGTCTAGGCTAAGGGTAGCCTGACTTCAAACCTTCTGTAATCAACTTTTTCTTTTTTGTAAACTAAAAAATAGTAATCAATATTTTCTTAAGTGTTGTTTTTGCTTCTAACCTTTGTTGTGTGCACAAAAGGAAAAAAAAACCTTCGTCTTTTTAGCAGAAATTGAAGAATGCAAAAGAAAGGCAAAAAAGACTTCTAGTTTGGGTGGGGACTAGACAGAATCATGACAAATTAGAGAGGAAATTAGTCTTTAAAAAGTAAATTCTGAAATTGAAGCCCCAATGTCTTTGTTCAAAGACATTATTTTAGAGGAAAAGCTATGTTATTCTTGTAACCACCGAACCAGACAGCTCCTTCTCATCTATGACTATAATAACATATGTTCGTGTTGCCTTTGCGTTTACTTGTCTTTCTCTCTGCAGCTTCCCTCCTTCGACCCAAAGCCAAATTCTAAACCAAAATCTCCAGACCGAACCGACTTATACCGAAATGTACAAAACAGAACCCGGACTATCGGATAATCCAACAAATATGTTGAACTACAGCTATACTTAACAACATTCCAGGTTATAAAAAATTATGAGATTCAGTTGCTTGATTGTACTACTTAACCAGTGGTATTTCTGAGTAAACCGGAAACACCTGAATAAACCGTAATCTTCCTACCTGTAACAAACACTCATCTCATTTTCTTCACATGGAACATCAGGTACGATCTGCCATTAGTAACCTAAACACAAAGCAAGGTTAGGTAAATGAAACAGACCCTTTTGAATAATCATTATACATAACAAACGTAAGATCCTCCTTTTCAAAAGAAAAGAAAAAAACAAAAACAAACATAAGATCCATTTTCCCTCTTCGGACATCCATCTCCTTTCAGACAAACCCAAGAAAAGAGGAAAACAGAGACAAACAGAAAAGAGCAAAAAAAAAAAACAGAGAGATGCAGTTGCATATATCTCCAAGCTTGAGACATGTGACGGTGGTCACAGGGAAAGGATTGAGAGAGTTCATAAAAGTGAAGGTTGGTTCAAGAAGGTTCTCGTATCAAATGATTTTTTATTCTCTGCTCTTCTTCACTTTTCTTCTCCGGTTCGTCTTTGTTCTCTCCACCGTTGATACTATCGACGGGGATCCTTCTCCTTGCTCCTCTCTAGGTATGTTGTTCTTTGTATAGTGAAATGATCGAGCTTATTAAGAATAGCTTATATATCCAAAAACATTTCAAGCGAAAATGCGTTATTCTTATAATTAAAACACTCTTTTTGTTTTTGAAATAACTTTGTGGTTCACGCATATTAAAAATATATATTTATTATAGATGCATTATTTTCTATGATATTTTTTTGAGCAACTATTTTGTATGAATAATTATGTCAAACAATTGTACATTTAATTTTCGAATATTAAAATTGTCACTATTTACTAATAAAATGCATAAAAAGTTTTAAAAAGTTAAAAAAGTTATTTAAAAAAATATTTATTTAGAAACAGTGTAAGTATTATAAATATGAGATAAAGACCTTTTCCTTTTTGTTTAGAGAATTTTTTTAGGAAAGTCATAAATTTTATTTTTGTCACAAATATACTCTCTAATGATCAAAATGACCAATAAAGAGGTAAATATATATACTTATATTTCAAGGGATAACTAATCTTAGACCTTATGGTTTAGAGATAATGAGTGGGGTTTTGAACACAGTGAAAGTATTATAACTATGAGATAATTTTTTTTCCTTTTTATTTAGAGAAATTTTCTAGGATAGCTATAAATTTTTTTTTGTCACAAATATAGTCTTTAAAGATCAAAATGACCAATCTTATTAAAGAGATAAATATATACATATACCCCTAGGGGTGACTAATCTAGACCTTATGGTTAAGAGATAATAAATGGGGTTTTGAGTTTAGAGTTTAAAATTTTATTAAAAAAATAAATACTAAAATTTTGAAAATAAATTTTTTTAAATTAGTTTCAAAAAGCATTTTCGAATACAAAAATTAAAAAAGAAAATTTTAAAAAAATCGAAAAAGATATTTATAAAAAGATCAAATTTTAAAATATACAATTCGAAACTATATTTTTTTTAAAAAAAAATTATTTATTTATATATATATATATATATATATATATATATATATCTAAGATGTAAAAATCTTTTGTCTGTTGAATGAAACATTTTTGTCATTTTCTTTCTTGTGGACTATTTCTATGACAAAAACATAAAAAAAAATTTATAGGAGAATTGCCATTTTATTTATCAGCTTGCTTGGGTAAAAGACTTAAGCCAAAACTATTAGGAAGAAAGATTGAGACTGGTGTAAGTTCTCTAACTTTAGTTTTAGACTCTTGAGCATACTCAAACTTACTGTTAACTAAAAAAGTTATTTTTATTTGGTTATTTATCTAGAATGTTCCAGAAGCTATGTACCAAGTTTTGGAACAGCCTTTAAACGAACAAGAGCTAAAAGGAAGATCAGACATACCTCAAACACTTCAAGACTTCATGTCTGAAGTTAAAAGAAGCAAATCAGACGCAAGACAATTTGCTCAAAAGCTTAAAGAAATGTTGATATTGATGGAACAGAGAACAAGAACAGCCAAGATCCAAGAGTATCTATACCGACATGTTGCATCAAGCAGCATACCTAAACAGCTTCACTGCTTAGCTCTTAAACTAGCCAACGAACATTCCATAAACGCAGCCGCACGTCTCCAGCTTCCAGAAGCCGAGCTAGTCCCAAACTTGGTCGACAACAGCTACTTCCACTTTGTCTTGGCTTCAGACAATATTCTTGCAGCCTCGGTTGTGGCTAAGTCTCTGGTTCAAAACTCTTTAAGACCTCATAAGATCGTTCTTCACATCATAACGGATAGGAAAACTTATTTCCCAATGCAAGCTTGGTTCTCATTGCATCCTCTGTCTCCGGCTATCATTGAGGTTAAGGCTCTGCATCATTTTGATTGGTTATCTAAAGGGAAAGTTCCGGTTCTTGAAGCCATGGAGAAGGATCAGAGAGTGAGGTCTCAGTTCAGAGGTGGATCATCGGTTATTGCTGCTAGTAAAAGCGAAAACCCAGTTGTCGTGGCTGCTAAGTTACAAGCTCTTAGCCCTAAATACAACTCCTTGATGAATCACATCCGTATTCATCTACCAGAGGTAAGTTTGATCCGTGTGACTGGTGAAGAATGTTCTGAACATTAAGACTTAACAACCTCCCTGTCTTTGCAGTTGTTTCCAAGCCTGAACAAGGTTGTGTTTCTAGACGATGACATTGTGATACAAACTGATCTTTCACCACTTTGGGACATTGACATGGATGGGAAAGTTAATGGAGCAGTGGAGACATGTAGTGGAGAAGACAAGTTTGTCATGTCGAAGAAGTTCAAGAGCTATCTTAATTTCTCAAACCCAATCATTGCCAGAAACTTTGACCCTGAGGAATGTGCTTGGGCTTATGGGATGAATGTTTTCGACCTAGCTGCTTGGAGGAAGACTAACATAAGCTCCACTTACTATCATTGGCTAGACGAGGTAATATCAAGAACCACTAACTAGCTAACAAACACTATCAACTAACTTTTGACCATTTTTCATGTTGCAGAACTTAAAGTCAGACCTGAGTTTGTGGCAGCTGGGAACTTTGCCTCCAGGGTTGATAGCTTTCCACGGCCATGTCCAGACCATAGATCCATTTTGGCATATGCTTGGTCTCGGATACCAAGAGACCACAAGCTTCTCCGATGCTGAAAGTACAGCTGTTGTTCATTTCAATGGAAGAGCTAAGCCTTGGCTTGATATAGCGTTTCCTCATCTACGTCCTCTTTGGGCTAAGTATCTTGATCCCTCTGACAGGTTCATCAAGAGCTGTCACATTAGAGCATCATAATATATCACATATCAAAAACTCTATTTCATAAGTTGGCTACAAACCAAGAGAAGAGATTCACAGATCAACTCATAGGAGCAAATGTCTCTCCTATTTCTACATTTTTTGTACTTTCACTCTGTTATGGCGAGAAAGTAAAAACCTATTCTATGTATTAATGTAAGAACCCATAATGTGAGAGACGATCTGCCACACTCTGCTTAAATTTACATGTGAATAGATAACATTGCGTCAAGCAATTGGAGTTTACAATGTCATATCATTGTTCAACAGAAGTTATATAACCATAACTAACACCTATAAAGAGGAGAGCAAAACAGATGGACTTTTCTTTTTTTCAGAGGAAGCAAGAAGCAAACCAGTTGAAGATTTTTTTTCTTGAGGTTTCTTTTTCTCCCCAGTCTAAGCAACTGGTGGACTAAGGAAATGATCCTGAGAAGTATCGACTGAAGCTGGAGGCATGAACTGCCACATGGCAACTCCAGGGTAACTGATGACTGGCACCATCTTGTTTCCAGGAGCTTGGCCTTGCGGAGAAGCAAAAGCGGTTGGCATCATAGGTGGGGCTGGGAAAAAGCTTGGTTGAGGAGCACTCATGGCTTTCAGCTGTTGCTCCAGTTTCTCTTTCTCTGTCTTCAGCCTCTGCTTCTCATCTCGCAGCTCGTTCTTCTCGGTCTGATCAAGAGATCACAAGGACACTAGTAAGCATTCGATGGTTTTATATAGAGAAAGGAGGATTACAAATCGAAGAATTTTCACCTTTAGCTCTTTGATTTTGTCATGAAGACTTGAATTGGAGTCCTTCAACTTCTGTGCCTCGCCGCGTAGCTGTGTCACAATGCGGACAGCATCGACTAAGATTGCAGCCTTGTCTGTTTTGGGAGGATGTCCAGGCTCCAAAATTACACCCAATTCCATAAACCTGTTACTCAAATAACAAACTGATAAATTTCAGTTCCTACAACAGAAACAAAAGAAAGAAATACAAAATTGAAAAAAGGATTACTTGTCATTCAGCCTGTCACGTCGCTGCTTCTCTCTACATGCTTTCGAGCTAGTGGCAGAGGATGATTCACATCTCGCCCTGAGAATAAGTAATAAACCTTGTCAAGCCAGAAACATTTCAAGAGAGCCACTACAGATACCACAAACAGTTAAGCTATGAACCCCATTTCTCCAAGAAAAGGTTCCAGAAAGTTGCTAGAGTTTTGTGGTTTAGTCAGTCTTTTGAATAAAGGTGCGACAAGTGGAGTTGACCAGGAGAAAGAAGCTTTTACCTCTTTCTGGAGACAGGTTCCTTGCTGGCTTCTGAATTTCCAGCCGAACCATCAACTCCAACGCTGAACAAACATCAAAGCAACTAAGTTAAGAAGCTTTGACATGGTAAGGGTCAAACTAAAGCCACTCAGATAGAAGGAAGGCCCTATCCACAAAAAGGAATCTGATTCCCGCCTGATAAAGATCAACCGATTCCCGAATCAAGAAACATGCCAGGCACACACACACACATACACAGTTGAGTTTGGATAAACAAACAAAACACCTCTCCTGAAGACCTAATGTCATAGAGCCAACTGTAAGGATATCTCTCACCAGCTAAAGAACCAAACTTTGAGCTTACATTGTATTTTTCTGATGATCTATGGAGAGCAACTTAAGGCTACTCGAGATTGAAAAGGATCAGATGCTTTCAAACCAAAGAATCTGAGAACAAAATCTAAACACTTTGGATAAACCACACACAATTGACTTTTAATAAAACAAACGCAAGACCTCTCCTGAAGACTTCATTTCATAGAACAAACTGTGTCTGTGATGATATCTGACCAGCTTAAAGAACCAAACTGTAAGCTTAAAGAACCAGTTCCGAACCTTATAGCTCACTCAGACAAGAAAAGAAAGAGGTAGTAATGAAACCTGGAATCTGAAGAGACGCCAATAGGTTGTTGCTGAAGAGGAGGCCAAGAGAAACCAGGAACTTGGATTGTGAAACTTCCGTAGTCTGCATCGATCAGGTCGCATATCCAATTAACGTTTTCGGGCGACACCATCTCCTGATACTCCCCACCGATTGGAAAAGATAAATAAAAATAAAAAAAAGACGGTGAATTTTTGTCACTCCCGAGAGAAAGAGGGAACTTTAGCCGAAGCTAATTCTGCTGTTAAAACATTTTTTTTAAAAAAAAAATTGGTTGAGGAAGGAAGGAAACATGGAAGAAGAAAAACCGTTGGAGGAGAGGAGAAGAGGAGTTGTGGAATCCAGAGATTAGAGTTGCTTTCACGCGCACTCTTCATCTCTTTAGGCCTTTCAAGGCCCATGCTTTATATATCGTGTCATTTTTTATTTTATTTTTTTTGTCTGTACCCTGTATTTTTATAATTTTATGCGTTATATTTAGTCACGCGCACTTTTCATCTCAGGTTCTGTTTTATGCCTTAAACCTATGAACTACTTGATCAGGGGATATCCATCGAATACACCCTGGGTATATCCTCCCAATATATTCTACTATATAATTAGCAATTTTCTATCAAATTATCCTTTTATTGTTCATGAATGGTCCTTCTCTTCTTTTTCTCTATATATACACATTTCAAATAATCTACAAAGTAATTACACGGGAGATGATCGTCTACTCATTATTATAAGTTTCCACAAAGAAAAAAGATAGGTAAAAGAGTATAGGAACACAACAAAATATATGAAAGCTAATTATGTTCAAATTTGAAGTATTTTTCAGTACTTTTATCTCAATATTAAAGGTCAATTTGTGACGTATAGAACGTAACTGCTGATCCAACGTAACTGATTTTTAGTTTTGATTAATAATGTATGCCGAAGTGACGTTGTATATCAACTTGATTATTTATGATAAACTTCCAATATTCTGAAATCAAATGTTTAATAATCTATGAATGTTATATATATCTTAGAGTTTGAGTTATTCTTTTGTGCCAAGTTACATGGAGCGGTGAGGCATGGATCCTGCCATGGTTCCACATGCTTTTGGTTTACCTTATCTGTCTGCTAAAAGGAAACCAACACGAGTTGACTATATCATACAATAATTTATATTTCTAGGCAATAAGTTTTCGATATATATATCCAGAGAATAAATCATTACGTGTTTAAACTAATAAGATTAATTAATCAGGTCTAATTAATTATCTAATGACTTAATGAGTAACCTAACAAAATAAAACAACAAAATAAAAAGTTGGAACATCTAACATGAGAATATATGTATGGTGTTTTTGTGCGATAATAGTTGTTATTGCGGAAAAGAGAAGATAATAGATGAATAAACGATATATAGATTTAAAGTGATTTATTAATTTGTTATGTCCATAAGAAGATATTATTAATGAAAATTAATCGTATTCTTATTACAATACAAGTTAGAAAAAACATTAAATATATATAAGAAAATATCCCATTTTGAAAACCTTAGAAAATATTCGATTGTCTGTCAATGTAAATTACAACAATTCAAGACATATTAACTATATATATTATATATATCAAAAGTTGGTTTTTTTCTTTGTTTTATCTTTTAACGAATCAACATTTTGTAGACGCAAGAACATTAAGAATCATGTATGTCGACAAATGGTAGAAACGTATGCAAAATCTGTCAACATTTTGTGTTGATACTTGATAGCAATTTAACATTTAATATCCTTTTCTAGATAATATTATTAGGTGATAGCAACTTAACATCTCAAATCCTTTTTAATAGTTTCGCCACCTTCTCGTTAGGTGTTTAAAGCTTTCCTTGTGGTTTTCCAAGCTCTTCTGTGAGTCTAACTTGTGCCTTTTCAACAGCAAGTCTTGCTTCTTTCTCTTTACCAAGAGAATCATTCGCAGACTAAAAGCATAACATATTGAATTAAAATATGAGATAGACATAAGTGTCAAATTAAAACTGCCACCTCTTACCAACTTCTCCACTTGTTCCTTTGCAAGTTCTTGTTTATCAGATTCAAACTTGCTTCTCAATTCTTCAATTATCATACTCAGCTCCTCCTCCTTGTTTTTCAAGCTAACCTCTATCACCAAATTGCAATAATATAAAGTTTAAATTCCAAACTACGAACTAAGAATATCAAACAACTAAACTCTAACCTGGAAAACGAACCCGTATCACGATGCTTCTCACTCAAATCCAAATCGTTCTTCCACTTCTCTTGCTCAAACAAAGAGTTTGGATTCTGATATTTGCGGCGTATGGAACTAACATTATGGAACTAATAACACATGTAGATTACCCTCATATCATGAAAGATTATGTGAGTTTCAAAGCAAGGCGGCAATGCGTCAAATAATGATTTTGTTTTTCTTTGAAAAAAATTGTAATGCATAAATGAAAAGGATAAATGATATTGTTATTTGTTCCAAAGTAGCATTACTTAAGTAAACTGAAGCAATATACATTTTAATTAAAATAATTAAAAAATTTACGATTTATCTATCTACATTATTATTTACGAAGTGATTTTTTCGCATTCGAACTCACTCTCACATTAAAAATTAGACTGGTTAATACCAACATTATCCTTAATAACTTTTTGTATATAAATTATTATATAATTAAAAACGAATTTTGTATTAATAATATTAGATTTATGTGCTATATTAGATATTTGATTATAAATTAATATAATATTTTTTCAAAAAATAAAATTATATTTTTTAGAAAATAAGATAATTTTTGTATTGTTTTGTTACCTGGAAACAAAAAAATTAAAAAATTAAGATGGCTAATATCTATATTACCCTTAATAAGTTATTATATATACATTATTATATAATTATTATATTGATAATATTATATTTATCAGTTATTTTAGATACTTAATTATAAATTAATATAATAAAATTGTCAAAATAAAAGCATATTTTACAAAATAAGATAATTCTTATTTATTGTGTTGTTTTTTTTGAACAACATTGTGTTGTTATCTGAAGATAATATTTTTATTATAAAAATTAAAAATTAAGATATAAAAATATTTAATATTAAATATTATTCAAGCAAAAAACATTATATAAAGATAAATATTTCTAATATATGAGTGTTTTTAAAATTTCAACACAATAACATACATGTTTAGTTTAGTGAATCATATAAAATAATTTAATGTTTGATTAAATTTTTTGAAAATGTAAATAATAACTTATTATGTTGGTTCTTGATTTAATTGAATATAAATTAATAAATATTGGTCAAAAAATTATGTCCACATGTACGGACAAAACACGTAGTTAAAAATATTAAGTGTAGTTATTATTTTCCTAAATTTATCCCATATAATATTTATATTTAAAATAAAATATAAGTAACATTTAGTAGAAACATTAGTCTGTGCACAAAAAAAAGTAGAAACATTAGTCATTGCATGAAAAATTATATGAAACTAAAAAAAATATTTAGTGAGAACACAAGGGACTAAAATTTACTATTAAATTTCATGTAGTATTTTCAAAATCTTATTACAAAACCTTTTTCAAATATTACATTGTACATTTATTATTATTATTTGCAATGAAAATGCAAATGAAAGAACTATTTTTCAAGTTTATTTTTGGCAACGAACTTTATTTTCAAGTTACATTAGCTTTTTTATTTCTTTTTTTTTGGTAGGCATAAATTTTTTTTTGGTAGGCTTAGCTTTTTTATTTCTTATACATTGAGATATTAAATTAAAAATGAAGAAAAGACAAATAATTCCAAGAATATATTAATAACTCCGCGTAATTATCGCGTGCTTTTGTCTGGGAAAAAGAAGAGGCACAAACAATTTTGACAAAGAAAATTGAACAAAGAAAAGCTTCCAAGTTTGAAAGCTAATTTCTCCCCTGAACTTTTCTCGGAAAAAAGGTTGAAACCTTTTGGGTTAAGAATTGGTTTGGTTGACGACAATCACATTTAAGGATTTGGCACGCAATCATTAACACCAAAAACTCTTCTCTCCTTTTGTGCTGTCTCTTGTTTTCTCGCAACGTGTAGTATTCATCTCAAGGCATTGTTTGAAGCTCTTATTGAATTGGTCTCATTCAGGGAGATTAAGCTCCAAAAATTCTAGAATTTCGACAAAGTTTCGATCTTGATCGAGTTTCAGCTAAAGGGTCTGCATTAAGAACCTTGTAGAATCGTCATCATATTGTGGCCTTTTTTGGAATATATCTTATGAAATGAGAAGCAATAGATATGGTTGGAATGATCGGAGGAGGAGGAATGCGTAATCGGGCTCTTTTGGTTCTCTGGTTGGTTCTCATCTCTGGGTTCTTGGTGATTACCTTGGAAGAGAATCCAGAAAAAGATGAGACTCTTTTTAGCCAATTCATGGCTCCATCAACAGGGCAGGTCAATGAACAAATGGTAAAGCACTGCCTTATGTTTTTCAAGCTCGTTTGATTCTATTCAAGTTAAGAGATTAGAATATTTGCTTATGAGAGAACAAAGGGAATGAGGATAGATTTAATTGTCATGAGTCTTTTTATATAATGGGCTGTTGCAAGAGCAGTAGGGAAATGTTGTTCTGTTTTTTTTTTGAAACAAAATAGGAGTCATGCTTTTGTCATATTAGTTTGGATGTCTCTAAGTTAATGCTAGGCTTTTCATTTCAATTTTGTAGCTTCTAAAGTTGTTTGTCTCTTGTCTGTTGTACAATATTGTACAGGTAGAAACATTATGGACGCATCGTTGTTGGCAAGACTCAGATTGTGTAAAGGAAGCCGTTGCATTGTTCAACTTATGTTTTCCAGGATCAAAGGATAACTTGGAGCTATTTGGTTTCACCCCTTCCCATCTGAAACAGACTCTTCTTGGTTGTATCCAACAACAAGGAGAGCTGAATGGTCACAACCTCAATCATCACAAGCTCTTACCGTCTATCCTTGATACTCCAAGGAGAAAACTCGCTTCTACACCTGTCTCTTCCCCTCCTCCCAAGCGTACTAGTCGACGTCCACCTCCTCGTCCTGCTGCTAAGAAAAGCGTTTCTAAGAAATTAACTTCTAGACCAGCATCAGCTGCAAAAGGAAAAGGAAAAGAGGACCATCAGAAGACAATCATCATCGCTGTTGTCACCACTGCAGTTTCCACCTTTTTGCTCGCTGCGTTGCTCTTCTTGTGCTGTACTAAGTGTTGTGGAAAGGGTTCAGGACGCAGGATTAATGATGAACGGCCTCTTCTTAGTTTAAGCAGTAACGAGTACTCTCTTGGTAAATATACTACTCTCCTCTTTCTAATCTGTAGCAGAAACTTTTCTTTGAGTTTATATTTAACATCAAACATACTTTTTAATATGCTTTTCAGGTTCCTCTAACAACTATGGTGGTTCTGCCAAAGGTCATCAGTCTTTTAACGGAAGTAACTCTGACAATTTCGTTACCTTAGAGGAAAGGATGTCACAAGATGGAATGTTTAATAGCTTCAACAGCAGTCATGGGATTCCGCCGTTGAAGGCTCCACCAGGAAGAACATCTTCTAAACTTTCATGGAAGCCTCCTTCTGGAAAAGTGGAGCCACTTCCACCTGAGCCACCCAAATTTCTCAAGGCATCCTCTTCAAAAAAGGCTTCTCCTGCTCCTTCTCCACCGCCCCCGCCCATGCCGTCTTCTGCTGGTCCGAGACCACCTCCTCCAGCTCCTCCACCTGGTTCTGGTGGTGGGCCTAAGCCACCTCCTCCTCCTGGACCAAAAGGACCGCGTCCACCTCCACCGATGGGCCTTGGCCGGAAAGCTCCTCCAGCTTCTCCTGGGCCAGCAAGTTCAGGAGATGACGATGCTCCCAAAACAAAGTTGAAGCCGTTCTTCTGGGATAAAGTGCAAGCAAATCCTGAACAGTCAATGGTTTGGAATGATATAAGATCAGGATCTTTCCAGTAAGTCATGCCTTTTGGAGTTGTTAGCTTTTTTTTTTAATCCTTTATTACTTTGGCGCAGTTACTTATTTTCTGATGCTTTTCCAGGTTCAATGAGGAGATGATAGAGTCGTTATTTGGATATGCAGCTGCAGACAAGAACAAAAACGACAAGAAGGGAGGCGCTGGACAAGCTGCTATACCTCAGTTTATTCAGATTCTTGAACCAAAGAAAGGTCAAAACCTATCGATTCTCTTGCGTGCTTTGAATGCAACAACTGAAGAAGTGTGTGATGCACTTCTCGAAGGTAAACCGTTTTTTCTTTCTTTCTTTTCCTATGCGTTTCTCTAACACAAAATCCTCTGTCGAATCAGGAAATGAGCTTCCTGTAGAATTCATTCAGACTCTGTTAAAGATGGCACCAACACCGGAAGAAGAACTAAAGATTAGACTATACTCTGGTGAAATAGCTCAGCTGGGAACAGCTGAACGCTTCCTGAAAGCAGTAGTTGATATCCCTTTCGCTTTCAAGCGTCTAGAGGCACTTCTCTTTATGTGTACACTCTATGAAGAAATGGCCTTTGTCAAAGAATCGTTTCAGACACTAGAGGTACGTTTCCTAATAGCCAATCAAAGCTTCTTTAGTCTTTCTCAGTAATCTTTCTTCTCTCTTTGGAAGGTTGCTTGTCAAGAACTTAGGGGAAGTAGGCTGTTCCTGAAGCTCCTAGAGGCGGTTCTCAAAACCGGAAACCGAATGAACGACGGTACATTCAGAGGCGCTGCTCAAGCTTTCAAGCTGGACACTCTTCTGAAGCTAGCAGACGTGAAGGGAACAGATGGGAAAACCACGCTCCTCCATTTCGTCGTTCAGGAGATCATTAGAACCGAAGGAAGGAGAGCTGCGCGTTCCATCAGAGAGAGCCAGAGCTTCTCCAGCGTCAAAACAGAGGATCTGATGGCAGAGGAAACCTCTGAGGAGATGGAAGAGAATTACCGCAGTCTCGGACTTCAGAAAGTCTCAGGCCTTAGCAGTGAGTTGGAGCATGTGAAGAAATCTGCAAACGTGGATGCTGATAGCTTGACGGGGACTGTTCTCAAAATGGGACACGCTTTGTCCAAAGCCAGAGACTTTGTCAACTCGGAGATGAAGAGTTCGGAGGAGGAGAGCGGGTTTCGTGAAGCGCTTGAGGATTTTATTCAGAACGCTGAAGGAAGCATTATGGAGATTCTTGAGGAAGAGAAGAGGATCATGGCGTTGGTGAAGAGCACTGGGGATTATTTCCATGGGAAAGCGGGGAAAGACGAAGGGTTGCGTTTGTTTGTGATCGTGCGTGATTTCTTGATAATCTTGGATAAGTCTTGTAAGGAAGTGAGAGAGGCCAAAGGGAAACAGGTGAAGATGGCGAGGAAGCAGGGCTCGACGGCTTCATCAGTAGCTTCTGAGATTCCGAGAGCGCCTTCGTTAGATCCTAGAGAGAAGCTGTTTCCTGCTATTACGGAGAGACGTGCGGATCAGTCTAGTTCAGATTCAGACTAAAATAAGTATAGTAATCTTGAGGTTTTGTTACTTGTGTTAGGACATGCGGTTTTTGCTGAGAGCTTCAGATGGTAAAAACTTGCAGAGATGTCAGGTATTTAGTAACTGATATGATCAGATGAATAATCATGAAAGAGGTTTTGAGGTAAATATAGCTGCAGGGAGTCGTTGACTTTGGTTCTACTGACATTCTCAGCCTTAGTTTTAGAAACTCACGTTTTCCTTTTACTTTTTTCTTGAATCTTGTTGGAAATAGAAGGGTAATCCTTATGTGTTTGCTTTTTGTAACATTACTATCAGGAGTCTCTTACTATCAGTTAACAACTTAACATTATATACTCATTTTTAACTGAAACCAAATCAAATTATTTTTTTTATAGAGGGGACAGAGATTCTTGTTGCCGAGAGAGGCTCAAAGTACAGTATATAATTCGATAAACTAATAAAGATTATAAATTAATAAAAAAAATTCCAATTCCAAATTAATTAAGCTGATATAAAATATGTCATGATAAAATAATATACTTAAAATTTTGATCCCATTTAAATCATAAATAGAAATACATAATTAAATATTAAACTACATATAAGAAAAATACCACATTCTTATTGTATAATTCTAGTTAAAATATTTTAAAATATTAAACTACATATAAGAAAAATACCACATTCTTATTGTATAATTCTAGTTAAAATATTTTAAAATATTAAACTACATATAAGAAAAATACCACATTCTTATTGTATAATTCTAGTTAAAATATTTTAAAATATTAAACTACATATAAGAAAAATACCACATTCTTATTGTATAATTCTAGTTAAAATATTTTAAAATATTAAACTACATATAAGAAAAATACCACATTCTTATTGTATAATTCTAGTTAAAATATTTTAAAATATTAAACTACATATAAGAAAAATACCACATTCTTATTGTATAATTCTAGTTAAAATATTTTAAAATATTAAACTACATATAAGAAAAATACCACATTCTTATTGTATAATTCTAGTTAAAATATTTTAAAATATTAAACTACATATAAGAAAAATACCACATTCTTATTGTATAATTCTAGTTAAAATATTTTAAAATATTAAACTACATATAAGAAAAATACCACATTCTTATTGTATAATTCTAGTTAAAATATTTTAAAATATTAAACTACATATAAGAAAAATACCACATTCTTATTGTATAATTCTAGTTAAAATATTTTAAAATATTAAACTACATATAAGAAAAATACCACATTCTTATTGTATAATTCTAGTTAAAATATTTTAAAATATTAAACTACATATAAGAAAAATACCACATTCTTATTGTATAATTCTAGTTAAAATATTTTAAAATATTAAACTACATATAAGAAAAATACCACATTCTTATTGTATAATTCTAGTTAAAATATTTTAAAATATTAAACTACATATAAGAAAAATACCACATTCTTATTGTATAATTCTAGTTAAAATATTTTAAAATATTAAACTACATATAAGAAAAATACCACATTCTTATTGTATAATTCTAGTTAAAATATTTTAAAATATTAAACTACATATAAGAAAAATACCACATTCTTATTGTATAATTCTAGTTAAAATATTTTAAAATATTAAACTACATATAAGAAAAATACCACATTCTTATTGTATAATTCTAGTTAAAATATTTTAAAATATTAAACTACATATAAGAAAAATACCACATTCTTATTGTATAATTCTAGTTAAAATATTTTAAAATATTAAACTACATATAAGAAAAATACCACATTCTTATTGTATAATTCTAGTTAAAATATTTTAAAATATTAAACTACATATAAGAAAAATACCACATTCTTATTGTATAATTCTAGTTAAAATATTTTAAAATATTAAACTACATATAAGAAAAATACCACATTCTTATTGTATAATTCTAGTTAAAATATTTTAAAATATTAAACTACATATAAGAAAAATACCACATTCTTATTGTATAATTCTAGTTAAAATATTTTAAAATATTAAACTACATATAAGAAAAATACCACATTCTTATTGTATAATTCTAGTTAAAATATTTTAAAATATTAAACTACATATAAGAAAAATACCACATTCTTATTGTATAATTCTAGTTAAAATATTTTAAAATATTAAACTACATATAAGAAAAATACCACATTCTTATTGTATAATTCTAGTTAAAATATTTTAAAATATTAAACTACATATAAGAAAAATACCACATTCTTATTGTATAATTCTAGTTAAAATATTTTAAAATATTAAACTACATATAAGAAAAATACCACATTCTTATTGTATAATTCTAGTTAAAATATTTTAAAATATTAAACTACATATAAGAAAAATACCACATTCTTATTGTATAATTCTAGTTAAAATATTTTAAAATATTAAACTACATATAAGAAAAATACCACATTCTTATTGTATAATTCTAGTTAAAATATTTTAAAATATTAAACTACATATAAGAAAAATACCACATTCTTATTGTATAATTCTAGTTAAAATATTTTAAAATATTAAACTACATATAAGAAAAATACCACATTCTTATTGTATAATTCTAGTTAAAATATTTTAAAATATTAAACTACATATAAGAAAAATACCACATTCTTATTGTATAATTCTAGTTAAAATATTTTAAAATATTAAACTACATATAAGAAAAATACCACATTCTTATTGTATAATTCTAGTTAAAATATTTTAAAATATTAAACTACATATAAGAAAAATACCACATTCTTATTGTATAATTCTAGTTAAAATATTTTAAAAATATTAAACTATAAGCAAATATTATTCTTTTGTAATATTCTTGTTTTCTAATTCTAGTTTTAAAATATTATAAATTTTATTTTAAAATTTTTATTTAATTTAATGTGTAAAAGTTAAATTTATAAAAACTAATTTGAAATATGTATGAGATTTAAAATTTGAAGGATTAAAGCGATAAATAAGAAAATATTTAAGAATTATAAATTGATGTGTAATTCTAAGGACCAAAATGCAAATAAAAATATGAAGTTTTGAATAGTAAAACTTCAAATATGAAATTTGAAAAAAAAATTGGATAACCAAAAACTCTATATTTGAAGTTATAAACTTTTTTTTGAAGATACTCGAAGCAATTGAAAGAAACAAAACCCTAAACAAAGAACAAACATGAGATCTAAAGAAAGAAAACTGCGTGTATTGAGTGCGGATCAGCGATTTCCCTCCTGCCACACTTTTCGAGAGCTTGAGCCCACTTTTATCCATCGGTTACTTCCTTTTGTCAACCTTTTACCCTCTGTTCTTATTGGTAACTTTTCAAAAGTTTGGATGAGGAGAGCGGGTTCCGCGAGGCGCTTGAGGATTTTATTCAGAACGCTGAAGGAAGCATTATGGAGATTCTTGAGGAAGAGAAGAGGATCATGGCGTTGGTGAAAGCCACGGGGACTACTTCCATGGGAAGGCGGGGAAGGATGAAGGGCTGCGTTTGTTTGTGATCGTGCGTGATTTCTTGATAATCTTGGATAAGTCTTGTAAGGAAGTCAGAGAAGCTAAAGGGAAGCAGGTGAAGATGGCGAGGAAACAGGGCTCAACAGCGTCATCAGTAGCTTCTGAGATTCCGAGAGCGCCTTCGTTAGATCCTAGAGAGAAGCTGTTTCCGGCTATTACTGAGAGACGTGTGGATCAGTCTAGTTCAGATTCAGACTAAAAGAAAGTATAGTAATCTTTGGGGTTTTGTTAACTTGCAGAGACGTCAGGTTTTAGTAACTGATATGATCATGAAAGAGGTTTTGAGGTAAATATAGCTGCAGGGAGTCGTTGACTTTGGTTCTACTGACATTCTCTGCATTAGTTTTAGAATTACACATTTTCTTCCATTTTCTTTTTTTTTGTTGAATCTTGGTGGAAATAGAAGAGTAATTAACTTATGTGTTTGCTTTTTGTAACATTACTATCAATTACATTATATATTCATATTAAACTGAAACCAGATCAATTCAATTTTTCTTAAAGGGTACAAAGTTCCTTGTTGCAGAAAGAAGCTTTGCGGTTTCAATGATTTGTGAAAACTGAATAAATAGTATTAGCCTTGTTTTCTTTTTCTTGATCGATGAAGGAAACATATAACGTAATTGAAAGTATAGCCTAGTCATTTTAAACTGGAGCAACATGATTAGACAATTATGTTTTTTGTAGTAGTTCCACATACTGTTATACGGATTGACTAAATTCAACCAGTTCAACAAATTTGTAGTTACTATGAAGGCCTACAACCCGGTGCGTTCTCATGGTTCGGTTGGGAAAAGAAGATCGGTGGCTGCTGCGGCAATAGCAATAAGCTTATTCATCATCAATGTCATCTTCATGATAGTATTTGAAGCCACGTCTCTATTTTTCCCGACCAAATCCTTCACCATCGTAGTTTGGTCTGTACAAACCATGACATCATAGTTTGAAGTGTCCGGCGATACTTTGAGCTCCCCGGCAGCACTCCTGAGAGACATTACAATACGATGGTAGGCATCCTGACAATCCATGAATTGCTCCTTCATTTTCGGATTCTCTTTTGCTGTTTTTTCGGTGAATTTTCTACACTTCTCGGCATAGGACTCGGCAATGTGGATGGCGGCACTCACCGTTTGGAACTACACAATAATAATAATAATAATTAATTAATTAATGTATCATGATTTTAGAATGAGAAAATGAACAATACCAATCAAAAAAAATCTTAAATGCATTTATCATCATGAAAATTCTGGATTTTCAGTACACCTTTATTTACATATACGTTTACATTAAAACATAACTTCAAAACTGCCATTGTAATTTTGTAAACTAAAACCGTCTCTGACTAACAAATGATTTGTCCCTATCTAATGGTTCAGAAGAAAAGTATAGTTAGTACCGTGTTGGTGGCAGACGCCGCCGGAGGATAAGCAGTCAAAGTTTTGATGCAGAAGCGTTTGTCGGTGACATGTTGGCATATGGCGTCGATGGATTTTTTTGAAGCAGAGATTGAGAGAAACTGTATCCAAATTGCCACAAAAACAGCAACAAGACAGGGAGAGGAAGAAGCCATCATCCACTACTCGTTAGGGTTCAGATTTTGGTATTGTGTGTTTGTCAACTGTGGTCATGGTTTATATATTACGTACCTTGTGCGCATATTAGATACACCTCCCATATATTTAAAATTGGTGGATCCATTAAATTTAATTTCCGATTTACTTACTCTTTTCAGTTTCAGATTTTAATTCTCTGTATATGAACTAAATGCATATGGCCGTAAATTGTTCACAACTTTCCTTTTTCTGGGAGACAATTTGGGAGAGAATTTGGTGATAAACCCATACAATAACCTAATATTTTGGCCAATGACATTAAATCTCAACAGGATAGTGGCACGAAACATTTAAGTTGATTTGGTTGATTTTAGGTTTGGAAATATTTTAGTAAACTTTAAGGATTTTGTTTGAGTTATAAGATTTTTTGTTAATGTAAAACCAAAAATGGTCATTTATTTGGTGAGATTTGTTTATAGTAAAGTTTAAAAGCTTTTGAAGTATTAGGGGATGTATTCAATCTAAAATTTGAGGTGATTTGATTTTCAATGAGGTTTTAGATGATTTTAAGGAATTGCAGAGAATAAAATGAGTTTTGTTAAACCACTAGAATATCACCTAAAACCATGAGATTTGAGTTTTAATTTTTTTACTAAGAAACTCCATCAACCCTCTAAAATCACTTGAAAACTTTAAAACTCCACAACTTAAAATATTTTCAATAACGATTAGATTTAGTATTTTATAAAATGTCAAGTTCAATAACACGGATTTTAAATGAGTTTTAAAATTCATATTTCAATAATGATGGATTTGTCATTTTGCACAAATAACCTAAAACTCTCAATTTAATACACCTTAGACTATGTACAGTGATCACAATTTTTCAACACCCTATATTACATTTTTACATTTCACATCATTTTCTCTTTCTTCTAAATAATAATTCAACAACCATCTAATTATTTTACATACAATGGTTTTGCTTAATAAAATTCAACACTCCACCTACTATTTTTATATTTTGTAAACAATAAATCAAAATATATTTCAAATTTAAAAATCTTAAACTTAAAAAATAGAGTATTTATATTTTAAAATATTAAACTACATATAAGAAAAATACCACATTCTTATTGTATAATTCTAGTTAAAATATTTTAAAATATTAAACTACATATAAGAAAAATACCACATTCTTATTGTATAATTCTAGTTAAAATATTTTAAAATATTAAACTACATATAAGAAAAATACCACATTCTTATTGTATAATTCTAGTTAAAATATTTTAAAATATTAAACTACATATAAGAAAAATACCACATTCTTATTGTATAATTCTAGTTAAAATATTTTAAAATATTAAACTACATATAAGAAAAATACCACATTCTTATTGTATAATTCTAGTTAAAATATTTTAAAATATTAAACTATAAGCAAATATTATTCTTTTGTAATATTCTTGTTTTCTAATTCTAGTTTTAAAATATTAAACTATAAGCAAATATTATTCTTTTGTAATATTCTTGTTTTCTAATTCTAGTTTTAAAATATTAAACTACATATAAGAAAAATACCACATTCTTATTGTATAATTCTAGTTAAAATATTTTAAAATATTAAACTACATATAAGAAAAATACCACATTCTTATTGTATAATTCTAGTTAAAATATTTTAAAATATTAAACTATAAGCAAATATTATTCTTTTGTAATATTCTTGTTTTCTAATTCTAGTTTTAAAATATTAAACTATAAGCAAATATTATTCTTTTGTAATATTCTTGTTTTCTAATTCTAGTTTTAAAATATTAAACTACATATAAGAAAAATACCACATTCTTATTGTATAATTCTAGTTAAAATATTTTAAAATATTAAACTATAAGCAAATATTATTCTTTTGTAATATTCTTGTTTTCTAATTCTAGTTTTAAAATATTAAACTATAAGCAAATATTATTCTTTTGTAATATTCTTGTTTTCTAATTCTAGTTTTAAAATATTAAACTATAAGCAAATATTATTCTTTTGTAATATTCTTGTTTTCTAATTCTAGTTTTAAAATATTATAAATTTTATTTTAAAATTTTTATTTAATTTAATGTGTAAAAGTTAAATTTATAAAAACTAATTTGAAATATGTATGAGATTTAAAAATTTGAAGGATTAAAACGATAAATAAGAAAATATTTAAGAATTATAAATTGATGTGTAATTCTAAGGACCAAAATGCAAATAAAAATATGAAGTTTTGAATAGTAAAACTTCAAATATGAAATTTGAAAAAAAAATTGGATAACCAAAAACTCTATATTTGAAGTTATAAACTTTTTTTTGAAGATACTCGAAGCAATTGAAAGAAACAAAACCCTAAACAAAGAACAAACATGAGATCTAAAGAAAGAAAACTGCGTGTATTGAGTGCACGGATCAACGCGATTTCCCTCCCTGCCACACTTTTCGAGAGCTTGAGCCCACACTTTTATCCATCGGTTACTTCCTTTTGTCAACCTTTTACCCTCTGTTCTTATTGGTAACTTTTCAAAAGTTTGGCTACTTTTAGAAGTATCCAGCGGTCAATAGACAGTTCTCACCTCCGATACCAGCTCCGAACCGTCTCACCGCCGGGTTTAGCTCCCGACTCGGTCGGAGAGCCAGCCAGGGACCTCCTTGGTCGTCACTACTCGTTTATCTGCTATGGCTCCCTCAATTGTTATCTCTTCTCAAGCTTCAGATCCTGCATTTATGGTGGATCTATTCTAAGAAACGGTTGGATTTGGTTGTTATAACCTGTTTTGATAAAGTTCAAGCTGATTCTCAAGCATTTATAGCTATCTGCATTTACTCCAGCTGCATTTACTACCCTTTCAAGAGTATTTAAGAGCAAATTCGGGACTGAAGCTCTGTTCTCTCGCATCTACTTCGATGGATAGGAGATACAATTGATCTGAAAAAGGGAAGGGAATAGCTACGGCCAGCGTGCCTGCTAAGAAACCTCCAGTACGTATACTGGCTACTCAGGATAATGAAAATCTCGTTGAAGCCAACAGGCTCTCACTTATTGGAAGACTGACAAATACAACTGTGCAAAAACCCAGAGCAGTTATTGATTTTATGATTCAAGTTTGGAACTTGGAAGGAAAGGTTACTGGCCGAACTCTAGGCCTTGATAAGTTTCAGATTAGCTTCGAATCTGAGCATGATCTCACTCAGGTCTTAAACAAGGGACCTTATCACTACAAGCGATGGATGCTCATCCTACAGCGTTGGGAACCGGTAGTGTCGGCTCTGCTCCCTTCTATCATATCCTTTCCTGTGAAGATACATGGAATACCACTACAGTATTGGGATGATAAGGCTATCCTTACTATTGGAGGTGAACTTGGAAAATGCTCTCTACTTAACGAAAAGGAAGCAAATATTTGGGTTGAGATTAATGGCATGGAGCCACTGATTATGAAGATGGAGGTTGCGCTCCCTTCCGAGGAGATCACGGAAGTCGAATTTGAATATATCAGGATCGAGAAACATTGTTTCACCTGTTTCTCTCTGTTTCATGAGGAGTCTGACTGTCCCTCAAGACCTCGAGATGCTTTGCCACCTAAACAGAGGACTCTTGGTATCACTCAACAGATTGCTCTCCAGAGGATTGAGGCGAGAAGAAGCGACATGATGAGCAGCGTGGGTATCGAAGGCCGAGTATCCACGTTCCTCCTACAGACAAGAGCAAGATACTTCCATCGAGTATAGAAGGGACAGCTCGGTGAATCGGAACCACCACCCAAGATATGACAGTAATCACAGAGAACGATCGATACTGTCAAGGACAGCTAGATCAAACTCTGGCTATCACAGGAATAAGACGAATTCGATGCAATATCGAGTAGTGGAGAAGAGTAGTTTCAGTGCTGGCTCGTCAGTTCCTCACTTCACCCCTCGTACTGAACCTCAAAGGGACCCTCACTATACGGGGATTATACCAAATGATCAGAGGGATGCATCTCCTGTCGTAGCTCCAAAGGATACCACTCAAGCTCGTACTATCCAAGATCGCCTAAGAAGTGCTCGGAGGAGCTCGATGGTTCTGCAACAGGGTCAAGAGAGAAGGCCTGCTCGAGGCGTCTCTGCCTCCAGAACGTCGGCAGACTTTCCTTCAGTATCTCCCACCTTTGAATCTGGCAGACTTGAGAGACCAGAAGAGGTTATCACTACAAATGCGATGGAAGTACAGCATCACAGTGCTGAAAGGCTACCAGCTACGCTTCGTCTAGGCCCGACTGCTGCTGGGACTTCCAGAGGAAGAACGATCCCCATTGACCCGTTAAGCAAAGTGGCAGGGAAGAAAAGGATTACTAAAACGCAAGCGCGTAAACGCAGCCCAGTGCAAGGTCTAAACTTAAGGTCTTCTAGCTCTGGTTCTTCTTCGTCGAGGAGGAAACAAAGGACAGATAACGAGACTACTTTACCTTGTAATAAGGCTGGTACCAGTTCAAAACGCAACACCACCAAAAACAGAGTACAAAAGACGGTGTTTATACCGGGCATTACCAGAGGAGGGGTGGATTTTCGGCCCCTTCCAAACTCTCTTCCTTAGCTATTCTAAGCTGGAATTGTCAAGGACTTGGGGGTGTCCAGACAATCCGGCGTATTAAGGAGATCCATAAACATATGGCTCCTAATGTAATATTTCTTATGGAAACAAAGAATGATGATGAGTTTATTAATGCCAAACTTCAAAGTCTCCATTTTGTGAATTACTTCTCGGTTCCACCCATTGGCCTCAGCGGAGGACTGTCTTTATTTTGGAATGAGGACACTGATATAACTATTCTCGAATCTTCCCCCAACCTGATCGATACGAGGATTGTTTACAAAGGAGTTACGTCACATGTATCTTTTGTTTATGGTGCACCGGCGGTGGAAAACAGACCATCGTTTTGGCAAAAGATGGACGCTGTGGGACTAGGGAGAGATACACCATGGCTACTAACAGGGGACTTCAATGATATACTCCACAACGCGGAGAAGTTCGGAGGTCCAACTCGTCCTGAGGGATCTTTTACTACCTTTCGATCTTTTGTTGCACAAAACGGTTTTTGGGACCTTAAACACTCTAGTGAACAACTTTCATGGTGTGGCAATACGCATTTTATTCGCTCCAGGCTGGATCGATCCATGAGTAATTGTGCATGGGCTGAGGCTTTCCCAATGAGACGATGCAGATATCTACGTTTTGAGGGCTCTGATCATAGACCACTTCTCACTTACTTCAATGCGGATAGGCCAAAAAAGCGAGGGATGTTCCGCTTTAATAGAGCGTTAACCGAACAGGAAGAGGTCACACAACTGGTGGATAAGGCTTGGAATGCATCACCACTCGATACAGTGATTGCTAAGTTAAATTCCTGCAGACGCAATATCATTATTTGGGCGAAAGAGAAACAAATTCAAAGTAACTTGCTGATCAAGCTGAAGCAGCAGGAGCTTGAGAAGGCACTGTCGAATGCTATACTAGATGCTGTATCAATTGAGGCCATTAATTCGGACCTTAAACGTGCTTATCTTGAGGAAGAACAATTCTGGTTACAAAGGAGTAGAATTCAGTGGTTGAAAAAAGGGGATCGCAACACTGGTTTCTTTCATGCGGCAACTAGAACTAGAAGAACTATCAACGCGATTCCAGTGCTTGAGGATAACCAGGGAGGGGCTGTATATGAAGAGCAACAGATTGCTTGGGTGATCTCTGATTATTTCACCCAAATCTTTACCACCAATGGCAACAGCTCCTTCTTACAGATGCAGGGCATTCTAACCCCAAAGGTTACACCGGAGATGAACGCCTTTTTGACGAGTATACCGAGTGATTCGGAGATTACGGCAGCAATGAAATCTATTAATGGAGGAAAGGCTCCGGGGCCTGATGGTTTCTCAGCCACCTTTTACCAGGCTTATTGGCACATTGTGGGAGCCGACGTTATCCGAGATGTCAGGAGTTTCTTCACCTCAGGTCAGCTCCACCCGCAACAAAATGAGACTCATATCCGGTTAATTCCCAAGATAACAGGAGCGCGCACGGTGGCGGAGTATAGACCGATTGCGCTTTGTACCACTCACTACAAGATTATTGCGAAGATCTTAACCCGGAGACTTAAGCCGTTACTGCCACACCTCATCTCCAAAACGCAGTCAGCATTTGTTGCAGGCCAGGCAATTACAGATAACGTACTCATCACGCATGAATCGCTACATTATCTACGCACCTCAGAGGCAAAAAAGCGATGCTCTATGGCGGTGAAAACCGATATGAGCAAAGCTTATGACAGGATCGAGTGGGAATTAGTCAAAGAGGTGCTAACTCGCTGATTTGATCAGATATGGGTCGCTTGGATCATGACTTGTATCGAGTCGGTGTCATATTCCTTTTTGATCAACGGAGCTCCACAGGGATCTGTTATTCCGACTCGAGGTCTCAGACAAGGGGACCCGTTGTCTCCGCACATCTTTATATTATGCACAGAGTTTCTTTCAGCTCTTTGTGAAAGGGGACAGTCGGATGGCTCTCTACCGTTAGAGTTTCTCACCATACCCACCGATCAACCATCTTTTGTTCGCAGACGATACTATGTTTTTCTGTCACTTTAAACCGTCCTGTGTCACTGCCCTTAAGAAGATTTTAGCCACCTATGAAGAAGTATCGGGTCAGAAAATCAATCCTACAAAATCTGCAATTACTTTCTCAGCAAAGACCCCTGCTGGTGTCCGGGCCAGAGTCAAGGAGACGATGGAGATCGCTGCAGAGGGAGGCATTGGAAAATATTTGGGACTTCCCGAGAAATTCGGTAGACGTAAAAGAGATATTTTCGCATCAATTCGGATAGAATTGACAAAAAGCAAGGAGTTTGACATCGAGATTTTTATCCAGTGCGGGCAAACGAGTTTTACTTAAATCTGTACTTTCGCGATGCCGTGCTATGCCATGTCCTGTTTCAAGTTACCTGCCTCACTATGTCAGCAAATCCAATCCATCCTCACACGCTTCCGGTGGGATGCGATCCCCGGGAAAAAAGAAAATGTGTTGGGTATCTTGGGAGACTATGGCAATGCCTAAGTATGTGGGAGGTCTAGGTTTTCGAGATATTGAGACTTTTAATGATGCTTTGTTGGCTAAGATTGGGTGGCGCTGATATCGGAACCGATCACTTCGGCTCAGGTTTTATTAGGCAAATACCGAGATGGTTCCTTTTGACCTGCTCTGTTCCTAAGACGGCTTCCCATGGATGGAAAAGTATTTTGGCGGGAAGGTCTATTCTTCTACTGGGTTTGAGTTGGGCTGTTGGTACCGGAGAGAATATCCGCATGTGGGATGATCCCTGGCTCTCTTTCAAGACGCCAAGACGCCCAATGGGACCAGCGTCTCTGGAAATAGCACTATGAGAGTTAGTGAACTTCTTTGTCCACTGTCAAACAGGTGGGATTTAGAGAAAATCCGCAGGGTGCTTCCTCAGTATGAGGAGATTATTTTGTCAATAAAAACAAGTTCGGTGGCAGCGCCGGATACTTGGAGATGGCTTCCGGAAAAGACAGGATCTTATTCAGTGAAGACGGGTTATGGGATTGGGATGATTTCTAGGAAAGGGAATCTCGACAAGGAGGAGCCAGTACAATGGGTTAAGCATGTTTGGAACGTCAAAACAAGCCCGAAAAAATTTCATGTGCTTTTCTTGATCCATTTTTGAATAGGAAGAACAAAGGAAAAATATCAGAATATGATGAGATCTTCGAGAGAGCCCAAACTTGAAATGCCGTGGATATTCAAATAGAACATGATTAATTAATTTCTTGTTAGCTCCACATCTTGCACATTGACTATCACCTTGTAGCTTTCTTGCTTTGTAAATTTTTCTTTACAGATGTACAACATGATATTATTTGTTATAAGAAGTACTTGATATTCGGTGGATAATATATTTTCCACGAATAAGCCTTTAAGGGGATAACGGTTGGTTCGTGTATTGGTAATATTTCTTCTCAGTCGGGATATACTCTTTCCAACAAATTGATTATTGAAAAAGTCTATAAACTCAATACCCAGAAAGGTTACCTCTCTGAACCCCTGGAATCATTCGAATTTCGATGGTCCCGTCTCTGAACCCCAGTAACTTCGAATTTCGATGGTCCCGTGTAAATCAATTATTTTGCACCCTAGTGGGGGTCACTGATTGTTGACAAATTTAAGTGGTGATGACTAAGTCATTAGACTCAATACTCAGAAAAAATCATGATATTATACCCCAAAAAAACTCTACAAAAGACAATGCTTCGCTTATAGTTTCTTCCTGAATTATTGGTCCTTCAATTATTTTTTCTTTGTTTGCAAATATGGATCCAAATTTGCTTCGGGTTGCTCAATCGGGTAGCGTTCATGCTTTATATTCTCTTTTACAAAAGGATCCGTGTATTCTTCAGAACGTCGATGTTTTACCTTTCATGCACACACCTCTCCATGAAGCTTCATCAACTGGGAAGATAGTTATACGAAAACAACTTTCATATAACTAAAAAAATATACAAAGCAACTTTCATATAACTAAACAAAGTTATACGAAACAACATTCGTATATCTAAACAAAAAAGTTATACAAAACAACTTTTGTATATAACTAAACAAAAGGAAACAACTTTTGTACAACTAAACAAAGTTATATGAAACAAATTTCATATAACCATTCGAAAACATATAAAAGATCCAACGACAGTTAATATAACTATCAAATGCAGAGGAATCCTCTTCTCATTCTTTTCAACTAAGGACAAGGAGGGACCTCATCCTCTCTTTCTTGCAACTAAGGAGGCCCACCTCCTTCCTAGCTAAGGCATGTGTATCGCTGACCCCACTTGGGGTTTCAGATTTTACCGGTTTTTGTTTTATGTCACGTACCCGCAAAAATCACAAAACCAAAAAGTCGATCTTTATCTCATAGCTTCCTTACTTCTCTTTTCAGGGCCCACCTGAAAATTCTTCTAAAGACTTCACATGCATACATGGCAAGGCTTTACATTGAACCTAAAACAATATTTTCAACAGTTGAAAAAATAAAAGAGAAAGCAACGAGGATATTTAATGATAAGTGGGATTCAACAAGTTGAAAGAATTCAACTGTTGAATAAACAATAAAATGAGATCCACTTTCACATGTGTCTCTTTGTTATTGACTTCTGTAGATTCTAATTTTTTTATTATCTCAATGATTCAACAATAATTATTTATAACTAAATTAATTTTATATATCAAAATTCATAACTTTTTTACTCTATAAATAAAGATTTGTTTATTTGATTTGGATACAAAAACTTCTATTTCCACTATAATTTTCTATCATTTATCCTTAAACTCTTGATTATATCCTTAACTATTTTTTACCGAAGAGATTTGTATAAGTTGTTTCTATTATATTAATTAAGTTACGTGTGTTCTATTAGTTGTGGTGGGTTTATTATTATGTTGTAATGTATATTAAGTTGTCAAAACTTTTTAATAATTTAATTTTTAAAACAAATATTTAATGACTATCTATATTTTCTATTTTTGTTATTTATAAAAATATAATTAAAATTAAAAAATAAAAGTTTTTATTTTTTAAAGAATTTAATTAAACTAATTGTGAATTTTTATTAATATAAAAGATGGGATTGAGTGTTGAATTTTATTAAATAGAACTATTGTAGTATAAAAAATGAATGGATGTTGAATTGTTGGATGGAAGAGAGAAAAGATGATGTGAAGTGTAAAATTAGAAATTATGGTGTTGAATCTTTTATACCAATGTACATAGTCTAAGGACGAAGAAGATCCCGCCCCTCTTTCCACGCTAACTAAGCACGAGAAGGAGCTAACCTCCTCTATTTCTTCAAGAAATAATTACGAGGAACTTTCCTCCTTGCAAATATTTAAAAGATTTTTCATAGATTTTAGAGATTTTTAAATTTCGTTAGAAACTTATTAATATTTTGATTAAAATAAAAAGCTTGGGTATTAAAATGAACACTTTAAAAGTTTATGTATTAAAATGACCAAAATAATTAGGTGGTGTACTAAAGTGGATAACTAAAAAGTTTGAGTATTAAAAATTTAACAAAATTTAGTTCATGTATTTTTATGGATTTTTCTCTTAACAAAATTCGTTGGGCCAAGTCTCTACTTATACACATATATATATTTTTGTTGGGTTAACTTTTCAAATAAATCAGATTGATTTCATAAAAATATATATATATACGAAAAATAGAGGTATGAATATTATACAGTTAACTAGATAAAATTTACATACATTTTAATCAATTAAAATCTTAATTTTATGTTATAATTGAAATATATACACAGAACATTGAAGTGTAATTAATATGAAATATATGAACACAAATGTATTCATGTTTCTATATGTTAGCAACATCAGTTATTTTTGTATGCACAGTCTACAATCTAATAAAATATTATATATGTTATTTAAGTAATATAATAATTCAATAATAGTCTTTACATAAAAATATAAAAATATATATATAAACATTATGCATTAAAAATAACTACTTTGTACAATAAAAAATAAAAATAAAATAATTATGAAAATGTTCAAAAGTTATATAATCTGCAGATGAGTGCTTAACATTAATTATAAAAAAATTGATTATAATATGAACCAAATTATTAGCAAGATAAATTACAAAAAACGATTATAATAATCTTAATTAAACTACATAAAATAAATATTATACAACTACAATATCTGTTTACACTAAAACAATCAATTAATTTATAAAATTTGTTTACCCAGTTTAAAATAAAATTTGCCATGTCGTGGCAGATCATGCATGATCTAGTATTGAGTAAACGGAAAGTTAGTTGCCCATAAAGACGAAATGATCTATTGATCATATCTGGAACCAACAACGTAAATCAAGCGGTAACCGGACGAAAATTCAATCAATACGTAACCGCAATTTGGACCAAATGATAAGATCGTAAGACCAAAGTCTAGTCGTTAACGGACCGGAGCTGAAATTGGCCCTAGGCGCAAAGAAACCAAAGCTATATAAAAGGACACTTACGCTGCAAACCTCGTATACGTCTAGCTTTAGAGAACTTAAAATTTAGTTAGATTATAGTATAGCAAACTTTAGTTTACGCGTTTGTTGTTCTTTTGCTCTTAGGCGAACCCACCTAAACGGCTCGATTTCATGTAGCTTTTACAAAATAAGCAATAAAACTCTATTTACAAACTCTTTCGTCTTTTCTGATTTTCTAAAGTGTTTACCGTGAAATATATCTATAGGCAGTAAAGCTGCTGTTAAAATGCATGTCACTGAACCGGAACATCCAGAACAAAAGTGGTATGACAGCCCTTGATGCCTTGCGAGTCAATGGACCACAGATGAACAAAGAAACCGAGAGCATTATAAAAATATCGGGTGGTAAGAGCGGGCTGTCTCTATCCAGGGTTGAGACAACGTCTGTCTTCCTAAGCAAACCGGTCACTTTCAGGGAATATTGCTCTACGGAAATGGCACGTTACAGGAATTGCGTCTCAGATGGAACACGGAACTCTCTTCTAGTAATAACAGCCCTTATCATCACAGCTACTTATCAGACCGCGGCCCAACCGCAAGATACAGACCAGTTTGAGAAGCTAAGTGTTGAACAAATCATATTAGAGATCGTGCTACTATGGGGATTCAATAGTATGGCCTTTTTCTTGGCGATTGCCTTGACATTCATACTCTTACCAATTGGCAGAGCATATACTTGGTGGTATATCTTCATAACGGCGCCTCTCATCTGTTCATATGCAATTTCAGTGTACCTGAAGTATAACATGACAATATTATTTGTCATGTATGTGATGGTTGCATTCGGATTTCTCATTTATGTACTTGTATTCTACGTGAAGTGGAAGCGGACTACCCGGAAGAAAGTACCAAAACCTAGAATCGAGCTGATTTCCCAAGGCTTAGAGACCATGGTTTAGCCATTTACATGCAGCGTTTGTAAGACTATGTGTTCCCTGTAAGACGTTGATTGTGAGAAACATAATATTTATTGTACGTTTTACTCATTTTGAAAAAAAAGGTGTTTATGTGGTGTAATCTTTTACATTTCTTACCTTAAAAAGGGATTCAGTACATCCATTAATTACATATGCCCATTAGTCTACAAACTGAAAGTGCAATGAAGAAGACATATCAAATAAGTAAGATGCTAAGATGCGGAGGAAACTGCAACTTGAGTTGTTCTTTCTTTATCCTTTGCCTCCCTAAGTTGCTTCCACTTCTCAATGGAATTAGTTCCCCCGTTTTGATCAGGTATCTTACCATCATCAAGGACCTTGTGACACCCGGCTTACCACCTCCTTTTATTTTGAATACAGCATCACATTTGAGCTGTGCTTCGATCAGAGAAAAACTTAAATCTTCAATCATCATCACTCAAATTTGAAAAAGAAAGTGAAAGAGAGAGTGTCTCATGAACTGACCTTAAGAATCTGGCCAGGCTCTCCCTCTTCACGGCTCTTCATGTGTTTGGCCTTGAGGTTTTTTTTTTTTTTTTTTTTTGATAAGTATGTGAATTTCATTAAGGATAATGATGCAAGAGATACATTAGAATTTGAGTGAACAAAAGCTACTGCACCTAAGGTTTGCTAACAGCATGGGTCAAGGCAAGCCCAAAAAAGATACAAAAAGGCTTACAATGACAGAGAGGTTTACTCAGCACACCTAACGTGAGTAAAGCTTAACTAAACTAATTCCTAGCACCTATTCGATACAGTAGACCAACGCTTGAACTTGGTTCCGAACCTGAAACAAGAGCATTAGTCAAGGAGAAAATCGACCGGAGAATAATCTTAGGGGCCAAGATTATCCCGGCTAAACCGAAAGGACTATAGGCAAGCCGGGTTGACTAGGTCCCGTCCGACCACATTCTGGTGGTATCCACTCCAGACGCCGGTAGCTCCAGAGACAAAAAGACGAGGCCTTGGAGACCCTACACCAAACGAACCGAACCGAACAGGAAGACACCGGAGCATTACCGCCCGAAGCGGAGGTTAAGGCTCTCGACTCCGTCCCTTCACAGAAACAGCTAGCTCAAAAGATTACGGCATCAGAACGAGGAGGAGGCAAGACCCAGAATCTGTCTATCTCCTTCCAGAATCGTGAAGAACAGAGGAGCTAGAGCTCCAATCACCGCTAATTTAAGCCACCATGTTAAGAGCTAAGAGAACCAGACCAAAAGGAGTCCCCGCGAAAGCCTCACAACGCCTTTTCATCTCAGATCCAAAATCCAGATGGGGAAGTCCTAGCGTAGCAACCGAACCGAAGAGAGGAGAGGAGGTAGAGACACCACAAGGCCAGATGCTAAACGGCAGCCACGCTTCAAATCCGCGATATCTTCGTTGAACCTGACCCAGATTCAACCACAACCAAAACCCAGATCTACAACAAAACTGAGCTTCCTCAAGACAGACAACCAACCGCTGACTCGCCAACCCTCCGATGCCAAAACACTCGGCGACTGATTAGATCGGATCCGCCGCAATCCGAAAATCTAGATGGCTGAGCAAGGAGAGCACGATAGGACATCGAGAGACAGGATTGGAGGCAGAGTGGCTAAACAGGGGTGGCGACCGACGGACAAGGGATCCGCCGCCACCAAACTTTTGGCCTTGAGGTTAACATCTTTGTCTCTTTGATTACAATGGTACTGTTGTGGCCTCTTAGTGACTTCTCCGATTTTACCCTTGTCTCGTCCAGATATAACTTTGACCATATCACCAAACTTGACATGCATTTTGTGCAGAACAAATATTTAATGACTATCTATATTTTCTATTTTTGTTATTTATAAAAATATAATTAAAATTAAAAATAAAAGTTTTTTATTTTTAAAGAATTTAATTAAACTAATTGTGAATTTTTATTAATATAAAAAGATGGGATTGAGTGTTGAATTTTATTAAATAGAACTATTGTATAGTATAAAAAATGAATGGATGTTGAATTGTTGGATGGAAGAGAGAAAAGATGTGAAGTGTGTAAAATTAGAAATTATGGTGTTGAATCTTTTATACCAATGTACATAGTCTAAGGACGAAGAAGATCCCTCCTCTCTTTCCACTAATAAGCACGAAGGAGCTAACCTCCTCTATTTCTTCAAGAAATAATTACGAGGAACTTTCCTCCTTGCAAATATTTAAAAGATTTTTCATAGATTTTAGAGATTTTTTAAATTTCGTTAGAAACTTATTAATATTTTTGATTAAAATAAAAAAGCTTGGGTATTAAAATGAACACAGTTTTAAAAGTTTATGTATTAAAATGACCAAAATAATTAGGTGGTGTACTAAAGTGGATAACGAAAAAGTTTGAGTATTAAAAAATTTAACAAAATTTAGTTCATGTATTTTTATGGATTTTTCTCTTAACAAAATTCTTGGCCAAGTCTCTACTTATACACATATATATATTTTTGTTGGGTTAATTCTTTTCAAATAAATCAGATTGATTTCATAAAAATATATATATATACGAAAAATAGAGGTATGAATATTATACAGTTAACTAGATAAAATTTACATACATTTTAATCAATTAAAATCTTAATTTTATGTTATAATTGAAATATATACACAGAACATTGAAGTGTAATTAATATGAAATATATGAACACAAATGTATTCATGTTTCTATATGTTAGCAACATCAGTTATTTTTGTATGCACAGTCTACAATCTAATAAAATATTATATATGTTATTTAAGTAATATAATAATTCAATAATAGTCTTTACATAAAAATATAAAAATATATATATAAACATTATGCATTAAAAATAACTACTTTGTACAATAAAAAATAAAAATAAAATAATTATGAAAATGTTCAAAAGTTATATAATCTGCAGATGAGTGCTTAACATTAATTATAAAAAAATTGATTATAATATGAACCAAATTATTAGCAAGATAAATTACAAAAAACGATTATAATAATCTTAATTAAACTACATAAAATAAATATTATACAACTACAATATCTGTTTACACTAAAAACAATCAATTAATTTATAAAATTTGTTTACCCAGTTTAAAATAAAATTTGCCATGTCGTGGCAGATCATGCATGATCTAGTATTGAGTAAACGGAAAGTTAGTTGCCCATAAAGACGAAATGATCTATTGATCATATCTGGAACCAACAACGTAAATCAAGCGGTAACCGGACGAAAATTCAATCAATACGTAACCGCAATTTGGACCAAATGATAAGATCGTAAGACCAAAGTCTAGTCGTTAACGGACCGGAGCTGAAATTGGCCCTAGGCGCAAAGAAACCAAAGCTATATAAAAGGACACTTACGCTGCAAACCTCGTATACGTCTAGCTTTAGAGAACTTAAAATTTAGTTAGATTATAGTATAGCAAACTTTAGTTTACGCGTTTGTTGTTCTTTTGCTCTTAGGCGAACCCACCTAAACGGCTCGATTTCATGTAGCTTTTACAAAATAAGCAATAAAACTCTATTTACAAACTCTTTCGTCTTTTCTGATTTTCTAAAGTGTTTACCGTGAAATATATCTATAGGCAGTAAAGCTGCTGTTAAAATGCATGTCACTGAACCGGAACATCCAGAACAAAAGTGGTATGACAGCCCTTGATGCCTTGCGAGTCAATGGACCACAGATGAACAAAGAAACCGAGAGCATTATAAAAATATCGGGTGGTAAGAGCGGGCTGTCTCTATCCAGGGTTGAGACAACGTCTGTCTTCCTAAGCAAACCGGTCACTTTCAGGGAATATTGCTCTACGGAAATGGCACGTTACAGGAATTGCGTCTCAGATGGAACACGGAACTGTCTTCTAGTAATAACAGCCCTGATCATCACAGCTACTTATCAGATCGCATCCCAACCGCAAGAAACAGACCAGTCCGTGAACTCTACTTTTCATGACGGCATACTAAAGATCATGCTACTTTGGGGATTTAATACTCTGGCCTTTTTATTTGCGATTATCTTGACATTCATACTCTTACCTGATAACAAAGAATATACTTGGTGGTATATCATGATAATGGCGCCTCTGGTCTGTTCATATGCAAGTTTGGTGTACCAGAGGATAGCCCAGAAGGAAACCATCCTCATATGCTTAATAATGTATCTGACGGTTGCATCTGCATTGCTCTTTCAAGTACTTTTATTATACGTGAAGTGGAAGCGGACTACGTGGGAGAAAGTACAAAAATCTAGAATCGAGCTGATTTCCCAAGGCTTAGAGTCCATGGTTTAGCCATTTGCATGCAGCGTATGTAAGATTATTTGTTTTCTGTAAAACGTTGAATGTTAGAAAAATAAATTGTATTGTACGTTTACTCATTTTGCAAAAAGGTGTTTATGTGGTGTGATCTTTCATATTTGTACCTTAAAAGGGGATTCAATACATCCATCAAATACATGTCCATTAGTCTACAAAATGAAAGTGCAATGAAGAAGAAATAAGTGAGATGCTAAGATGTGGAGGCAACTGCAACTTGGGTTGTTGTTTCTTTATCATTTGCCTCCCTAAGTTGCTCCCACTTTTCAATGGTGTCGATAAGTTCCCCAGTTTTGATCAGATATCTTACTTTCTGTCGATCTTCAAGGACCTTGTGACCCACCCGGCTTACCACCTCCTTTTCTTTCAAATGTACAGCTTCACATTTTATCTGTGGATCGGTGCTTCCATCTGGAATAAACAGAATACATTTTGCACAAATCCTCAATCATCATCACTCGAACTTCGGCTAAGACAGAAGTGAGAGATATGTCCCGTGGACTAACCTTAAGAATTTGGCCAGGCTCTCCTCTTCTCGGCTCTTCATGTGTTTGGTCTTGAGGTTAACATCTTTGATGACAATGGTGCTGTTGTGGGTAAAGATCTTACTAACTTCTCCCACCTTGCCCTCATATAACTTTGACCGTATCTCCAAACTTGACATGCATCTTGTGCAGAATAGGAAGACTGTTTGGTTTGCATTTTTCTATTCCCAACGCTTAAGCTGTAAATGAAAAAAAACATACAGACAGAGTAATGTTGACACATTATCTCTTTTGGTTCAAAGCTACTATCCTAACAGAAAAAATGCAGAGTGGGAAACCAAAAGCAGGAGGTAACAGGATCTTGCTTACTAACCTTTGCAGAAACCAAACATGGGTTCTCGGAGTGCTTGACCTGCACAATGACTAACCCATCCAACTGCAGACACTCTTCGAGAGATTAGAACTGCGATTCGAAAATGCGAGTTACCGGAGAAGCAGCGGAGAGGGAAACGGGGAAAGCAGACATGCTCGCCATTTTTCTCAACCTTGTTCTCTCTCGCTCTGCAACTTTCGCTGCCAAGTGAGCTAACACTTGTTTTTCTACTTCTACCTTCGTCATATCCGTTCTACGCAAGGCGATTTAACGTGAATAGGAAACGACATCGTTTAATGGGTTTCTTTACTGGGTTATAACCAGAATAAATTGAACTATTCCTTAACAAATCGCATCCCAACCGCAAGAAACAGACCAGTCCGTGAACTCTACTTTTCATGACGGCATACTAAAGATCATGCTACTTTGGGGATTTAATACTCTGGCCTTTTATTTGCGATTATCTTGACATTCATACTCTTACCTGATAACAAAGAATATACTTGGTGGTATATCATGATAATGGCGCCTCTGGTCTGTTCATATGCAAGTTTGGTGTACCAGAGGATAGCCCAGAAGGAAACCATCCTCATATGCTTAATAATGTATCTGACGGTTGCATCTGCATTGCTCTTTCAAGTACTTTTATTATACGTGAAGTGGAAGCGGACTACGTGGGAGAAAGTACAAAAATCTAGAATCGAGCTGATTTCCCAAGGCTTAGAGTCCATGGTTTAGCCATTTGCATGCAGCGTATGTAAGATTATTTGTTTTCTGTAAAACGTTGAATGTTAGAAAAATAAATTGTATTGTACGTTTACTCATTTTGCAAAAAGGTGTTTATGTGGTGTGATCTTTCATATTTGTACCTTAAAAGGGGATTCAATACATCCATCAAATACATGTCCATTAGTCTACAAAATGAAAGTGCAATGAAGAAGAAATAAGTGAGATGCTAAGATGTGGAGGCAACTGCAACTTGGGTTGTTGTTTCTTTATCATTTGCCTCCCTAAGTTGCTCCCACTTTTCAATGGTGTCGATAAGTTCCCCAGTTTTGATCAGATATCTTACTTTCTGTCGATCTTCAAGGACCTTGTGACCCACCCGGCTTACCACCTCCTTTTCTTTCAAATGTACAGCTTCACATTTTATCTGTGGATCGGTGCTTCCATCTGGAATAAACAGAATACATTTTGCACAAATCCTCAATCATCATCACTCGAACTTCGGCTAAGACAGAAGTGAGAGATATGTCCCGTGGACTAACCTTAAGAATTTGGCCAGGCTCTCCCTCTTCTCGGCTCTTCATGTGTTTGGTCTTGAGGTTAACATCTTTGATGACAATGGTGCTGTTGTGGGTAAAGATCTTACTAACTTCTCCCACCTTGCCCTCATATAACTTTGACCGTATCTCCAAACTTGACATGCATCTTGTGCAGAATAGGAAGACTGTTTGGTTTGCATTTTTTCTATTCCCAACGCTTAAGCTGTAAATGAAAAAAAAAACATACAGACAGAGTAATGTTGACACATTATCTCTTTTGGTTCAAAGCTACTATCCTAACAGAAAAAATGCAGAGTGGGAAACCAAAAGCAGGAGGTAACAGGATCTTGCTTACTAACCTTTGCAGAAACCAAACATGGGTTCTCGTAAGGCTTGACCTGCAATGAAGAACAAAAGATAAGCAAAGTAATCAAAGAGCCATCCAGCTGCAGACACATTGCACTAACATGAAAGCAGAAATGCTGAACCGTTCTTCTGAACAAACATGTTCCAGCAGAACCAGAATCAACCAAATGTTCAAACGAAAAAACATAAGAACAAGCTACTAAACAGCACTAGCAGAAGGCATTCATAGAAAAAAGATAATAAAATATGCACATTCTTCCATCCATTGTACAGTAAACTTGTATTGTTACCGGAGAAGTGGCGGAGAGGGAAAGCGGGGAAAGGAGACGCTGGCCGAGGAAGGAGGAGTTGGATGATACAGAAAGAGATGTAAACCAATATATCAAATAGTTTTGTTCCTTGCATATATTCCCATTTTTAAACGTGAACTTGCTTTACAACAACAAACAAAAAAAAAACATTTTATTCACAAAAGAAAGATATTGGACAAGCTACAATTAACCAACATTCAATTACCATCAAGATCAGTGTATTCCTCCTAATAAAATCTACAAATCATCCTAAATCCGACCCAAAATTAAATAAAATTCAATAAAAACAATAATAAGAAACTTTAAACACATTTCGGTTTAACAATCGTCTTCAAGTGTACTGTCCATGGAGTTATCTCTCCTATGATTTTCCGACCGAACTGATCTATTTCCAGTCTGCTCACCACCAGATTCCACCGTAGGAGCAAGCGGAGAAGGCGAGGCAGACTTCTTCTGACGCTTTCTTGAATGTCTCACCTTAATGACACGAGTCAAAACCTGCACAACGTCCCTCATGTTGGGACGTTTCCTCGGTGCACGAGAGATGCATTTATAAGCAAAAGCTGCAACTTCATTCACTTCTTGTAGATCAAATCTCCCATCTAATCTCGAATCCACAATCTCTTCCCACCCAACCTTTTCCTCTCCATTCATCGCCGCCTAGTTTCAATCAAAACATAAAGTTTTCTTTAAATCTAATCCTTCAAAGATATAAGAATCAGGTTAGTTTTTATTTTACCAGCTCAACGTATTCCATTAGACCTTGTTGAGGGTTTCTTGCAGCTATAAGCTCGAAAAGCAAAACCCCGAAACCATAAACATCGCTTTTCTTGGTGAATGTTCTTGTGGAGATGTACTCTGGATCGAGATAACCAAACGTTCCTCTGATGTTAGCAGCATGTTTGTCTACCATTTCTTCTCTAGACAGGCCAAAGTCAGCCACCTGTGAAGTTAAAAAAGCCAATCAAAATGAAGGTTTCTTGAGGTAACGAGATCTCAAATGGGTTAAAAAGAAGTTTATTTACCCGAGCTCGCATGGATTGATCTAATAAAATGTTGGAAGATTTGATATCTCTGTGGATTACAGGAGGAACAGCCTGGAAAAGAAAGGTTGAATATAACATAGCTCTACAAGTTGTGTTTCTTAAGAGATGCAACAGAACGGTATTAGCTTTACCCCGTCATGAAGATACTCTAGACCGCGAGCCACGTCTAAAGCAATGTATACTCTCAAATCCCAGCTCAGCGGTTCACGTTTTTCACCTGTATCAAGAAACCATATTATAGTGTGTTTTAAAATTTGTATGAAAGCTCATCAGATCAGTGAATTCCAAACCATGTTAGATAACAGAGGTTAGTGACTATAGCGAAGAGTTACACATTGCATTAATTTACTGAGAATATATTATCAAGAGAAGTGGCTTACTGTACAAGTGAGAAGCCAAGCTTCCTTTACTCATATAGACATATATAAGCATGTGTTGTCCTTTCTCTGCACAATAGCCCACCAAGTTCACTAGGTTACGGTGATGCAACCTTCCCAATAACATAACCTGAAAGAAAATAAGGATCGAGCTTATGAATAAACTAAAGAAGATAATAAAAACTACAGATACCCTGTTGAGACACTAGCCAGTCTTATAGATTGAGCAATAGATATTTCATAAAGCCCAAGAATGGGCATACTCAACTGTTCCTAATGATACTTCTCAACGATTTTTCATGTCTCTTAGACATTCTTTGGATTTGAATGTCATACATAACCATCAAGCACATTTCATAAATTTGAATGTTACCTCTGTGTGAAACTCTTTTTCGCCCTGTTTAGAATCAGTAGCGAGAACTTTGACAGCAACGGTCTCACCGGTGGACATTTGAGCTTTGAAGACAGGTCCAAATGCTCCTTGGCCTATCAAAGACGTGAAATTACATGTTGCTTTTTGCAAATCCCTGAGTCAACCACCAAACGAACATATGTTCAAAAAAACAATACAAAGACCAAGAATGCAAGATATAGATTCAACATAAGAACCAACTAAACACTACAACACATTATATATCCCCTTCTTACCAGACAAAGTCTAATCCACAGTGCTTAACAGACAATAAACAAACAAAAAAATATAGAAAAATTGCAGAGGAAACACAGAGACAAACCTGTAAGAGTATTCCAAAATGCCAGAAGCAGAGATGACACTGGTCCTCCTACTAAACCCATCAAGCCAACCAGACCTCCCGTTGTTGCTGGAGGATCTCACAGGCGAATCAGGACCAAGAGTGGAATCAGACATAATGTTGCAAGAGTTAGCTCCGTTCTCTCTCATGGGAAGCGCCGCACTTCTTCTGCTTGAGCCGCCACCACTGTTCACAATCTGAGAAGTCTTCCTATGGTACCTAAAACAGAAGAACGCCGAAATAGCTAGGAGCACACCGATCACCACACCAAGTGAGATCCCAACGATCAAACCAAATGATTCTCCTTCCATTTTTTCCTATATATAAATGTAATCAAAGCCTCAAGCTCTTGTAAACGCCTCTGCTAACAAAATGAGGAAGAAGGAGATATGTTTAATGGGAGAATGTGAGAGGGAGAGACGACAACTAAAAATAATCAAAATAAAAAAGAAAATAATTAGCTAAGCCGTTGACAAATCAACTCTTCAACAAAAGCTTGCGGTGAAAATTCATATCACGGATTCAGCGTGAATCAATTCGTATCTTCAATCCGATAAATATAAAATAAATAAAATTATATTATACACCTCGCAAAAAGATAATATATTAATGAGAGGTTTCGAGAAGATCAGAGGTCAGATTTGACTTGTTCGGTCAGTAAAAATGGTTATCAGGAATTTTCTCGGAAAATAATTGGAGAAACCAGGAAACGGTTTTAAGATAGTTGATTAGAAAAAAGGAAGAAGGGGATGTGAAATTAATCTGGAGAGTCGCGCAACTTTTGATAAACGCCGCTTCGTAAAGACGACCAAAAGAAAATATATTACCCAGGGAAAGTCTCACCTACTACTACTACTACTCTACACAAAATTGCTGCATTTTCGATGCTTGGAAGAGAGAAAGTTTGAAGATTAAAGGGAGAGTAAAATTTTTCCGGAGCTTTGCTTTGATTGCAGAGAAAAGAATCAATAGAGAGAGAGAGAGAGTGTGTTTGTGAGAAAAGGACTGAGAGAGAGAGAGAGAGAGAGAGGTTCGACTTCAAGCAAACGATTACAAATGGCAATTTTAAACTTTTTTCTTTTCTTTTCTTTGTAATGTGTAAAAGAAAAGATTACCATTTTTCTTTACTTTTTTAAAAAAATACACTTTCGCAACGTCTGCTTCAAACTTAAACAAACGGAACGGGAAAGTTTTTTTTCTAATGAATTTGTTTCCTTTTAACTATTGTTTTATTGTACAAGATTTGAGTATATTTATTATGAAACCTTGGGGTTAATCGATGTTGTTTGATCTGTGGCTAGTTTTTCTTTTTAGGTGTGGATTTGCAAGAGTACCAACATGATTCTTATGGTAATAAACTAAATAAAATAAATATTTTCTACCATTTTTGACTATTGACACTCACATTCGACAATTACATTGTCAAATGTGCAAAAAAAATAATAATGTAGTTGTTATGAAATAACTTATAATTTATAGTATCGAGAAATTTAAATAAGAGTAGAATTTGATACCCGTAGGAAGCAAATAACACTAGTATAAGGGAGAGAGTTTATTATAAGGAAGAAGAAGAAGATGTAATGGTTCTTTGATTATAAACTCTTGTTCTTGTTTTTGATGTACAAAAGAGTGAGATGAGTGATGGTATTTATAGTGAACAACAATACATAAAATAACAAAGATAGTGCTTAATTTGGTAAATGAGTGGGTGATCATAGTGTTTGATGAGTAGATGATCATAGTGCTTGAGTTGGTAAAGGAGTGGATGATCATAGTAGCTTGAGTTTGGTAAAGAAGTGGATGATCATTTCAATGCTTAATTTATAACACTCCCTTGATCATCCATCTTGTATTCATGGTGCCTCGTTAAAAACCTAGTAATGGAAAACCCGATGGGAAAACCGTAGTAAAGTAAAAAGAGTACAACTCACGTAAGCTCCCCTCGAATGAGTATGTAGAACCTTTAGAACAATGATAGATTTTCATCTCTCAAATGTAACATTCTCTTTGGTTGTCATCTTTTGTATGTTCTTTGTTCCGTTAAAACCATGTCATGGAAAAACCAATGGGAAAAAAAACCATGATAAGGAAAAAAGTACAACCACACTTCTATCATATTTCTTTCTCTCGGAAAATAATATCTTCGGGATATGCATTCCATCAACTCTCTTGGAGAATTAAGCTTAAGAGAATAAACTCTATTCATTTATTATGATATCAGGGCCTTTAGACTTCTTGTCCATAATTCTCTTTGACTTAGACAATAGTTTATTCGATACATTTGGATTTCAAACCAAATTTCTTACATATAATTGTATAGAAATTAGGTCCATTATCTGAATTATTCATTTGTAACTATAGAAGTTACTATTATGATTTTCTTTTCTTTTCATATGAAATTACATCTTTCGTAATGAAAAGATTAATAATTTTCTTAAATAACACTCTTACGTTATGGTATTTCGGGACCAAACATATCTGGCGTCTTAAATAAAATACTTTAAGGATCTTTATGATAACATCTTAGTTTTAGATCTCCGTTTAGAATACATAAAACAATATAGTATTGTCGAGTTTTCTTCCAAAATATAATTTTTATAACTCTTGAGAGTTTTGATTATATTCAAATCATGATTATTGATTTATAATCTCTTGATAAATACAAATGGATACATTTGTTAACCTTATAATATTTCATATATTCCATAAAATAGTTTGTTTCAATTCGATCGAATATGGAGTTCGGGAACATGATTTTGATATCATCAATCCTTCATGGATTACACTTTCACGGATTAACATTTTTCAAGTGGATTGTTTCATTCAAGTTCTTCCTTTATTACGGTATAAGGAACTTGAAACTAGTTGCATCTACCACATGAAATTATGTCTCTTCACAATTAATTTCATATTGATCCTTTTTGTGCAACGGTTCATTTACATCTCACTTGTTTTACACCTTTAGTGTATGGACTCTTGGTCCAAATACTTCTATTTCACAAGAAGTTTATATCTTTATCTATGCATCTTTCTGTTTAAATCATTTCTTTGTGTACACTTTTCAATAGACTTTCTTTCATGATCCTCTTTCTCATTTATTATATCAACTATTACTTTGCATGTATAATATCATCGACGTCAATTTTCTTATCGGTTCCATTTTGTTTCATACATGACATAACTTATTGAGATCTCTTCATTTGTCTCGAGATACCGAATTTTCGTCGGTCATGTTTAATTTCTCTTAGATCATACAATATATTGCCTCGTTTTGACCATTATCAATATATGCTCCTTTTCATTTCGAGGATTTATCTTGGGAACCAATCATCTACCACGCTTGGGGCTTGACTAGCAGTTTGATATTGTTCTTGTAGAACATTTATTTTATTAGACATTTGGTGGTATATGTGACTTGATCACTATATTTATATGGGTTGTTCTCAGCTGCTTTAGTAAGTTTTGAAATGAATTATCTTTTGGACTTGTATTTCACATTGTGTTTAGCCGAGGATCAATGATAATTCCTTTCAACTTATTTTCTTTTCCATTGTTTATTTTCTCTCCCTTATGTTGGAAGTACTAACTCACTTTTAGAATTCATGTATAGCCTTTTATATTTTTGAGGATGGCTCGGATTCTTAAGTGTCAATAGAGATATATATCCAACATATATTTCCAACCTCATTTGAAAACACATCTTCATTTGAAGCTCGTGGCGAACAACATCCAACATTCTTAGATGAAAATGATTGGTTTCTGATTCTATACCAATGATGGGGAGAACTAGTGAATATTTATTGGCTTGATGCAAACCATTGTTGCTCAAAATGTTTAGCTTATCTCGATTGAATGTGCTATAGTCGTTAAAGACTTTAAGAAGTGAATTCACCAATATTATAAAAATGCATAGTGGGTGATCAGTCCTAACATCTTAGTTATTTATGCCAATATCTTATTTTGGCTGGTGAAAACCATATTACCCTTTTATCTTATGGGTAAGCAACATATGTCAAATCATTTGGAAGAATCTTCTGGTTCTTATATGACTATGCATATGACCTTTAAGTATATATTCGCATTATTAATGAACCAAAATGGTCTAACGATTCATGCCAAATGTAAACTTCTAGTTTACTATACATTTATCTTCATTATACTAATCTTTATGTAGTACAATATATAAGAGGCTGTAGATATTTTCTCTAAAAATACTTGTTTTAGAAAAAAATTTGTTTTAAAAGATATATTTTTTACATTTTCAATACATTAATTAATGAAAAATTGTACATTTCCAAAAATATAATTGTATTTACTAAAATCTTATTGGTTCAAAATTATGGAGAATTGTTAATTGAGAAAAACAATGCATTGGTAACTAAAATTTTATGTTTTTCTTAATAAATGTGAAAAATCTAAAACATGGATCTTTTAGAAACGGAGAGAGTATTGGCTAGTTTTACTTTGGATTTCCAAGAGTGCCAACATGATTATTATGGTAATGAACTAATAAAATAATATCAATTTTTCAATTGACACTCACATTCGACAATCACATTGTGAAAATGAAATGTGTAAAAATTTTGATGAAATATCTCTGTGCAATAAAGTTTATTCAATAAAATATCTATATGCAATAAAAGAAAGCGTATATAAAATCAATATAATGATAGAAAATGAAAATTGTGTTTCTGTCGTGGGCGTTTTGTGGGTCCCCCGAAGGGTATGCTTATCATGATTGGATGCATTTATCTTTGGGGATCGTACATTCTCCTTCTCTGTGGACTTTTTGTTTCCTGCGATGAATTTCAAGGGTTATGATTACATGCATCGTGGTCTATCATATGCTTTTTGTATACCCTCTATATTCTTGAGATCATCCAGAATTTAAATGAAAACATAAACTTAGATGGGTATTTGAAGGAAAAATTACGTATACTTGGAAATATAACAGGTGGAATTGGAAACACACAATTTCTCCAGAACCATTTAAAAGAAAAATAAGAGAAAAGACAATTGCAGTATGTTGAAAAATTCAAAGCCATAGCTGGTCATTTGATCAAAACCAAAGAAAATTGTCCAGCCACTTTATTTACTTTTCCCTCCGTTTTATATTAAATGTCGTTTTAGGTTCTAATTTTTGTTTCTTTACATTTTCAATACATTAATTAATGAAAAATTGTACATTTCCAAAAATATAATTGTATTTACTAAAATCTTATTGGTTCAAAATTATGGAGAATTGTTAATTGAAAAACAATGCATTGGTAACTAAAATTTTATGTTTTTCAATAAATGTGAAAAATCTAAATTAACTCTTATCAATCATTTATAAATGTTTAAGAATTTTTTAGAAGTTTATACCCATTGAATCGCTAACTTTAAACTCATATATTATAATTTTTTGATTGAATGCATTTTTAAAAACTGGTATCCAACTTATGATATCTCTACCAATTTTTCCTTAAGATTTGATAATAATTTGTTTATCTACTGCATTTTTATTTAATTTATATTATTAAAATAAATTAAACAAGTATACATATAATAACATTTAGATTTCTTATATATGTTATATTTTTAATTTCTTAAAACCAACTGTAAATTACTAAAACTATTAAAAGTTTCATATAGAAAATTTTTGTTACCAAAAAAATAAGATTTTTATAAAATAATATAAGTAAAAACTCATTTAATAGATATTTCATATCTGATATATATATATATTAACATTAATGAAATTAAACTTTGTATCATATAAAAGTATATAGTTATTTTAATTTTAAAATTTTAGAAATATGTATTATATTTGAATTTATTAAAATATATATTTTTAATTTCTTAAAACCAACTAAATTACTAAAACTATTAAAAGTTTCATATAGAAAATTTTTGTTACCAAAAAATAAGATTTTTATAAAATAATATAAGTAAAAACTCATTTAATAGATATTTCATATCTGATATATATATATATTAACATTAATGAAATTAAACTTTGTATCATATAAAAGTATATAGTTATTTTAATTTTAAAATTTTAGAAATATGTATTATATTTGAATTTATTAAAATATATATTTTACAATTTTAATTTGATAAAATCCTTAAAAGTATTTTATATATATTTTAATTAACTATAAATAATAATCATAAAAATTAAGTATTTAATAAATATTTTCTAAAATATGCTACTCAGTGGAGATAGCTACCTCATAGTTTTTTCTTTTTAATAATTACCTCATTGTTATTAATGCTTGCAGTTACTCTCGATGTTGTTTGATACTCCTCCGTTTCTAAAAATCCTTGTTTTAGAAAAAAATTTGTTTTAAAAGATATATTTTTACATTTTCAATACATTAATTAATGAAAAATTGTACATTTCAAAAATATAATTGTATTTACTAAAATCTTATTGGTTCAAAATTATGGAGAATTGTTAATTGAAAAACAATGCATTGGTAACTAAAATTTTATGTTTTTCTTAATAAATGTGAAAAATCTAAATTAACTCTTATCAATCATTTATAAATGTTTAAGAATTTTTTAGAAGTTTATACCCATTGAATCGCTAACTTTAAACTCATATATTATAATTTTTTGATTGAATGCATTTTTAAAACTGGTATCCAACTTATGATATCTCTACCAATTTTTCCTTAAGATTTGATAATAATTTGTTTATCTACTGCATTTTTATTTAATTTATATTATTAAAATAAATTAAACAAGTATACATATAATAACATTTAGATTTCTTATATATGTTATATTTTTAATTTCTTAAAACCAACTGTAAATTACTAAAACTATTAAAAGTTTCATATAGAAAATTTTTGTTACCAAAAAAATAAGATTTTTATAAAATAATATAAGTAAAAAACTCATTTAATAGATAACCATGTGGTGAAAGAATATCGTCAAATATGGATCCCGTAAAAATAGAATTATCGGATATAAAATCGTCTATAATATTTCTCATATCATGTAATAGCATAATTTTTCAGTCTTTAAAACTTAAAAGTGTCATTTAATAGATATTTCATATCTGATATATATATATATTAACATTAATGAAATTAAACTTTGTATCATATAAAAGTATATAGTTATTTTAATTTTAAAATTTTAGAAATATGTATTATATTTGAATTTATTAAAATATATATTTTACAATTTTAATTTGATAAAATCCTTAAAAGTATTTTATATATATTTTTAATTAACTATAAATAATAATCATAAAAATTAAGTATTTAATAAATATTTTCTAAAATATGCTACTCAGTGGAGATAGCTACCTCATAGTTTTTTCTTTTTAATAATTACCTCATTGTTATTAATGCTTGCAGTTACTCGATGTTGTTTGATACTCCTCCGTTTCTAAAAATCCTTGTTTTAGAAAAAATTTGTTTTAAAAGATATATTTTTACATTTTCAATACATTAATTAATGAAAAATTGTACATTTCAAAAATATAATTGTATTTACTAAAATCTTATTGGTTCAAAATTATGGAGAATTGTTAATTGAAAAACAATGCATTGGTAACTAAAATTTTATGTTTTTCTTAATAAATGTGAAAAATCTAAATTAACTCTTATCAATCATTTATAAATGTTTAAGAATTTTTTATAGAAGTTTATACCCATTGAATCGCTAACTTTAAACTCATATATTATAATTTTTTTGATTGAATGCATTTTTAAAAACTGGTATCCAACTTATGATATCTCTACCAATTTTTCCTTAAGATTTGATAATAATTTGTTTATCTACTGCATTTTTATTTAATTTATATTATTAAAATAAATTAAACAAGTATACATATAATAACATTTAGATTTCTTATATATGTTATATTTTTAATTTCTTAAAACCAACTGTAAATTACTAAAACTATTAAAAGTTTCATATAGAAAATTTTTGTTACCAAAAAAATAAGATTTTTATAAAATAATATAAGTAAAAAACTCATTTAATAGATAACCATGTGGTGAAAGAATATCGTCAAATATGGATCCCGTAAAAATAGAATTATCGGATATAAAATCGTCTATAATATTTCTCATATCATGTAATAGCATAATTTTTCAGTCTTTAAAACTTAAAAGTGTCATTTAATAGATATTTCATATCTGATATATATATATATTAACATTAATGAAATTAAACTTTGTATCATATAAAAGTATATAGTTATTTTAATTTTAAAATTTTAGAAATATGTATTATATTTGAATTTATTAAAATATATATTTTACAATTTTAATTTGATAAAATCCTTAAAAGTATTTTATATATATTTTAATTAACTATAAATAATAATCATAAAAAATTAAGTATTTAATAAATATTTTCTAAAATATGCTACTCCGGAGTGGAGATAGCTACCTCATAGTTTTTTTCTTTTTTAATAATTACCTCATTGTTATTAATGCTTGCAGTTACTCTCGATGTTGTTTGATACTCCCTCCGTTTCTAAAAAATCCTTGTTTTAGAAAAAAAATTTGTTTTAAAAAGATATATTTTTTACATTTTCAATACATTAATTAATGAAAAATTGTACATTTCCAAAAATATAATTGTATTTACTAAAATCTTATTGGTTCAAAATTATGGAGAATTGTTAATTGAGAAAAACAATGCATTGGTAGCTAAAATTTTATGTTTTTCAATAAATGTGAAAAATCTAAATTAACTCTTATCAATCATTTATAAATGTTTAAGAATTTTTTAGAAGTTTATACCCATTGAATCGCTAACTTTAAACTCATATATTATAATTTTTTGATTGAATGCATTTTTAAAACTGGTATCCAACTTATGATATCTCTACCAATTTTTCCTTAAGATTTGATAATAATTTGTTTATCTACTGCATTTTTATTTAATTTATATTATTAAAATAAATTAAACAAGTATACATATAATAACATTTAGATTTCTTATATATGTTATATTTTTAATTTCTTAAAACCAACTGTAAATTACTAAAACTATTAAAAGTTTCATATAGAAAATTTTTGTTACCAAAAATAAGATTTTTATAAAATAATATAAGTAAAAACTCATTTAATAGATAACCATGTGGTGAAAGAATATCGTCAAATATGGATCCGTAAAAATAGAATTATCGGATATAAAATCGTCATAATATTTCTCATATCATGTAATAGCATAATTTTTCAGTCTTTAAAACTTAAAAGTGTCATTTAATAGATATTTCATATCTGATATATATATATATTAACATTAATGAAATTAAACTTTGTATCATATAAAAGTATATAGTTATTTTAATTTTAAAATTTTAGAAATATGTATTATATTTGAATTTATTAAAATATATATTTTACAATTTTAATTTGATAACGCTTGGAGAGGTTTCCATTTTAATATCGTATTTAATTATGCTAGATTTATGGGAGATTATAGGGCATGTAAATTAGAATATTCCTTTTAGAATAGATTTGAATTTCGTAAGTTAATATGCAGATTGTTAGTTAATGCGTATCCTTTTGATATGGAAACACACAATTTCTCCAGAACCATTTAAAAGAAAAATAAGAGAAAAGACAATTGCAGTATGTTGAAAAATTCAAAGCCATAGCTGGTCATTTGATCAAAACCAAAGAAAATTGTCCAGCCACTTTATTTACTTTTCCCTCCGTTTTATATTAAATAAAAATTTTATATTAAATAAAAATTTTATATTAAATAAAAATTTTATATTAAATAAAAATTTTATATTAAATAAAAATTTTATATTAAATAAAAATTTTATATTAAATAAAAATTTTATATTAAATGTCGTTTTAGGTTCTAATTTTTGTTTCTTTACATTTTCAAAATAAATAATAAATGTTTTCTATTTTACTCATATTTTTAACTTGTTAATTAATAAAATCAAGCAAAATAATATATTGAATTTTGATAAATTTTGACCAAAAATAATATATTGAATTTTGATAAATTTTGACCAAAAATAATATATTGAATTTTGATAAATTTTGACCAAAAATAATATATTGAATTTTGATAAATTTTGACCAAAAATAATATATTGAATTTTGATAAATTTTGACCAAAAATAATATATTGAATTTTGATAAATTTTGACCAAAAATAATATATTGAATTTTGATAAATTTTGACCAAAAATAAGTTTAGTATTTGAATATGAAGCTACTAAACTTAATTTTTTCATAATCTTATAGTTTAAATATAGTTGGATAGATTATATGTATATGAGAAAACTTCACCATAATAATTTTAAAAACTGAGCTAGTGTTATATATTTATACTATTCGATAGTTGAAGCATTAGAATATAAAAATCAGTTTGGTTCAATATATATATATATATATATATATATATATATATATAACATATTTAAAGAATATATTATAATGGTTATGTATAGATAAAAAACATATTAATTAAAAAAATGATCCTTTACGTGCTGGTTGAAAAATGGTTAACATGTATAATAGGCAAATCAAAGGTCCATTAGCAAATTTAACAACATTTTAAGTTGATAACGCTTGGAGAGGTTTCCATTTTTAATATCGTATTTAATTATGCTAGATTTATGGGAGATTATAGGGCATGTAAATTAGAATATTCCTTTTAGAATAGATTTGAATTTCGTAAGTTAATATGCAGATTGTTAGTTAATGCGTATCCTTTTGATATGGAAACACACAATTTCTCCAGAACCATTTAAAAGAAAAATAAGAGAAAAGACAATTGCAGTATGTTGAAAAATTCAAAGCCATAGCTGGTCATTTGATCAAAACCAAAGAAAATTGTCCAGCCACTTTATTTACTTTTCCCTCCGTTTTATATTAAATGTCGTTTTAGGTTCTAATTTTTGTTTCTTTACATTTTCAAAATAAATAATAAATGTTTTCTATTTTACTCATATTTTTAACTTGTTAATTAATAAAATCAAGCAAAATAATATATTGAATTTTGATAAATTTTGACCAAAAATAATATATTGAATTTTGATAAATTTTGACCAAAAATAATATATTGAATTTTGATAAATTTTGACCAAAAATAATATATTGAATTTTGATAAATTTTGACCAAAAATAATATATTGAATTTTGATAAATTTTGACCAAAAATAAGTTTAGTATTTGAATATGAAGCTACTAAACTTAATTTTTCATAATCTTATAGTTTATACATGTCCTTTTCAGCCTTTTCTTATGCTAATTGTCAAATAGTTAGTCTACTCTGTAAATTTATTAAATCATATATACTATTATAAATTTACATAACAAAAATATACAAATATATTTTTAGTCACGTCACTTTGAACAAGTTTATCCAATAGCACTTAATATATTAAATGGAAATGTAACATAAAATTTAATCATTTTCTTAATTAGGTGTGCAAAACCTTAAACGACACTTATAATGAAACTGAAAGAGTAACATATTTCAGCTATAATATGTTAAACTAGATTCTGACCCGTGCATCCGCACGGGTGATTTTTTATTTGTAATAGATAATATTGTGATTTAGTTATGATTTATAGATAGACAATAAATATTTCTAAATTTTTTAGTTGTTTATATCTTGGTTTGATGCTAAATTAATCGAAAATGATATCTAAATAAATTTGATGTTTTTTACTCACACAGACAATTTTTATATATTATTTGTTTAAAAATTTAACCATTTAGTAAGCATGTATATACTAATAAATTTATTTTCAAAAACAAATATTTATACAGCAAATATTTTCTTATCTTTTTCAAATTTAAACTTCTCTTAGTTTAATGTATACTGGAAATAAATGAGGAACATACAACACTATAAATTTTGATAACCTTACATTTCAAGTATTACATTCTGATAAATTGATCCAAGTGATATATTATATAAGTTATTTTTTATTCGATCCATATCGTGTATGTCTGAATAATATATAGAATATTTTTTTGGAAAAAGTATTATTACATTTTTGAAAATAAATGGTTATTTTGACCAAAAATAATATATTGAATTTTGATAAATTTTGACCAAAAATAATATATTGAATTTTGATAAATTTTGACCAAAAATAATATATTGAATTTTGATAAATTTTGACCAAAAATAATATATTAAATGGAAATGTAACATAAAATTTAATCATTTTCTTAATTAGGTGTGCAAAACCTTAAACGACACTTATAATGAAACTGAAAGAGTAACATATTTCAGCTATAATATGTTAAATAACCTTAGTTTACTTGAGTCTGGTGGTATAAATTCAAGAAAATGGTTTTAGTTTGGGTAATCCTTGTAAAAAAACTAGTGCAGTACATTTCTCATTTTTAAAAGTTGTCTTTTTTTTTTTTTTTCAACCTTGTAAAATTTAAGATCAGATATGTTCAAAGGTACATAAATTAAAAATTAAACATTAAATTTATAAACGATTAATCCGAATGTAAATTCAAGCAACACACGAACATGTAACAACACACCACTAAAACATTTTGCTATTGGAGATCAAATGCTTGCCGAAAATGCGGCCAACTATCGATAAAAATGAACTTTCACTGCAATTTACACATTGTTTTTTTCTTATTACATTCTTTTCACTATATTATCTAAAACAAAAAAAAAACAACACCAAAAAAGTAATAGAAACTAAACCTATTTTTCATAGTTCATATTGTTTATACATGTCCTTTTCAGCCTTTTCTTATGCTAATTGTCAAATAGTTAGTCTACTCTGTAAATTTATTAAATCATATATACTATTATAAATTTACATAACAAAAATATACAAATATATTTTTAGTCACGTCACTTTGAACAAGTTTATCCAATAGCACTTAATATATTAAATGGAAATGTAACATAAAATTTAATCATTTTCTTAATTCGTGTGCAAAAACCTTAAACGACACTTATAATGAAACTGAAAGAGTAACATATTTCAGCTATAATATGTTAAATAACCTTAGTTTACTTGAGTCTGGTGGTATAAATTCAAGAAAATGGTTTTAGTTTGGGTAATCCTTGAAAAAAAACTAGTGCAGTACATTTCTCATTTTTAAAAGTTGTCTTTTTTTTTTTTTTTTCAACCTTGTAAAATTTAAGATCAGATATGTTCAAAGGTACATAAATTAAAAATTAAACATTAAATTTATAAACGATTAATCCGAATGTAATTCAAGCAACACACGAACATGTAACAACACACCACTAAAACATTTTGCTATTGGAGATCAAATGCTTGCCGAAAATGCGGCCAACTATCGATAAAAATGAACTTTCACTGCAATTTACACATTGTTTTTTTCTTATTACATTCTTTTCACTATATTATCTAAAACAAAAAAAAAACAACACCAAAAAAGTAATAGAAACTAAACCTATTTTTCATAGTTCATATTGTTTATACATGTCCTTTTCAGCCTTTTCTTATGCTAATTGTCAAATAGTTAGTCTACTCTGTAAATTTATTAAATCATATATACTATTATAAATTTACATAACAAAAATATACAAATATATTTTTAGTCACGTCACTTTGAACAAGTTTATCCAAAAGCTTCATCTTGATCATTTAATCTCACCAACTTACCGGAATATCATGTATGAAATTAAACAGGTGTAAGCTAATTATCTTATGAATACAGTTGAGAGTTTGGCGGTTAATAGGTGAGAAGATAAACTGTGAAATTATACGTCTATAACCAGAGCTAGTGTTATATATTTATACTATTCGATAGTTGAAGCATTAGAATATAAAAAATCAGTTTGGTTCAATATATATATATATATAACATATTTAAAGAATATATTATAATGGTTATGTATAGATAAAAAAAACATATTAATTAAAAAAATGATCCTTTACGTGCTGGTTGAAAAATGGTTAACATGTATAATAGGCAAATCAAAGGTCCATTAGCAAATTTAACAACATTTTAAGTTGATAACGCTTGGAGAGGTTTCCATTTTTAATATCGTATTTAATTATGCTAGATTTATGGGAGATTATAGGGCATGTAAATTAGAATATTCCTTTTAGAATAGATTTGAATTTCGTAAGTTAATATGCAGATTGTTAGTTAATGCGTATCCTTTTTGATATGGAAACACACAAGATTAGGTTCACTCCCGTTTTGTCTTGAGTTTAGAAAAGCTAGGCGGTTCAAATTTAAGTCGCAGGTTAAGTTACCAGATAAAACGACTGTGTTTTATCCAATGGCAATTCTTTGTAAATATTAAGGAAAATTAAGGGTTAAATACTATTTGTACTTCAATTTTAATAGATTAGATAACCTTAGTTTACTTGAGTCTGGTGGTATAAATTCAAGAAAATGGTTTTAGTTTGGGTAATCCTTGTAAAAAAAACTAGTGCAGTACATTTCTCATTTTTAAAAGTTGTCTTTTTTTTTTTTTTTCAACCTTGTAAAATTTAAGATCAGATATGTTCAAAGGTACATAAATTAAAAATTAAACATTAAATTTATAAACGATTAATCCGAATGTAAATTCAAGCAACACACGAACATGTAACAACACACCACTAAAACATTTTGCTATTGGAGATCAAATGCTTGCCGAAAATGCGGCCAACTATCGATAAAAATGAACTTTCACTGCAATTTACACATTGTTTTTTTCTTATTACATTCTTTTCACTATATTATCTAAAACAAAAAAAAAACAACACCAAAAAAGTAATAGAAACTAAACCTATTTTTCATAGTTCATATTGTTTATACATGTCCTTTTCAGCCTTTTCTTATGCTAATTGTCAAATAGTTAGTCTACTCTGTAAATTTATTAAATCATATATACTATTATAAATTTACATAACAAAAATATACAAATATATTTTTAGTCACGTCACTTTGAACAAGTTTATCCAAAAGCTTCATCTTGATCATTTAATCTCACCAACTTACCGGAATATCATGTATGAAATTAAACAGGTGTAAGCTAATTATCTTATGAATACAGTTGAGAGTTTGGCGGTTAATAGGTGAGAAGATAAACTGTGAAATTATACGTCTATAACCAGTAGCAAGCAGTTACATATATCCACCTAAACTCACCTAATCTCACATTCGTGAGGATTGTTACAGTTGAAGTTCATTTTCGTTCAAAGAAACATAAACAATCTGTTCAACTAAAAATATTGCTAAAGATCGAAAAGATAATGAAACCAATTCGTAAGGACATAATATGAATGTATTATGATTTCTCCACCTCCATTCTAACAGTTCCTTGATATCATATTGAAATATGTTAACTTGTTTCAAATTCAGTTCTTCTGATTTGATATCGAGACATTCGAAAAATATTACTTTTACTTCTTTTTTTTTTTAGCTTGGTTTGTGGACAAAGAAGATAAAAAGAAGATAAAAATCCCGGAAGTACTGCCGCAAGTAATTCTAATATACTTGGACAACCAAATATAATACCCACAGGCACACGACACGAAACATTATCGTACATAAAAAGATTGTCCTAAAAAGAAATTTCTTAAACTTCAATGATGCAATTTCGAATTTTTAAAGAGTTAAAGATCTTTCTTTCTTTCTTGTCTACAATTTTCCCCCAAAATAATGAAAGAGTTAGAAAAGTGCTTAACTCTAAATAACGGTAGGATTTGTCATTTGGACTGAAACTTAGACGTTAAACTTTAAACTTTATAATGCACTTTCTTTAATTATACAGAGTGGCTTATGCCAAGACAACCAAGAGAACACGTGCAGATCCTCCATGTTTATGTATTTGACCACTTTATCTATTGTTACGACATGGTGTGGGAGAGATCATTTGACATACTACAGTAATTATATATTGTTAGTTTAATCAAAATTATAATTGTTTATTTGCTTAGATTTTATGTTATTAATTATATCATGTTGGTGGGGAGGATAGAGTGGGCGCAACACAAGATCCGATAATTTCTCTCCTTTGATTATATTTTCTATATATATATCTCTAGATTCAAAACTCTTTTGTCTCTTAAATTTGAGAGGATGAGATGAATTTGTTAACTTAGAGAGCAAATATTCTTCAAATTCAAAGTTTGCTTGTTACATGGTCGTAGGATCATAAAGCAAGACATGTCTTCTCCACGTGCACGGTACAGCCTCATGTTCTCATGTCTCCATCTATACATATTTACATAGTTGTATACATATATGTAGATACACCCAAATTTGGATTTTATTGATTATAGAGAAAAGGTGATATAAGACTACATGTGACTAAAGATGCAAAAAACGCGTTAAGTCCTTCGTATTGTACAAATATTTTTGGGTTTAAGAATCTGAGTTCTGTTAAGGTACAAGTCTACATGTGATCATGACAATTTTACATAGTAGTTTTTCAGACAATAATCTACCAGATTGACGTCCAATGAGAGGCACCCGAGCACATACATATTCAGAATTCAGAAATAAGATTGGAGATATAATGGGCTATGGCAATAGGTCGCGGCCCATAATCTGGCCACCTAAAAATTCGTTCAACGGACTATTCGTCTGTGGTTATTATCATAATTGCGTCTGTGACTATCATAGAATTTGAACCTTCAAATATACATAAACAATCTGTTCAACTAAAAATATTGCTAAAGATCGAAAAGATAATGAAACCAATTCGTAAGGACATAATATGAATGTATTATGATTTCTCCACCTCCATTCTAACAGTTCCTTGATATCATATTGAAATATGTTAACTTGTTTCAAATTCAGTTCTTCTGATTTGATATCGAGACATTCGAAAAATATTACTTTTACTTCTTTTTTTTTTTAGCTTGGTTTGTGGACAAAGAAGATAAAAAGAAGATAAAAATCCCGGAAGTACTGCCGCAAGTAATTCTAATATACTTGGACAACCAAATATAATACCCACAGGCACACGACACGAAACATTATCGTACATAAAAAGATTGTCCTAAAAAGAAATTTCTTAAACTTCAATGATGCAATTTCGAATTTTTAAAGAGTTAAAGATCTTTCTTTCTTTCTTGTCTACAATTTTCCCCCAAAATAATGAAAGAGTTAGAAAAGTGCTTAACTCTAAATAACGGTAGGATTTGTCATTTGGACTGAAACTTAGACGTTAAACTTTAAACTTTATAATGCACTTTCTTTAATTATACAGAGTGGCTTATGCCAAGACAACCAAGAGAACACGTGCAGATCCTCCATGTTTATGTATTTGACCACTTTATCTATTGTTACGACATGGTGTGGGAGAGATCATTTGACATACTACAGTAATTATATATTGTTAGTTTAATCAAAATTATAATTGTTTATTTGCTTAGATTTTATGTTATTAATTATATCATGTTGGTGGGGAGGATAGAGTGGGCGCAACACAAGATCCGATAATTTCTCTCCTTTGATTATATTTTCTATATATATATCTCTAGATTCAAAACTCTTTTGTCTCTTAAATTTGAGAGGATGAGATGAATTTGTTAACTTAGAGAGCAAATATTCTTCAAATTCAAAGTTTGCTTGTTACATGGTCGTAGGATCATAAAGCAAGACATGTCTTCTCCACGTGCACGGTACAGCCTCATGTTCTCATGTCTCCATCTATACATATTTACATAGTTGTATACATATATGTAGATACACCCAAATTTGGATTTTTATTGATTATAGAGAGAAAAGGTGATATAAGACTACATGTGACTAAAGATGCAAAAAAAACGCGTTAAGTCCTTCGTATTGTACAAATATTTTTGGGTTTAAGAATCTGAGTTCTGTTAAGGTACAAGTCTACATGTGATCATGACAATTTTACATAGTAGTTTTTCAGACAATAATCTACCAGATTGACGTCCAATGAGAGGCACCCGAGCACATACATATTCAGAATTCAGAAATAAGATTGGAGATATAATGGGCTATGGCAATAGGTCGCGGCCCATAATCTGGCCACCTAAAAATTCGTTCAACGGACTATTCGTCTGTGGTTATTATCATAATTGCGTCTGTGACTATCATAGAATTTGAACCTTCAAATATACAAAGCCTAATACAGATTTTGATGCTGATATACATATATCATAATGAAAATAACTTATACACAAGCTCAGAAAACTATTATAGCAATTAGCACTAAACCTGTTAAACTTGATTGTTGCTGGGGGGTTGCTACCATATATATACTGTATATGGTTAGTTCCGTGGTCATTGTTTCTCAGAGAACGCCATCTTTGTTAGATAGTTGGCTAGCACCGGTAGGAAACCTCACCATAGGAGGCGAACTTACTTAACTAATGTCATCTTGCTTGTCCGTTTCCGGGTGTTAGGTTGCGCTTTTGAGACAACAACATAGTTTTGATAGTGTTCAAAATGATAAAATGAGGCTTTTCTTTCCGAAAATTCTCTAATGTTATGTCAAAAATAGAACAATATGACAAGACAAATAGCTGAGAAAGTGTGGAAATAAGAAATTGTCGAGTTTTTTACCATGTTTAGAAGCGTTTTTTTTGTATAATCAAATGTTTGCGTGAGCTTAAAATTGTGGCTCAGGAGATAGAAACGGTCGATGATGTTGTTAGGTAAAAACTGGATTTCAACCACGTATTGAGCAGTATTTTCACATAATATTTTCTTTAGATACCCATTTTGGTTTACTCTAGCGTGCTCCGTAGGGTAAGCAGATAAACTTTAACATTCAACACTGATAGACAAACTCTTTTTTATGAGCTCGACGAAACATATTTATTGATTTATGCTTATATATATCGGTGGCAGTTACTAATTAATATCAAATATATACATAATGCTACATATTTCCTTTTATATTTATATACATAAATAATTAAACTTAACGAAGAAACTAGAACTCAAAACATGAACGGGGTAGGTGAGAATGTCGGAATTACTGGTTCCAAATCATTGCTCCTGCGAATCAATCAAAACAAAAACAAAATAAAAATTTCAAAACTGTATAATCATGAAACCTATAACCTTAATTACAACAAAAGTATAATGTGAATTTGTTTGAATTTTTTCGATAAATAGCTTTGTTAAACAATTCATAATAATCATTTTTTTTTTGCTAAACAATTCGTAATAATCATCCCCAAAACAACAAACCAAAAGTTCAAAATTTATGTGTTTTACCCGAAACCGTCACGGCGGAAACGAACATGATCACCACCGGAGCAAGACGACGCGTCTCCGCCGCTGACTTCACTTTTCCGACGGACTTTCCTCTCTTCTTCCGATTTCTCGGTTAAAGCCGGCTTGTGCTCGGAGATAACGCTGAGGGACGGTCTCCATTCTTGTCCCGGTTGTCCCGCAACTCTGACGCGTTTCCGCCGCCTTCGCTGTTTCATTAGCGACTGCGTTTCGCCGGAAATATGATCATCCACGGTCGCGGCGGATTGGTGGAGCTGCTGCGAACCAAAGCAAGGCACGACGAGCTCCAGTAAGAACTTCATGCCCTACTACACCACTCCTCACCTGAACCCTTCTCTTCTCTTCCTTTTTTTTTTTTAATTTTAAATCTTACAACTAATATGTAAAAGTGGCTAATAATTTGAAATGGTTATCGGTGTGGTGTTTCTCTTATGAAAGGGGCAATTTATAGAAGCAAGTGAGAAGTGATGACTCGCTTGATTACGTAAACATGTGATTCGTGGCGTTATTACCAAACTGCCCTTACCACCTTATCTTAAAACCGGAGTTGGTTTTACGTTGAAATCAAGAGGTGGTCTCATTGCCAAATATAAGAATCGGCGACGTTATTACTGTTTCCGAATGGGATTATTTATAGCTAGTGATCACCTCTACCACAAATTAACTGAGAATATAGTCGTCTGGATTGTTTTGTTGTAAAAGATACGGATCATACGGTATCACATGGTGGGTTAAATCTTAGTGAAGTTAGATACTGAATTAAATATAAACCTAGCTATAATATGCTTGATCTAGTATTATATTACTAACTAAAATCCCAATGTCACTGTCATTTTACCTTCGGACATTTGTAAGTTGTAACCTCAACTCCGTAATATTTGATGATATGATATGATGATACGATCTGTATACTCCAATAAAATGCATGTGTAAATAATACGTGGCGATGAGAAAACCTTATATTTTTTTTTTTTTTGCTGAAATTTGGAGAAAACCTTATATTGCAAGAACTTATGTTTAAACTCCTGTAGATAAGAACTACATTAAATGGATAGACCAGATTCACATCTCCTAGCCATATCGAACATGAAGCGGTCCAACGTAGGCTAATTCATGAAATGAAACAACATTTAAACCCTTATTTAAGAATCATCAAAGTCACTGTATTGAAAGAAGGTGAAGAAAACGGCTATATTCTCTCTCCAAAAAGCGATTTTTGGGCGATCTCCAAACCCGAGGTGACTATCACTCCGGCTTCTCACCGGCGTCTTATACGGCGTCGGCTTCTTGCCCAGCTCTCTGCTCCATCTCCACCAAAGGAGATGAGGAAGAAGAAGCCTAAAAATTCCCCTTCGTCGAAGCCTCCGAAGTCGTCGAGCTCGTCTCCGTCGACCACGCCCGCTCCGCCAATGTTCTTATCTACAGTCGTCGAGCTCGTCTCCGTCATCCTTATTTAACGACAGAGGATGACATATCCACAATGCTGCCACGTTTGAAGTAATCACACATGCGACGCAACAAAAGCGACGATGACTCATCTCCTGTTAATTTGTTTGTACTAATTAAAATAATACAAATATGCATGCTCTCATTTTCTTATTCATACGACGACTTGATTGATAGTAACATAGTTTTCATGAACATTGGAGTTAAATCGGTTAGTTATGTTACTACTCGCTAGGTAATACCTAGTAGGTATCAGGTGCCAATGTAATTGTAAGATGTCTTGACACGAATATATATGATCCTAACCCACACCATGCCTAGAATAACAACCTTAAGAGGAAATAAGAGTTTGATGAATTTTCTCAAGATTATATTAGGTGGTTAGCATTACGTCGTCTTATCCTGTTATCCACTAGAATGATATATAAGATCATCGTAAAAAAACTTGATTAAAAACGTTATCCGACTCGGAGGAATCGCATTTAGTTTCTTGATACAGTTAAGTTTCACTTGTGCTTATTTCTTAAACTTAATAGTCGGAAACAAAAGCCCTTCTACACGTTGCGGTCAATATCCTCATTATAACTAATATTTGCGTCCAATAACTAGACAATCAAACAACAAAACATATCATTATCACCATTAAAAGCTAAGCAAACTCCAAAGTTTCTAACTGGAATAGACCTAAAAGAGAGAGGGCATCGGGCCCTGGTTTGTGAAATAGAATTGGTTGCATGAGAAAGAGGGAACTGTCGCACCTAAACGTAATTGGGACAGCGGAGGAATGTTATAGTATGAACGGTATCTCTTTTGTTTTGTTTTCTCTTTTGTCTTTGTGACATTTATTGCATAAACTTATATAAGCCATTTGTATTTTGATATTTTTTGTTCAGTCGACATGTTATAGAAATGTTCCTGTAGATTCTAGATAACTCCACGCTAAGATTTGAGTACTCAATGGTGTTTTGTTGTGGCCCAATAGTGACATTCCCATATGTTTAAATCATCATGATGGTTGCTCAAGGAAAGTGTTCAATCATCTCAAGATTCTCAACAGATTATGAACTTGGTGATTGGCTAGTGGCTACGGACGGACCCATTGGGTTACATGATCGAAGATGTTCAATCAGATTGGGGTTCAAAGTTGTTTGGTTCACAATCATAAATTTTTATTTCAAGAACACTATAAATAAAAGCAAAATTAATTTATTAACAGATATTACGGTACATATGGTAGGTAAATTAATCAAAAATCAACAGACAAAACAGGATCTGAATTTTCCATGATCTAAAAAGCAATCAATCTCAATTTATACCGGCCGATATAAATTCGCTATTGTTATGGTTAGATCAATTCAAAGAATCTATCTACGTGCATCTTTCCCAATCGAAACCACATATAACCAAAACGAGACGTAAAAGTTTTTCAAAACTATACCATGTGTGCTTAGATTGGGCATCTTTTCATCAGAGAGCTCATACACTTCATATTTGTCTTGTAAATGAGATTCTTTTGGTTATTACTCAAAAAAATAATATAAAGTTTGTGAACTTCTCAAGGCACAAGACGCTACTAAGAGACAGTTCAGCCATAGTAGATAATAGAATGACGCACAACACTGATATAAAGATTCGTCCCCCAAAGATTTCAGCAACAGTCTTGTATCAATAGCGGTTACCATAAGGACGAGGAGGAGGCATGTTGTTCTGAGGTCGATATGGCTCTCTAGGTCTAGCGTACTCTGCGAATATGACCCAACCGTCAAGAAACTGCAGAGAAACAAAGAGGAGAGAATTAGCCCTAGATGCCAATATAAATAATAGATTTCGATTACACATTTTGTATATGAGAAAATGAGGTTTTCAGGATTAGAATGAATATATATATAATTATTACCTTGCCATCCATTCCAGCAATGCCTTTAGCAGAATCTTCTAAGGTGGCATATCGAACAAATCCAAACCCTTTTGAATATCCTGAGACTCTGTCTGTGACAACCTTGGCTATAGAAACCAATCTGACAGTTAGTTCTCTCTGTTTGACTAGCTTTGATTCGCATAAAACGTTCGTAGTAAAGGAAGTTTATTTACCATCAGCAACATCTCCAAACTGAGCAAATGCTGTCCTAAGACCTTCAGAAGTGGTGCGCTTACTAAGCCCTTAAATAAAACAGATGGCACAGAAACAAAACTTTAGATTTCAAAACATTCATCTTCATATATTTAAATATAACATAACAAACTTCAGGAAACTGAGACACAAAATCAGAACAGAACAAGACTGGACTCTTAGTTCCACACAAAGATAGTAATCAGATTCTTCAGACATGGGCTCTCAATTCTAAACTCAACGTGAGTTAACTAAATGATTCATCTTTTAAAACATCACATATCTACGATAAACCCTCAAAACTTCAGAAATGAAATATGAGAGATAGAGAGAGGCGTTTTACCGGAGACGAAGAGATTGGTGCTGGGTTCCGCCTGAGGACGAGCCGGAGCTTCGGAGTTAGCCTGTGGAGAAAGGAACGAAAAGTTTGTAGCGTTCGAGCAGAAGAGGCGTCTCAATCCAACGGGAGCCGAAGCCATTTCCGTCGCCGCTCTTGCTATCGCAGGGAGTCTCACAGCCATCATCGCCATCGATTCAATTGACAGATCGGCGTGTTGATCTCTTCTTCTGATTTGAGAGAGAAACCAAAGGTTTTACCTTTGGGAAGCTAAAACCCTAAACGAGAAGCCGATCAATCGATTTCGAGATTCTGCGAACAAAGGTTTTTTTTGGTTTTAAAAAATATGAATTGGGCCATTCTTGAGGCCCAAATTAAAGCCCACGAAAGTTCAGCTAAAAATCGAATTTCAATTCAGCTTCTACAAACACCTCCCCGGACGGTGGTTCAAAATTAGAGTTCCTCCTCCGATGGATCTCTTACGCAACTCATACGCCAATGACTCCGACGACGAACCTGAACCGGTGACCGTTAACCGGTTAACATCTATAACCGCCACACCGTCTCTTCCTTCTAAGAAGCGCCCATATCCTGAACCAGCTCGTAAACCAAATCCTCCGTACGGTTATCATCCCGATCCTCAAACCAGCTCTTCAACAATCCCGATTCCGATCACAGTCCCAGGTCGGTACGTTTCCAAGAGAGAGAGATCGCTTCTTGCCTCTCTTTCAACTGCTCCGGCTCAAAATCAAAGCTCCGATTCGATTCAGAAACCTTCCGTTGGCTCTCCTACTGGTAACTTGCGATTACTCTTAATCCTCCTTGTTAATATCTTCTGCTAGTAAAGTATTAATCTTTCTTAAAATCTCAGTTCTCGGGAGCATCTCTGATTCACAAGTCCCACGCCATGTTCTATCGAAAGGTTCCTCATTTCGAACCGGAATGCCCGGTAGGATGTCGGTTTCGTTAACCGGTCATACAAAGGCTGTAACTTCTATTGATTGGTCAACAAGTCATGGTATGTTCTTGTCTAAAGTTCCAAGCTTTATAGAGTTTGTGATTGATATGCTTAGGGCTCAACCTTTGGTTATATCCTTTGCCTCATTCATTTGTTTGTTTATGTTCTTGTCTAGTGAAATTTGTTAACTTTATAGAGTTTGTGAACTTTGTTATTGTTGGTTTATGTTAAGTATTGAGCAAACTCTTTTATCTGATGTGCTTAGGGCTTCTTTCTAGTTATCAACCTTTGGTTATGTCTCTTGCCAATATCATTTGCCTCATTCATTTGTTCATTAGAGTTGTTTTGCAGTTCATCTCCTTGCTTCAGCGGGGCTAGATGGTGCTGTCTACGTGTGGAATGTGTGGAGCAGAGATGAGAAGAAAGTACGAGCTTTTCTCCATCATAGTTCCCCGGTTAAAGATGTGAAGTGGTCCAAGCAAGGGCTATCTCTCCTCTCTTGTGGATATGACTTCACGTCGAGGCTGTTTGATATTGAGAGAGGGGTGGAGACGCAAACTTTCAAGGAGGATCAGGTTGTTGGGGTTGTTAAGTTCCATCCAGACAACGTCAACCTGTTTCTCTCGGGAGGGCTCAAGGGCAGTCTTAGATTATGGGACATCAGGAGCAACAACAAAGCTGTGCATGAGTACGTCAAGGATCTTGGTCCGGTTCTTGATGTTGAGTTTATGGCTGGTGGGAAACGGTTCATCTCTTCGAGTGATGTGTCGGGCAGGAATATAAGCGAGAACGCTGTTGTAGTTTGGGATGTTTCGAGAGAGGTTCCTCTATCTAACCAGGTCTACGCAGAAGCATACTCATGCCCTTGCATCAAACACCACCCGCGAGACTCGGTCTTCATCGCCCAATCACACGGGAACTACGCGGCAATCTTCTCATCAAACCCGCCTTTCAAGCTCAACAAATACAAGAGATATGAAGGTCACTGGGTCGCAGGTTTCCCTATCAAATGCAACTTCAGCCCTGACGGAGAAACCTTAGTCTCTGGCTCATCTGATGGTTACATATATATGTATGGATACAAATCCACTGAGCTCATTAAGAAGCTCAAGGCTTATGAACATCCCTGCGTGGATGTCACATACCACCCTGTATTGTCTAACGTGATCGCGTCTTGTAGCTGGGACGGACAGGTCTCTGTTTTTGAGTAATCACAGTGGTTACTTATCCATCAAAAATTTCATGGTAGGATTCTTTCTTAACGCCTATATTGTGGTTTGTGGATCTTGTGAGATTGTGTGACACATGGATGTTCGAGGATGAATTACTTAACGTGAAATAAATTATATTACAAAACATACACAAAATGTAATGTTACGAAAGCTACTTCTTCTAATGTCAGCCTTAAACAAACACTTTAAGAAATTTAGGGTTGGATAATTTTTCTTAATAAAAATTTATGAATAATATTTTAGAAATTTGAATACTGTATATTCTTAATAAAATTTATGAATAATATTTTAGAAATTTGAATACTGTATATTCTTAATAAAATTTATGAATAATATTTTAGAAATTTGAATACTGTATATTCTTAATAAAAATTTATGAATAATA